>JASTWQ010000212.1:0-352565 GCA_035220615.1 Leptothorax acervorum
CGAACCGCTCCGCGTGCGTGACGTTGCGTTTATTACATCGCGAGATGTGCCGCGATAAGTGTTACGGTAATATCGCACGTACTAAATAGATGCGACGTTGTCTATTAACTATCGGATTACTTTGTTTGTGCGTTGAGTTTAATTAATACAGAATTTATACGTCGAATATTCCGTTTTTTGTATACATGCATATTTCGATGAATGAACTATTATCGCACACGGGAGCGAGGAAACGAACAGAGTGTTGGACTAACGTTTCATCGCGATTTATTTTACGGACGACGATTGTCTCACGAAGAATTTATTGATTTGTGAATGTGTAATTCGACCGCCGCTTTCGTGGAATTTAATGTGACAGAGTGCGCGGATCGCGTGATTTCGAGTAACGATCGAGACGCGGTGATGTGTGATGTGTCGACCGTTTAATTGCATTCGCATCTCGCGGAATTTACGTATGCGTTTTGAGCTGTATCGCAGTGTGTCTCGAACGTATGGCGGTCTTCGAACGGTTCGCGTTCAGTAAAAATAACAGAAGCTCGGTGAACTGTCGGATTTAAATGTCAAAAGTGCGCCACGTGAGCCGTGATACGTTTCATTTCGGGAGTGTATCATATAAAGTATCGCGATCGTATTATGACGCATGTTCGCTCTCGATCGCGGAATATTGAACAGTGGTTTTGTGAGTGTCCTGTGCAACGGAAGGAGGAAAAGGAGGCTTTAACCCAACATTCTGAGAGAAGGAGGGGGCCTGGCAGAGGCACATCGGGCACCGGCCGGGCAACCTTGGGGTAAGTATCATTTCTTATCTTAAAATTAATTGCTCTTAAACATTTCTTGAGAAGGGCTAGCGAACAATGCTCGTTGGTAATGCTTGAGTCATATATTAAAAATAATATATTAAATAACAAACGTTTCGACCCCGAATGTGGTCTTCCTCAGTGTGTGAAAAACAATCATTTAAAATTAACCGAAACTTTACATGTACATTAAAATTAATGTCAGTTTGATAGACCTCGCATATTGCTCTCTTCGTACCTGATATTCGCATACGTCGTTTATATTTAAATGCGAAGGTATCAACTCTGATCTAATACAAGATTTAATAAACCTAATTTTGATTCGTAATATGTTTGTTATTTAATGTATTATTTTTAATATATGACTCAAGCATTACTAACGAGCTTTGTTTGCTAGCTTTTCTCAAGAAATGTTTATTATTATGCGAACGTGTTAACGATCAATATTTTGTTTAATTGTTCTTTCTCATTTATTCGGGCCGTTTTATCTAAAATAATTAGAAATAATTAGAGAAAGAAAAACCATTTAAAATTTCATAAAAGTTTTTTCTCGTAAATATTTTTTCGGAATAAATAGAGAATTAAGTTAGTAAATTTAATTGAAAATCGAACTAGACGGGCGTAAAAATTGTTTTTTTGAAACGTTGATCATTTTCAGCGTCTCTATAATTTGAATCTTTCACTTTGTATCAATAAATAAAATAAATAAACTCACGTGAGATCCAGCAAATACTTCGTCGCGTGACAGAGTAATTTTATATATATCGGGTGTACCTAAACTGGCGATAATTATTTTAAAGACAAATACTTTGTAACATTTTAGGACAAAAATTCTAATACGAAATTGCCGAGGCTATAATAGTGAAAAAATACTTTTAAACTGGTTTTATAATTTATTACACGGACAAACAGAAATAGTTTCTTAATAAAACTTTTGAAATTTTTATAATAATTTTATATTACTGTCAAAAGCATTCGATTCATGGAAGCACCTTTATCATTGGCCATGTTGTGCGCGAAATATAACCACTTTAAACTTTTCTCACTCGAAAAACTGTTATAGCCTCGGCATTTTTGTATTACAATTTTTGTCTTAAAACGTTACAAAGTATTTGTCATTAAAATATTTATCGCCAGTTTAGGTACACCCTGTATATATAAATATAGAAATATCTCAAAATTGATACATATTTCATATGTCATATTACAAAATTTTAATAACGTATGGCAGAAAAATAACGGGACGATTATATATAAATATACATATAATATACCTGAGAATTTATAAAGAAAAATGTCACATTCGCGAGAATACGATAAATTCATTATATATATATATATATATATATGTTGATTACGATAAGTATTGCGTGAATATATTTGCTTCGGAAGTTCTTGTCTCTTTTGGATCACACGTCATTCATTCTATATATCTCGACACGCGTTCGTATTATAAGTATTATAGGGGTTCACGCGCGGGAAGAAGTACTCCGCGGTCTGGCTCCGAAGGCCGGCACTCGTTCGTATTATAAGTATTACAGAAGTTCACGCGCGGGGAAAAGTATACGGTGCATGATGGTTTCGTGCATCAAATATTTTTAACCACACCAGGTATACTGTAAAAGTATTTCTGACAGTCCGCAGTCTGTAAGTGGGACGGAAAAAATTTGATGCACCTTTTTTATTTTAAATAATGTTACTTGTCTGAAAAGCGACACCGCGCCTGTAAAAGACGAGCGTGTAACCGCAGGGGGAATTGTTCCGCGCAATTCCTTGGGCTTAACGCACCCACGGACCCGAGTTCGCGACACGCGGGCCGCGGATATGTAAGAGACTTGCGCCTGTGCTTGTCTCATCCGCGCGTTGCGAGCGAAGCGAGACCCGCGCGCGGACACGTAAAGACGAGCACCTGAGCTCGTCTCGTTCGCGCGCTGCGAGCAAACATATTTTATTTAGTGTATGCATGTATGTAGCGTAATTTATAATCCGTATGTGTGAGAAGGAGATACTTTAGGTGAGAATCAGCGGAAATTGGAAAGATACAGAATGCAGTAGAGGATATAGAGGAACAGGATGGACAGAAGGAAATAACTGGAGAGGAAGAGGATATAGAGGAAAAGGATGGACAGAAGGAAATAACTGGAGAGGAAGAGGATATAGAGGAAGAGGATGGATAAGAAGAGGATTGAGAAGGCCAAATAGGGGGCGGTCAGGGCCTGAATCCATAGGCTCTGTTTATATTTATAATTTTTATAATTATAATTATTATAGTTATAGTTCTTGTTTTTAGTTTTTTTTTTCAAATTTTCTATAATTATTCTCATGTTCCCGTCCGTCAATGCATTATTTCTCTACAGTCTACACCATGGCAGAAGGAAAGGAGTCCACAGCATCGCGTATATACAGCATCGCGCGTAATTCAACGTTTATGCGTATGTGTGAGAGGGAGAGCCTTTAGCAGCTCGTTCGCTAACTTATATTAGCGTGTATCCGCAGGGGGAATTGATCCGCGCAATTCTTGGGCTTAACGCACCCACGAACCCGAGTTCGCGACACGCGGGCCGCGGATATGTAAGAGACTTGCGCCTGTGCTTGTCTCATCCGCGCGTTGCGAGCGAAGCGAGACCTGCGCGCGGACACGTAAAGACGAGCACCTGAGCTCGTCTCGTCCGCGCGTTGCGAGCGAAGCGAGACCCGCGCGCGAACACGTAAAGACGAGCACCTGAGCTCGTCTCGTTCGCGCGCTGCGAGCGAACATATTTTAATTAGTGTATGCATGTATGAAGCGTAATTTATAATTCGTATGTGTGAGAGGGAGAGACTTTAGCGGCTCGTTCGCCAACTTATATAAGCGTGTATCCGCAGGGGGAATTGTTCCGCGCAATTCCTGGGCTTAACGCACCCACGGACCCGAGTTCGCGACACGCGGGCCGCGGATATGTAAGAGACTTGCGCCTGTGCTTGTCTCATCCGCGCGTTGCGAGCGAAGCGAGACCCGCGCGTGGACACGTAAAGACGAGCACCTGAGCTCGTCTCGTCCGCGCGTTGCGAGCGAAGCGAGACCTGCGCGCGGACACGTAAAGACGAGCACCTGAGCTCGTCTCGTCCGCGCGTTGCGAGCGAAGCGAGACCCGCGCGCGAACACGTAAAGACGAGCACCTGAGCTCGTCTCGTTCGCGCGCTGCGAGCGAACATATTTTAATTAGTGTATGCATGTATGAAGCGTAATTTATAATTCGTATGTGTGAGAGGGAGAGACTTTAGCGGCTCGTTCGCCAACTTATATAAGCGTGTATCCGCAGGGGGAATTGTTCCGCGCAATTCCTTGGGCTTAACGCACCCACGGACCCGAGTTCGCGACACGGGGGCCGCGGATATGTAAGAGACTTGCGCCTGTGCTTGTCTCATCCGCGCGTTGCGAGCGAGCAAGACCCGCGCGTGGACACGTAAAGACGAGCACCTGAGCTCGTCTCGTTCGCGCGCTGCGAGCGAACATATTTTATTTAGTGTATGCATGTATGAAGCGTAATTTATAATGCGTATGTGTGAGAGGGAGAGACTTTAGCGGCTCGTTCGCTAACTTATACTTAATTTATACTTTAATATTTTGCTTAACATTCTTTGTATATATATGTAGTATGGATGGATGGATGTGCATGATGCATGGTGGTATTGTGCATCAAATATTTTTAACCACACCAGGTATACTGTAAAAGTATTTCTGACAGTCCGCAGTCTGTAAGTGGGACGGAAAAAATTTGATGCACCTTTTTTATTTTAAATAATGTTACTTGTCTGAAAAGCGACACCGCGCCTGTAAAAGACGAGCGTGTATCCGCAGGGGGAATTGTTCCGCGCAATTCCTTGGGCTTAACGCACCCACGGACCCGAGTTCGCGACACGCGGGCCGCGGATATGTAAGAGACTTGCGCCTGTGCTTGTCTCATCCGCGCGTTGCGAGCGAAGCGAGACCCGCGCGCGGACACGTAAAGACGAGCACCTGAGCTCGTCTCGTCCGCGCGTTGCGAGCGAAGCGAGACCCGCGCGCGACACGTAAAGACGAGCACCTGAGCTCGTCTCGTCCGCGCGCTTGCGAGCGAACATATTTTAATTAGTGTATGCATGTATGAAGCGTAATTTATAATTCGTATGTGTGAGAGGGAGAGACTTTAGCGGTTCGTTCGCCAACTTATATAAGCGTGTATCCGCAGGGGGAATTGTTCCGCGCAATTCCTTGGGCTTAACGCACCCACGGACCCGAGTTCGCGACACGCGGGCCGCGGATATGTAAGAGACTTGCGCCCGTGCTTGTCTCATCCGCGCGTTGCGAGCGAAGCGAGACCCGCGCGTGGACACGTAAAGACGAGCACCTGAGCTCGTCTCGTTCGCGCGCTGCGAGCGAACATATTTTATTCAGTGTATGCATGTATGAAGCGTAATTATAATGCGTATGTGTGAGAGGGAGAGACTTTAGCGGCTCGTTCGCTAACTTATACTTAATTTATACTTTAATATTTTGCTTAACATTCTTTGTATATATATGTAGTATGGATGGATGGATGTGCATGATGCATGGTGGTATTGTGCATCAAATATTTTTAACCACACCAGGTATACTGTAAAAGTATTTCTGACAGTCCGCAGTCTGTAAGTGGGACGGAAAAAATTTGATGCACCTTTTTTATTTTAAATAATGTTACTTGTCTGAAAAGCGACACCGCGCCTGTAAAAGACGAGCGTGTAACCGCAGGGGGAATTGTTCCGCGCAATTCCTTGGGCTTAACGCACCCACGGACCCGAGTTCGCGACACGCGGGCCGCGGATATGTAAGAGACTTGCGCCTGTGCTTGTCTCATCCGCGCGTTGCGAGCGAAGCGAGACCCGCGCGCGGACACGTAAAGACGAGCACCTGAGCTCGTCTCGTCCGCGCGTTGCGAGCGAAGCGAGACCTGCGCGCGGACACGTAAAGACGAGCACCTGAGCTCGTCTCGTCCGCGCGTTGCGAGCGAACATATTTTAATTAGTGTATGCATGTATGAAGCGTAATTTATAATTCGTATGTGTGAGAGGGAGAGACTTTAGCGGTTCGTTCGCCAACTTATATAAGCGTGTATCCGCAGGGGGAATTGTTCCGCGCAATTCCTTGGGCTTAACGCACCCACGGACCCGAGTTCGCGACACGCGGGCCGCGGATATGTAAGAGACTTGCGCCCGTGCTTGTCTCATCCGCGCGTTGCGAGCGAAGCGAGACCCGCGCGTGGACACGTAAAGACGAGCACCTGAGCTCGTCTCGTTCGCGCGCTGCGAGCGAACATATTTTATTCAGTGTATGCATGTATGAAGCGTAATTTATAATGCGTATGTGTGAGAGGGAGAGACTTTAGCGGCTCGTTCGCTAACTTATACTTAATTTATACTTTAATATTTTGCTTAACATTCTTTGTATATATATGTAGTATGGATGGATGGATGTGCATGATGCATGGTGGTATTGTGCATCAAATATTTTTAACCACACCAGGTATACTGTAAAAGTATTTCTGACAGTCCGCAGTCTGTAAGTGGGACGGAAAAAATTTGATGCACCTTTTTTATTTTAAATAATGTTACTTGTCTGAAAAGCGACACCGCGCCTGTAAAAGACGAGCGTGTATCCGCAGGGGGAATTGTTCCGCGCAATTCCTTGGGCTTAACGCACCCACGGACCCGAGTTCGCGACACGCGGGCCGCGGATATGTAAGAGACTTGCGCCTGTGCTTGTCTCATCCGCGCGTTGCGAGCGAAGCGAGACCCGCGCGCGGACACGTAAAGACGAGCACCTGAGCTCGTCTCGTCCGCGCGTTGCGAGCGAAGCGAAACCCGCGCGCGAACACGTAAAGACGAGCACCTGAGCTCGTCTCGTTCGCGCGCTGCGAGCGAACATATTTTAATTAGTGTATGCATGTATGAAGCGTAATTTATAATTCGTATGTGTGAGAGGGAGAGACTTTAGCGGCTCGTTCGCTAACTTATATAAGCGTGTATCCGCAGGGGGAATTGTTCCGCGCAATTCCTTGGGCTTAACGCACCCACGGACCCGAGTTCGCGACACGCGGGCCGCGGATATGTAAGAGACTTGCGCCTGTGCTTGTCTCATCCGCGCGTTGCGAGCGAAGCGAGACCCGCGCGCGGACACGTAAAGACGAGCACCTGAGCTCGTCTCGTCCGCGCGTTGCGAGCGAAGCGAGACCTGCGCGCGGACACGTAAAGACGAGCACCTGAGCTCGTCTCGTCCGCGCGTTGCGAGCGAAGCGAGACCCGCGCGCGAACACGTAAAGACGAGCACCTGAGCTCGTCTCGTTCGCGCGCTGCGAGCGAACATATTTTATTCAGTGTATGCATGTATGAAGCGTAATTTATAATGCGTATGTGTGAGAGGGAGAGACTTTAGCGGCTCGTTCGCTAACTTATACTTAATTTATACTTTAATATTTTGCTTAACATTCTTTGTATATATATGTAGTATGGATGGATGGATGTGCATGATGCATGGTGGTATTGTGCATCAAATATTTTTAACCACACCAGGTATACTGTAAAAGTATTTCTGACAGTCCGCAGTCTGTAAGTGGGACGGAAAAAATTTGATGCACCTTTTTTATTTTAAATAATGTTACTTGTCTGAAAAGCGACACCGCGCCTGTAAAAGACGAGCGTGTATCCGCAGGGGGAATTGTTCCGCGCAATTCCTTGGGCTTAACGCACCCACGGACCCGAGTTCGCGACACGCGGGCCGCGGATATGTAAGAGACTTGCGCCTGTGCTTGTCTCATCCGCGCGTTGCGAGCGAAGCGAGACCCGCGCGCGGACACGTAAAGACGAGCACCTGAGCTCGTCTCGTCCGCGCGTTGCGAGCGAAGCGAAACCCGCGCGCGAACACGTAAAGACGAGCACCTGAGCTCGTCTCGTTCGCGCGCTGCGAGCGAACATATTTTAATTAGTGTATGCATGTATGAAGCGTAATTTATAATTCGTATGTGTGAGAGGGAGAGACTTTAGCGGCTCGTTCGCTAACTTATATAAGCGTGTATCCGCAGGGGGAATTGTTCCGCGCAATTCCTTGGGCTTAACGCACCCACGGACCCGAGTTCGCGACACGCGGGCCGCGGATATGTAAGAGACTTGCGCCTGTGCTTGTCTCATCCGCGCGTTGCGAGCGAAGCGAGACCCGCGCGCGGACACGTAAAGACGAGCACCTGAGCTCGTCTCGTCCGCGCGTTGCGAGCGAAGCGAGACCCGCGCGCGAACACGTAAAGACGAGCACCTGAGCTCGTCTCGTTCGCGCGCTGCGAGCGAACATATTTTAATTAGTGTATGCATGTATGAAGCGTAATTTATAATTCGTATGTGTGAGAGGGAGAGACTTTAGCGGCTCGTTCGCCAACTTATATAAGCGTGTATCCGCAGGGGGAATTGTTCCGCGCAATTCCTTGGGCTTAACGCACCCACGGACCCGAGTTCGCGACACGCGGGCCGCGGATATGTAAGAGACTTGCGCCTGTGCTTGTCTCATCCGCGCGTTGCGAGCGAAGCGAGACCCGCGCGTGGACACGTAAAGACGAGCACCTGAGCTCGTCTCGTCCGCGCGTTGCGAGCGAAGCGAGACCTGCGCGCGGACACGTAAAGACGAGCACCTGAGCTCGTCTCGTCCGCGCGTTGCGAGCGAAGCGAGACCCGCGCGCGAACACGTAAAGACGAGCACCTGAGCTCGTCTCGTTCGCGCGCTGCGAGCGAACATATTTTAATTAGTGTATGCATGTATGAAGCGTAATTTATAATTCGTATGTGTGAGAGGGAGAGACTTTAGCGGCTCGTTCGCCAACTTATATAAGCGTGTATCCGCAGGGGGAATTGTTCCGCGCAATTCCTTGGGCTTAACGCACCCACGGACCCGAGTTCGCGACACGCGGGCCGCGGATATGTAAGAGACTTGCGCCTGTGCTTGTCTCATCCGCGCGTTGCGAGCGAAGCGAGACCCGCGCGTGGACACGTAAAGACGAGCACCTGAGCTCGTCTCGTTCGCGCGCTGCGAGCGAACATATTTTATTTAGTGTATGCATGTATGAAGCGTAATTTATAATGCGTATGTGTGAGAGGGAGAGACTTTAGCGGCTCGTTCGCTAACTTATACTTAATTTATACTTTAATATTTTGCTTAACATTCTTTGTATATATATGTAGTATGGATGGATGGATGTGCATGATGCATGGTGGTATTGTGCATCAAATATTTTTAACCACACCAGGTATACTGTAAAAGTATTTCTGACAGTCCGCAGTCTGTAAGTGGGACGGAAAAAATTTGATGCACCTTTTTTATTTTAAATAATGTTACTTGTCTGAAAAGCGACACCGCGAAATATTTTTTTTGCAAGTTATAAGCTATACAATTTTCGTGAAAAATGAAGAAATCAACTTCAAAAATTAATATCACTGGTTATATTTGTCGTAGAGAGACCTTTAAAAAATTAAGCTAAGGATTTAAAGCTAAGAAGACTATCTTTTCCAAAAAAAATAGTTTTAAGTTACAATAAATTACAAATTTCAATTGTTATAAGCAATTAAAATGTTTAATTAATTTTTTTATTAAAAAATACATTTAAAAATTTTTAAAAATAATGCTATCTTATTCTTTATTTTATTCTGATAGTGTATACATATTTTTTTATTTTATGAAAAAACGATAGATTCTATTTTTTATATAATTTTAATGACTGAGGCTGCACCGCGTTGTGCCGCACTGTGCTCGTGGCTCTGGCTTAATCAAATAGCAGAGGGCACATCGATTTCTTCGGAAATCTCTTGTAGGAAGAATGTACAGTATGAATGACATAATATATAATATAATGTAATAACATAATTTATTATTGAATATAATTAAAATTATACAAATTACATTTTTGTTATGAATATTACATTTTAAAAATTGTGCATTGTTTCTGATGATAAAGTAAATTTTGTTACTGCAGTGTATAATTTGACCGTTAATTTTCTTTTTTGTTTTGAACTGCTGGGATTTTCTGCAAAGGATATTGTGCTCTAAATTTTTTTATCGGACAATTCCTATTAGACCCAGACTTTTGGCGCTCTACAAGTCTGTAAGTGACTACGCTATTATTTTTTCGTCTTCTGTGTGGAGTTCAACAAAATTGAAATTTACACTGTACTTTATATATTATAAATTTCCCGATAAGAAAAATTGGAGCATAACATTTACTACAGAAAATCCCGGCAATTCAAAACAGAAAAGAAAATTAACCTTTAAATTATACAGCGCTGTACAGTAAAACAAAACAATTTACTTTACCAGAATACTACACAATTGTTAACCCTAGGTACCCTCTCCAGGGTCCAACGTACCCTATGCGTTTTTAAGTAGTGCTGTAACTTTTTTATAATGCGATTTAAACTCATGGCATAAGGGGGTAAAGAAACTAGATATTTGTGTACACAATAGGTCTGGAGAGAGAATTTTTTGTACACTAGTATTGTGCTGAGATTGGCACGAAGTTGGAACAGGGTTCGTAGTACCCTGGTGTGGCTAAATTGTAATTTTTCGTCGTCCGGGGTACTTTTTTTTTACACTTTTAATTCTTTTTTTTCATTTACTTGGGTACAGACAACCTCCTGTATGTTCACGTAATTTGGTTACAAACAGATTTTTCAGGTGCTTGACCAAGCAGGGATTAATTCAATAATATTATACAATTTAAATATAGACAATATTATTTTGAAGCGATACGATTTTTTAGAAAATTTAGTAATGGATCTTGTAAAGCCTTTAATGCAGCGACGATACACTCAAAAAGGCATGCGACTTTCGATACGCGTTTTAATTGAATCTTTCAGCGAACCGGAACAAGGTCCCCGACAATCAATTCCAACAAACAAATTAGATAAAGAGAGATGTTTATTTTGTCCTTACGCCGCGGACCGTAAAACACAGTATATGTGCATGCAATGTCGGCAGCCGATATGCCTGGACCATACATCCAAGTTATGCGTCGTTTGCTCTCCGAACGAATAAAAAATGTACGTTTATTTCTTTTTCTCTATTATAATATAAAATATATTTTATGCAAAATATAAATATTTATTACTCAAAACCTTTTCTAACCATTTATTAAAATTTAATTAGTAGAATTTTACCCGTTACTACTAAACGCGCGATTCATCAACATTTTGAAATGTACAATTTTCGTCGTTTCAAATAAATATACTTTTTAGAGCAAACCACATCATACCATTTTTTTTTGTTAGTTTGAAGTGGCATTTAAAAGAATCCACCGGTCGTTTTGTTTAAATTTTAATTTAAAAAATTTTACGATTTTTAATAAAAACCATCATATTTTAACTCTTTTTCGCGATATGATTTATTCTGCAGCATATAATTTCTAAACAAATATTTTTTCGCTTAATTTCTTTGCTATACGTCTTTTTCGGAATTCGGGGTATCGATTTCACTATAAATAAGCTTAAAAATATGCATTTAGTCGAGAGTTACAGGTCAGTAAAGTTTTAGGGTTCCACAGACCCTGGTATGGCGGGCATGGTAACCAAAAATAGGTGAGGGTACCTATAGGGTTAAAATGTAATATTCATAACAAAAATGTGATTTGTATATAATTTTGATTATATTCAACATTATAATACTATATCATTAATATAAGCTGTATGTACATACAAGAGATTTCCGAAGAAATCGATGTGCCGTGCCACTTGGTCGAGCCAGAGACGCAAGCACGGAGCGGCATCTCAGTCATTAAAATTATATAAAAAGATAGAATCCATCGTTTCTTCATAAAATAAAAAATATGTGTACTTTCAGAATGAAGTAGAGAATAAGATAGCATTATTTAAAAAATTTTTAAAAATGCACTTTTTAGTAAAAAAATTAATTAAACATTTCAATTGCTTATAACAATTGGAATTTGCAATTTCTTGCAACAAACTATTTTTTTCAAAAATATTGTCTCTTTAGCTTTAAAATGCTTTTTTAAAGATTTCTCTACGACAAATATAAGCAGAGATATTAATTTTTGAAGTTGAACGGAACGCAGCGCGTAAGAGAAGCAAGACTGACAATGAGCGAGACGGGTAAAAAGAAATTTCGGCTTCGCCGCTGCTAGCTAGCCTACCGTAACGTGATACGTGAGACAAGGACGGAGAGATTGTTGTCGGTCCTTGTCTGACTCATTCACCTTATCGATTTTCAGTAGTTTGGACACCAACCATAGTACGGACACGCACCCATGTACCGTTACCGACCGTGACGAGCGTAGTTTGGTTCCACTTCTTCAGGCGGCGCGTCGGAAAATGCATCCACCGCAAGAACAAAGGGATGGCCGCTCTCAGGTTTCTCTCTGGTAACAGCTAAATTACACCCATGGCCGCTCTTAAGCAAATAATTTAATGTAACGATAAATTTAATTTGATATAACATTTTATCATAAAATTAGCACATCTTATACTAATATCTATGTTATTATACTACAGACTTGTGTGTGATACTTATTTTAAGAATATTTTATTTTAAGAATAATATGCCCTGTCTAGACCAGAGGATAATCCTACTTGTGGCTTATCCTAGTGAGTGGTGTCAGAGAAAAGGATCCTTCTCTCTGGTAGTGTAAACATCATACTGAAGTTAGTTTTCAATCTCACCAACCCAAAACAATTAAAATTGTACAGCGTAGACGGACGAAAATAGTGCCAGAAAATAAAGCCACAAGTAGGATCATCCTCTGGTCTAGACCCAGCAATATGAATATACACATACAGGGTGAATCTTAATGGATGCACAAACTTTTTACCACGGGAGATGGGTTACCGACTGCAACACCCATGTTCATATAACATTTTTTCATCCTTGAGGTGTGAGGAATATCTCCCTAAATTTTGGCCCCACCTTTTTAGAACACCCTGTATATACATATACATATATAGATACATATAAGAATAAAAACATAAAATAGTGTGAATACATTGCGTTGAGTTTATAAAGTATTTGAAAAAAACAAAATCAATGGCTACCCGGGAAAAAATGATCATATCTACTGAGATCAAACTAGATCTAAATTGTCAGATATGATCAGATTCGCATTTTGGGTTTATCTAATCAGATCTATGTAGATCTGCTTAAATATAAACAGATCGGTGCATGTCCATCTTCTATTATATATAGAAAATTGTTATTTTTAAATGTTGTTTTTAAAGTGTGCCACTTTATTGTAAGAGTGGACTCCACGATACAACTAATGTAAAAGTTGTGTCGTACCGTGATTTATATAATTTAGCGCTGTTTGGTTCGAGATACTGCCGGGTCTCTTGATACCGTTCTTATTACACTGTTCGTCTTTAAATATGAGAAGCAGCTATCGGATGCCATCTATCGGATACATTTAAATTTAAATGCAATAAGTCCAACCAGATCTATTTAAATCTGTTCGATATCCCATATCTAATCAGATCCAATGAGATATAAAGTAGACCTGATCAGATATAATTTGATGTTATCATTTTTCCGGGATTCCAAACAGATCTAAATAGATCTAGTTGGACCTATATGCACGCGCGTATACAATAAGTCCAACCAGATCTACTTAGATCCGTTCGATAGATTGATGTCTAGTCAGATCTAATCAAATATAAAAGAGATCTGATCAGATATAATTCGATATAATTTGATGTAATCCATTTTTTCCCGGGATTCCGAACAGATCTAAATTAATAAATCTGATTGGATCTATTTAGGATATGCGTACAATAAGTCCAACCAGATCTAATTAGATCTGTTTGGATATATCCCATATCTAGTCAGATCTAATTAGTAAAATATATTTAAGCGACCTAATTGGCCAAAATTTCTCTTCTATTATAGCTCACAACGTTTCAGCCAACATCTGGCCCTTTTCAAGTGAGGGAATATATAACAATAATTATTGCCAGCACTCAACGCATATACATCCTATGTCGCTAATATAGTTCCCAAAATACATCATGCTTCATAAAGATGTTTTATGCGTCGACAAAAGCAGAAGTAAAAGATACAAATAGTCAAGAGATAGATGAAACCGAACATCTTGTCAAATGCGTCCGAACGTTACAACAGTCAAAGTCACAATAATAGATCTAATTAGATTAAAAAATAGATCTGATCGGATATAATTCGATCTAATTTGATCTAATCATTTTTTCCCGGATATTTATATAGTATAACAAAAAGTAAGTTTAAACGCTAACAATTTTTTTATTAAATGTAATACAATAAGATAAATCTTTGATTATTTGTAAAATCTGACTTTTAAATAATTTTTAAAATAATTTTTAAAATAATTATTTATTATGCTATGGAATATAGGCAGTAGTCTTTTGTCGAAACTATCTGCATCTTACAAAATTCTATACAACGATTCACCATTATAGATGGTTTCTACATTAATATGTTTTCACGATGGTTTTTCTTTTTGGCATCTTCTGACACTGAATCTTATCGTTCTTGTACCGAGATCTCAGATCTTCACCATATTTAAAAGTATTTTAGAACATTATTACCTCGTAAATTTTTAGGTTCATTCGTTAATGATGTGCCCGCGTTTTCTATACTTTCTTTCAATGTTTTAGTCTGAAAAAATGTTTTTTGTTGTGTATTTCTGGAATCTTCTGGTTTTGTAATTTATTAACTTTTTCAGGTTTTTTGTCAGCGTAGAAGAATCACTATTTTTCATTTGTCTTTTCCTTTATGTCTTTCAGTAACTCTACGGTCTGATCTATATTCTTATTAAAACCAACGACTGATAATTATTTGTAAATGTCCTAAAATACTTTTAAATGGTGAAGATCTCGGTACATGTACATCATGTACCGAGTACATGATATGAGTAGTACCACGATCTACATTAATTGTTACTAAAATCAGCGACTGATAATTGTTTGTATCTTTAACGCTTTTTCTTGTCTTTGATTTAATTTGAGATTCTTTACATTTTTCTATCAATTACCAATATTGCAACTTTTTCGACGCGCGCTGTAGGTATTATTAATATTACTTATCTATGTTACGTAATCTATTTTATTTAAGCACTAGTACTTGTATGCACTATTCTCTTTTTTTTATTAAAAGAATAAGGAATTGTTCTATTTTGCCTTAAATATATGTATATATGTATATAATAATCGACTGAATAGGTATGTTCAAGACAAACTTTTACAATTTGTAAAACACACAAATAATTCTGGCTGATTGCAGTAACAAATGCGCACTTATACAGTATCAATAAAAACAATTTTACGTGTTTAATTTTACACCGCCACAGGAGTAAAATCTCAATTTAATTGGTTTTAACACAAACGCAGCAAACTTCTCTGATTCATTCTGTTTTTCTCCTTTCGTTATTGCGAAAATATACCGGCCGGCAGTCTGATTCTGTTAACATTAATTATATTCACGTCATAATGTGATAGTGTGTAGGTACTTTTGAGGCTGCGGTCAAATGGCCGAACGGTGGAAAATGACGCGAATCTCCCACCTCGTGTCTTGGTTCTACATGTTGGACTGACAGAGATTAATCGTAATTGACCCGATACTGGCGCTTTTATGCAGTATTTTTACCGCGGAGAACAGGTCGACGGGTTTTCTCCTTTGTGACAAAAAGCAAGGATATGCAAATTATTAATGGGACTCTCGAAGTGGTCCACATAATCGCGCCGTGAGAGTATATGATTATAAATCGGTGAATATGATAAATCGGGGTTCCCCAAAAGAGACGAGAATGATTATCGTTTATACCGCGCCTTTTTTCCCTCTGGGGATTTCGCGTTTTTCAACTTTGAGATTAATCTGTTTATCCGTTTATCTGGTTATCCGTTTTTTTTGCCCCGCGCGATAAAATATCTTTACCTCTAGTTCCGAAGGTTTTTTCATGAAAATTTATATAGAAAAATTGTTTTGTAGCACAGTCGACTGTACAGAATCTTCCACTTTTATAATCGTGCCATATTTTGACGATTGTTTCTCTTTAACCAGTCTAGAATTATTTGTTCCCTTAACTTTAAAAATATTGAAATATTAATTTTCCAGCTCGTTCTCATGTACTGATTTTACTCGACATGTAATCTCAGGTTTAACAATAACAATCGATCCTCTCAATTATCTTAAAAATTTTATTTTAATCGCAGATAATTGGATAATTCAAGTTGCAAGATACATATAGGTATACAATATCATGTATCATGGTGAACATGTGTATGTTGCAGAAATTGTTTTGCGTAAGATAGACACGCATGAAGATAGACATGCCTCAAAACATGCGGTAAACAAGATACTGTAATATATAAAATTGTATCTGCGCCCGATTCAAATGTTACAATCTACGATTGCTGCGAAAAGAGTGGGATTTCAATATGTCTTTCTCTCTTATTAATTCTGACATCAATGTCCACAAAAATCTGTAAAACGAAATTACGTGCCAATAACTAACGACGGTTCACCGACAATGGCGAGTCGAATCGCTGGGAAGCACACGAGAGAGAAAGAGAGAAAGAGAGAGGAGAGAGAGAGAGAGAGAGAGAGAGAGAGAGAGAGAGAGAGAGAGAGAGAGAGAGAGAGAGAAAGATAAAGAGAGACTGCGGCAATTTAAATAAATTAACGGAGCTCGAGCGTATCCAGTACTTTCACCGAGTTAAAGAAAAGGCAGGAGTACTCGAACAAATCCTCCGCGCGCCGGATAATTGCGATTAATGACCATTTTTATTGACGCTCGTAATTTTTGTCTTCCGCCAATAGCTGGACGCATACAGATTGTGTCAAATTAACGTCGGATGACTAAAATTTATCTTTCTAATTAATCTTTTCGTCTAAAATTAATTTTTGTTTTGAACCAAGGATGTCTTTTTTTCTATAGAATTAAGCTCACTTTGGAAATATAATAATTAATTAGTTAGTTCAGAATTAGACAATGTTATTTTTACTTTATTTTTCTTAAGATTGTATATTCAGAAAATTAAATTAAATATAAAATCGATTAAATTAGGATTTTAGGAGTTATAACGTTAGAAATTAAATTAACTAAAATAAGTTTGGAAACCATTTTGCCGCAGAATATATGTATACGCGCAATGTTTGTTTTAGGTCAGATAATTATTGCGCACTTAACTAAAATACATTGGATGCGATCGTTTTCACGTTGTGCAACATCGCGCAACGTTTAATTTATCGCTCGAACTGTTAAATCGACGTGATTCCACGTGATCCGATTCGCGATACGATCTCGCGATATACTTCTCGGTACCGTACGGAAGATCATGTAAGGAGGGAAAACAAGGAGAAGATACGATCGTCTCCAAGTTTTTCAAGTACTTACGTTGAAAGAGTGCTTGGAAACGTCACCCGCGCGATGCTCTCCGAGACGATCGATGTCTTACATTAGCAACAACGATCGTCGTGTATTTTTTAGACGCGTGCAATCGATTTATACCTCGGCATGAGAAGGATAAGCTGTATAATTATCGATAACGTTACGTAACGTCAGACGGGTTTCTTTAGATAGCAATTTTGTTGAATAGAACTATAAGAATCGTCGTGGAATCAACGGACAATGATAGCTGCTTCATTGTTTTTATATTAGCATAAGAAAAATTTTAAAAATATATTTTAACTGGATACACATTTATCTTCTCCAGCATCTCGAGTAATTAATCTGAAAAGCAACGTTAGCGTTCTCTTTTAACATAAAATGTCGGGTTCTGTGTGGCATCTGAATTTTAATTAACGATCGACGCTTCTCGTTCCGAATCCGATTTCTCCGTTAACTGCGAAAGACTCCGATAATTTTCCACGGCGCAAACGAGATACTTAAGCCACAGATTTTCCGATAGCCAAGATAAAGTGGTTTCCCTCGTTCGATCGCAAGAAGGGGAGATCGGAGTAACGAGAAGCGGTATGACGCGCGACGGACTAAAAATCGCGTTAGTCACTTCCGTTGCGTCGGTATCTCCTTGCGCGAGAGAGACTTATCGTCCGTCGCAATTTCACGCATCACTTTCCAGGCTGATTGCTCTCCATCTCTCTCCCTCCTCCTCTTCCTCGCGTCCTTTGGCCTTTCTCGCGAAGACGTGCAAACACCGCGCACGGCGCGGTGCCTTCCCAATAATGAAACCCACCGATCGGCAATAGTTTCGCAATTTGGCTCGCGCGCACACGTATATTCTCGACTCTCTTTCCACACAGTATCATAGAAAGTGTAGCAACGCCACATGTGTGACTCACGCCACCATCGCGGCGATCGCATCCGACGCGACGATGGAATTGCGCCGCGCGCGAGCGCCGCCGGCTGCAAGACCCATCGCCGTCGCCGATTCCCACGGCGTAAATCTGTGTCGCAATCGCGATCCCGACAATATGAGCAGCAATGCGCGACGGGGATAAATTCAGAAAGAGCGTATACACAAACATTACACATTGTCCGCGCCTGTCGAAGCTAATCAAGCTTGAGCTTTTAGCCCGACACGCTGACGCATTCTACAGACGTATATCGACACTTTGACTGCGAGATATCTTCAGTTTTTCTTCGCCGAAAATTTGTATCTTTAAAACTTAATTTTATTAAATTATTAACTGGCATAGAATCGTTATTAATCCTGAATATACGTCGGAGAAACGTAGGATATTAGCAATAAATATCGATCACATAAAATCTTATTGTTAGTCGTTATTGCTTACTTCGGCATAACAAATATATATTTCTCGAGGAATATGTTCAAAACTATCTCATAATTGCGATTATGATATAATCATTTTGAGAATATATCCGATCTAGCCGTCGAGATAAGATTAAACAAGCGCGAGGGAGAGCATGGATTGAGCGGAAGAAGGTGTCGAAGAGAGACGGCAGTGAGAGGGAGTAATGCAGGAGCAAAAGGCAGAAAACACCGGTAGGCAGTTTTGTAGCTGTTTTTATCAGCTTCTGGGCATCGGGGGTCCAGAGGCCCGACCATGGCAGGACGCATCTTGGGGGGTTCGTGTGGGAACGTACGTCTCTTTAGCGTACCATCTCTTTCCTCCCCTCTCTTTAACCCTATCTCTATCTCTCTTTCTCTCTTCGTTCCCTCGCCGTCCTCCCGTTCTTCTTCTTTTCCTCTTTGGCGAGCCCGCCTTTTTTCTCCATTTGGACCGGCTCGACGATTCGTTCCTCCCTCGCATCCACCTCCCTTCGCTCCCTTCTCGCTCCCTTGGCGCGCTCGTCCTCTTCATCGAGGCTGGCTGCCTTCGGGTACCACTTGGGTCATCGGGGTCACCCTCCATGGTGCACTCGCTACGTGGTATGCCCTATATTTACGCACGGTAAGAGCACCCTGAAGAGAAGGTGGACGCCCGTCCGCTCCTCCTCTCTCTCTCTTCGCCGAGCACCGCCGCTACGCTCCTCAGTCCTCTTCTATCCTGTATCGCGGCTGCTTCTCAATAAACGCCGATCGCGTTAAGATCGGCTCACAACGTGACCGCGCGCAAGAGAATCCTTTCCCCGGAGGATTCGCAAAATCGCGATCTTTCGCATGCTCGTGCATCCGAACGTTTTCACGCTGCCCATTCGTTTTTTTTTATCCGTATAAATAGTTTTAAAAAATTAACGGAGATTTATCTCATCGTCTTAACTCGAAAATATCTTCAAATCTCTTTTATTGGCTTATTTAAGATCCGCGGTTTAAGAAGCTGACGTTTTGCAACGTTGTCTGCCCGCAGAGAAAGTTGCAAAATGTCAGCTTCTTAAACCGATCTTTCAGCGGAAATATCTTCTCCTAATTTGTAATTTAATAACGCGTGTAATTAGACGTTCTTTATATGTAACAAAAAATAATAATAATTCTCCGCTTCTATAGCAATATTTTTCCATTTAACTTGGCGAGATTCGGCTCTCGCAATCGTGATTAGACGTTTTCTTTCAACGCGAGTGATAAAGTGGCGCGAATAGCGTAATAGGCGTGAAATTCACTCCTCTCGCGCAAGCCGACGATCTTTATTATTCGCGCCGATGAAGGTCCGGGGATCGGACGCGGGAGGAAGAAAGAAAGAAGAGGGAAAAAAGTCGACCGGGCGCCGCGCCGAGCTCGATCGTAACACCGCGGCCTGCGTTCCATAAATCAGCGGGATTATTAAAAAACGCGCCGCGGCCGCACTATTAATTCGGATTGTGATAAAGCGTTAGGCGCGCGCGCGAGCAAGCGAATACTCAGCGGCGGCAAAGCGCGGCGCGTATTGTGAGGGATTGCGACAGAACGCCTCGCAAAGGTTACAATACGAGCCGCGGTGGCGTGTTGTAACCTTTTGCGAGAACTGCATCGTATATGCGCCGCGCGATAGATAATGGCTGGCACGATCGCTCCGATCGTAATTATCGTTGTTTCTGCCGCCAAACAGAACGCTCGCAGCACGACCTTACGTATCTCTCCTCCGCGGCAGAAGTCGTCGATCGCCGAAAGCGTGCCTTCGGGACACGAAAATCTGGAAGCCGAACGCAGGATTCTCGGACAATAGCGCGTGAGGTTGCTTGGAAAAAATCTTAATCAATATGTCGACGCGATGTTTTTCAGTTTTTCTTTTTCATAACAAAGTATAACGAAGCGGTATTAATTAATCGACACTTTAAGGGACAAAATTCCCGGAGATAAAATTCTCAAAAATACGAATAAACGCGAGGATGCTGTCTGACGCAAGTACAGAGACATCGTTTAACATCCTTCGATTAAGAAGTGATGAGTTTGAAGCCAAAGACATCCACAGGATAAATAAATATCGACGTTTTTCATCATATCGCGGAATTTTATGTAGGTATAATGACAATTTTTGTGAATTTTATACATTTGGCCCTTGTAAATTTTCGAACCCGGTGATATTACGCAAAGCGGCTTCATTTTCGATGCAGCATCGGAGCAGCGAGAAGCTGAATACCGTTTTTCAGTGTGCACGATGCCTAAGTATGCTCCGGAGACTTCATGCGAGATACCATGGCACGGGGTGGTCGCAATACGCGAACGTTACGAAGATACGAGACGATGAAAAATATTATCTCGAGCCGGGATCCTTCGAACAATGGGATATCTTAGGGACCGAGTCGGCCACGGTGGACAATTATTACCCCGATTGCCGGAAGATAATGCTTCATCGGCGATAAAATAATGATTTTCTGCCGATCGAACGGAAACACGGGAAAATTCCTCGGTAATGGCTCGACAGCGGGTCTATTATATTTCCATCTCCCGCATAAAGCGCAAAATTAACTTGCTGGCATTGAAAAAGGGGCTCGCTAAATTAAATAAACTTAATATACTTAAGGACACACTGTACAGCGTATTATAGTTATACAATTTCCTTCTCTTTATTATTACTTTTGCAACGGAATTTCTTCCAGGAAAGCCAAAATAATATTTTTTAAACGTTTTACCGGCTTAAAATAGAAACAGACATTGATCTTAAAATGTTCATTAAGAGGAAACAGAGACGACTCTCTGCCGTCAGATATAGGTATCGTAATTATTGCAAACCTGTAATCTAATTTGCTATCATGCTGTAATTATGTTGCAGCTAAATGAACAAGTTAAATGAATTCTGGAATGAATTCCCCAGATGCGAAAAGGCAAATCGCTACTGTCGCGCGCATCAGTCTCACGGGGTGGCGTAAGTGCCATTGCACTTTCGCGGTCCTGCTTCTTTCTTTTCTGACGTAAATCCTGCTCCCCCCCTTTTTTCCCCTTGCGGGCGTTTCCCCTTTTCTCTTTTTCTCACGGCTGAGCGATGTGGACAAATTGGTCGGACGAACGTCACCAGACCTTCTGGCATTTTTGTATCTGCTACCCTCTGCGTTTCCCATACGATCCTCTCCCTCCTCGCCACGCTCGGGGATGGCGCAAAACCTCTCTTTCCGAGACTCTTTTCGGTGAACGCGCTTTCTCCGCCGAGTTCCGTCACACGGCGATGACGCAAATGCGCACTAAAACGCAAACGCGTTCGAATGCGAGAGTGTTTCGCGACCTATACATCTAAATATAATGTCAAACATCAAATATCTTGAATTGGTTTAAACGAAGAGAATCGCAGATAATGCTAAACGAAGTAAATCACATTTAAACACGTCTCTATTCGGACGATAATTTGCATGAAATTAAAAGGACATCTATTTGTGTGTCACCTGAAGAAAGATATATACATATATGCAGGATATATTAATTAAGATGCTGGAAGAAATAGATCGTCTATTGTTATAAACGCAAAAGTCCATGATCTATAAGCCCATCTGGAAAAATTGTAATTTACCTAATCTTGTTCGATTTTTCTGAGCGGATTCAGATTCTTAACCGGACGTTGTACTTTCGCAATGAGGAAAGATCGATCCAATCGTGATCACGTGAAGCGTTTATTAAACTGGTCAAGCCGATCGATAGTGAACACCTGTGCGTTTGCGGTCAATATAATGATCGCAGTAAACCGTTTGAGATAGAAAGATTTAAATGCCTCGCATACATAATGCGTGTGGAAATATCGTTATACATTTTTTAAATATAACACACAAATATTTATATATTTTAACGAAACGAGATCACGGCGTGCACACGCGAGAATCGCTTTGTAGATTCTCTCCGGCCGATTATGATCGATTGCATAAGGGGAATTCTGAGATGTCATGACGTAATTCTCTGATTCTCATGGTCTGTAACAGGAGGAAGAAAAAAGACAGGATCGGAGGAGGATCGAGTTATGGATTTCTGCGAAATTACGGTACCGGTTGTTTCGTAAGTTTTATCGTAAATAAAAATTTGAAAATGAACCTTGTCATACACTTTTTCATGATAATTCGCTTCCTTCTTAGATATATTTCTTCCTGGAAGTATACAGACTCTCTGTATAATTTAAAAAAACTTGATTAATAGAAATTTCTTAACGTGCGTATAATAAACATTTAAAACGTAAAACATTTGCCTCACACGACATGCTAATTAAAATGATAATTCTAATTTTCTAATATTACCAATTACGATAAGCGAGTTTTTTGTCGAACATTGTCTCGAATATAAATTTCAATTATCGTAAGTTTTATTTTTATTTTCTCGTGATACATATAGAAGAAGAAAGAACCATGTGAAAGAGTTAAAGATAATAAAAATTTAGTGAACGCGACATATATTAGCGACGGCGCAACTAAATCATTTGTCTTTCTCAAGGAATCGTGCAAAGAAACGCGTTACGAAACATTTTCCTGGTAAAGATACCAATATAACACTCGACTTTATATAGCAATCGTAACTTCCATCGACCATCGACGACAGATTTAGCCGCACGTTACGGCACGTCTCTTGTCGAAGCGCATCACGAAGATTAATAAATAGGCGCGCAGGGCAAAGGGTGTTGAGATCAAACGGGCGCCTTCAAAGGACGATCGTTTTCACGGAGGCTGACGCGTTTTACGCAATCGGCAGATCGCGCAGATCCGGAAAACGCCTGTCCTGGAATTTGTTTCACAATATGACGTACGCAACGTGCGCGCGCGCGCGCGCGCGTCGCCATCGCCGAACCGTCCCGCAAGCGGACAGACACACAAAGGGCTATTGTACCGATCTTTTTCTTTTCCTCTTTTTTCCCTTTTATCCCGTAAAGCGTGTCGCGGATCTAATCGCCCACGCGAATGCCTGCGCGCTCTCGCGCGAATCGCCACGCCGCGCCGCGGCCGAGCTGAGCCGCGCCGCGTCGCGCCGGGACTCCGATTTCAAGGAGCGCGTTACGCACATGCGAGTTATTTACTGTCGTATCAAGGTTGAGCGCGGGACGCCTGATCTTACGGTATGCCTCGGCTGTACCGCCCTAGCCGGGAGACACTCCGGCTTAACTAGACACACCGGGGCACGCGGTACGTATTAAGAATGCATTCTTTTCTCGTTTAAGAATCACGCGTCCTGCGCTTGTTTTCGCTAGCCCCAATCGATAAAAAGCACAAGCATTGTGCGCGCCCTAAGTTATATACCTTTGCGGAGTTATGGCTCAGATTCTGATCTCCTATCGGAGGACATTGTTTGAAAGTAATAGAATTATATTGATGCATGTGTGTGTGTGTGTGTGTGTGTGTGTGTGTGTGTGTGTGTGTGTGTGTGTGTGTATGTGTCTGTATGTGTGTGTGTGTGGACAGGATGCAGTTAAGAGTGCGTGACGCACGTAGCACTTGCTCTCAACCTCTGACTTATGGGAGCGTTGTGTCTTAACTTCGAAATAATAAACACGTGTTCTGACATTTTTATTCGTATCTCCTGCACACGTAAAAGCTACCTACAACCACCACATACCATTTATATTTATCATCGCGCCGTAAAAACAGTTACACCACCAAATACTGTACCGCGGTACGTAGAGAGAGAGATAATTACAGCACTCTGCATAATAAAAAACAGGATTTCGTTAGCGTCTGAAATTGAATGAAGGTGCCGAACGCATAACTATATGTCCGAATTAGTTTTAACGAATTAGTTTAAATTTAATAAGAGAGAAAGTAAGTTTCTTAATATTTTTCTTTTCAAAATAGTTAAAACATGTGTTGCAATTATATCTGACTCCACAGAAACATACTGCGTTATGATTACTATACGCGTACGTTGCTGGAAATGCAATAAAATCAAATAAATAATACAAAAGGTTTACAAAGTAACAAGCATTTTTCTTTTATCTTTTTCAAGTACGAATGTTACGTTACTATTGTACTGTCGAAATCACGAGAAAATGTTGGGCTACAAATTTTGCGAAAGTACCTAGATACAACTAGGTGACCGAATCGTATATCGAAAAATTTCTATTCAGCGCGCAACTCCAGCATACTTTTCCTTCTTCGTACTTTACATGCTGTCGCCGTTTGCAAGAACGATCGAATAATTAAATATATAACTTTTCGCTACGTTTCCTCGCAACACGACAGGCCGAAGCGATCATCAATATATAGCCAAAGCTGAAAAGAGCGAAGATGTCGCGTGCACGCGCGCCGATCTTTAGTAGGTCGCGCTCCTCCGAGCGTGCTCGCCGTGTCGCGTATAACAGTCGCGAAAGGCGAAACGCGAATCGCGATCGCTTCGTCTCTCGCGACGCGGTAAAAACCATGCTCGTCTAGTGTCGCAACTCGAAATCCTCGCTTAGAAATTTAGCGAGCGACGGTGGCGGGAAGGGGAACAATCCTTCGTTTTTATTTTCTCGCATTTCGGTGTGTATCGTCGCAAATCCGCCGTGAGGATACTCGCGGCGAAACAGCGGAAGCTGTTAGGCGCGGAATTAAGCGACCACGTGTCCGGTGTCGCGTCGCTGAGATTCGCGAATGCGCGAAGGCGGAGCGACGTTGTTGTCGCCGCGCCGTTGAGCTCGCGCCGCGTGAGGATCGCGAGTGCGCGCGTGACGCGCACGCATGCGCGAGTTAGTAGGTCGCCCGCGCTCGGCCGGCTCCGGCAACGCTCGGGCCGATCGCTTCGAATTCGAACGCGCTCACCGACTCCCGCCACACGCTCGGCGGCGGCGGTCAGTCGGTCGATCGTACGCGACACACGAGGGTTGTGAGGAGCCGCGAGGAGGAGCCGCGAGAATTCGCGAGAGGCACACGGCCGCGCACGCGACGAGGACGGAGAGACGAAGAGGGATCGTGACCGGAGCGACTGGATACAGACTTATTGACAAAAAAGGCATCGGGCGAAGAGGACGAGGAGGATTCGGTGGATATTCCATCGTCGTCGTCGTCGGCGACCGCGCGAAGACGAAGTAAAGTTGATCTCTCCTCTCGATCGAGAGCGCCGAGAGATCGATCCTCGCGCGCGAGGACGACAGCTGTCAAAAGTGTGAAGTCGGCAGCTAAGGCGAACGTGATATGGTGTACGGAGGAGGATTCGACATGGTGGAGACGGTAAGTTTTGACTTTGAATTATATATATTTGGTTAATTGTGTTTACTCGTAGGGTTTTAACTTTAACACGAGCCGTTCGAAGTAAACCATTTTATTTGTTCTATTAAGTGTGCCACTCTAACAATCCATTTAAGAATACATGTATTACGCTAACAATAAGTTGCGTTTAATTCGTTCCATCAAAAGCTCTCCTACTTGACGAAGTGATACACTGTTAAATTCGTAAATGTCAAGTCATATTCAATTTGAGTCATTTTTAATTCCTATATTAGGGTGCCACTGCTCCTACTCAATATATCGTCAATTTAACTAAAACAATGTTAATTTAACTAACATGCATTGGAGTTAAAATAATACTATTTTGTGTCAAAATAATAAATTTCGACATTCGACACACATGATTAAAAATAACAAAATGTTATCTAACTCAAAGTATTGGTCAAGGTATTTAAATTTTATCCTTAGATATTTAACAGTGTATTAATCCAATAGAGTTACATCTTCGTCAAACTAAAGTTACAAACAAACCACGAAAATTCTACATTAAAACCAGTTGATTATTCTCTTGAATGTCAGATGGTTTTGAAGTTTATATTCTGGCACGAAATAAAATTAATTTGCGCAAATTTAATGTGTCGTAATTAATTCTTTATAATTTTTAATACGCTAAACAATCTACATTATATGTATAGATAAGTATTAAATAGTTATAAGTTTGAATACTGTAAAAACAAATTCGAAAACTTCATCTTTATAAAAATATCGCAGCGATCCTGCGCAATTATAAATATGCGCGGTTTATTGTTATCGCCATATTTCAGACAGACAAGTGATTGATTTATTCGTCCTGTAAATATAAGTAAGTGCAGAGAAGGTATTAAACGTCAGAGCGAGCAGAGGATCGTAGAGATCCTCCGAGCGTGCGAGTCGCAGTAGCTACGGCCCTGTCGAAGAAAGACACGAGCCGACGAGTCGGCCGTACAAAAGGCTAACTTTCGAATCTACCACCACTATAAGGCTGGCAATGTCGATAGTTAGGTACGAGAACCGAGAAATTCACTCGGCTGGTACGTGATGGAAAATTTCGCGGTAAAAACAGAGGCGAAACCCACCGCCGATCCGCGGTTTTCTTGGCGGCGCAACTTTTACCGAGCAGGTTTATCGTCTTCCGCAAAACGCGTCGCCTCGACTATCGTGCGATTGTTGTGCGGATCGCGCTACTCTTTGATTTTACGAAGAATAGCGCGAATTGCGAGTCACTTCATCGTTGTTCCTATTTATTTAACTGAATTGAATAATTGGTCTAGCAATCGATGTTTGAAGGCATTCGAAACATAATTGAAAATTGTATAATGACATGTAAGAACGTGAACTTACATATTCTCAATTTTTTGCACAAATTTTTATCTTTAAATTTATTTCTTTACGTAAGAGATAGCGCATTGAACTTGAAGCCATATATCTTGTTTCGAATTATTTTCTTGATAAATAAAAATCAATGTTATTTAATATTAGCAGAATGTTATCATTGAGAATAGCTGTTGATAATAAATAATTGAAATTTGATAAAATATCTAAATTAACTTTGGTAAAATAACTAAATTGACACTAAACTATCTGACAATAATATCAAAAAATGGAATATCGAATAATACAAGCTCCGAGATGTGATTATCATTGGCATATAATTGTACGCATTTATATTACGCATGATACGCAAATAATTAGCAAGGAATTATTAATAATAAACATTACATAAATGATCTACCCTTTGAGCTTATTACATTTTTTTAATCGTTACTCCTCAATTTAGTAAGTAATAGGTAATCATTTCGCGGTAATCGACCTATCATTTCACGTAGTTGAAAACAAGCGAGCTAATTACAAAGATAGAAAGGTTTCGTGAGATCTTCGCGAGGAGAGTTTATCTCTCGTGAATATGCTCACAAGAACACGGTGCAGGAGGTAGTTGATACGAGCAGTTAAATAATATTTTTTAACGCCTCTCCTCGACAGCTGGACTTTGCTTTCCGAATAGTAGATTGCAATTTGACAACAAGCTATTATCGCCGCTTGCAAAAGATAATTAAAATATTTACATACGAAATCTCTATGCCGAAATAAATAACTTAAATTGCGTATCATTAACGATTTTATAAAAGTGAGAAATAAAAATGTAGAACATTGTCTTTATAACGAAATTTCTCTAACATGTCTCTGATGCGCTTTTGATCACACAACTATATAGATTGTATGTACAATCGGTTACTTTTTTTTTATGTATCTTTGTCTTTTTTTATTCTCGCTCGATTCTTAATATGTCTTTAAGGTACCACTCATCATTCGATCGATGGGAGGTACATCTTTCCATCCATCTCTTATAGCATCCGTTAAAGTCGACTTCGTTTAAATCCTCGATAAATCTACCGTTGCCCGGTGGTAATGAATTCAAACTTCTCGTTCCGATCAAACGAAGGCGCGCTTCAGCCTTTGTCCAGGTTATCGTGAGAGTTTTCGGTCGCCGATACGGAGAGACACGTGCTCATATCGTGCGAAACTTATTGCCGGCGATAGCCGCGGGCAATACTGGCATTACTGGCATGCCGCTGGCGACCCGAGTCTCGGCCGCGTAAACAGGGTGTAATTAAAAAATGTCAGTAGCCGGTCTTTGTGTGCCGCGGGTGCATTGTATATAGCAGGCGTCCTTGCCAAGCCGATTCGAAATCCTGTCTCGCGCGGGCTCGCGCATTAGCGAGGGCGTGGTTGGTCGTTCGTTCCTGGTCCGAGGATAGCCAGCCTCGTAGTAATTGCACCAGACTCGTTTCCACCGCACGACTTTTACGGTTTCGACTTCTCCCCGCGCCTCTCTCGCCTCTCCTCTCTCTCTCTCTCTCTCCCCCCGGCCTTTTCCTTCTCTCTTTGTCAACGTCACGAAACTCACAACTGGATGTCACCTCACGACGAAGATCTGCTCTGATTTTAAATAAGACGACCGGTTATCGGTTATAACCTTCGACTTGATCACCGTTCGCTCACGTCCGCGACATTTTACCGGAATTTTACCTGAAATCAGACACTCTCGATCCGAGCGTGGCTCGGGTTCGGATTCCGAACGCCGCGGACGAGGTATTTAATGCTGAAAGTTGCGAGAAAAGATGGCGATCGATGGGACTTTCGTCGAGGCGAATGTGAAATATATTCGCGCGAAAAACACCATTCTTGTTATCGCCGTAAAGGTTCTCTGGGCTCCCCCGTGTATTGCGCGTGTTGTTAGGTACATGAGGAACGTTATAGATAATATACGATACGTAAAGCTATTCACAGAGATATTTCTGTTCCTATACTTATCGATAGTACATAAATTATGCGGGAAACGTTAAACGTCAAGTACCATATTTTTCTTACAAAGCTAAAGCGGTTGTTGGTATTTATTACGATAAAAGTTCGCTATGTATTGTACACTGGGGTTAAAGGTAGAACGCGTCTTTCGATCGTTAACGTAAGAAACATTTTCGCGAGGTGAATTAAATCGATTTAGTCGTGGACCAAGATGGCCCTCTTGCTTTTTTTGCGACATCGCATCTCGTCCTCTCTTCGTGCTCTTTCACCTTTCTTCTTTTATTTCGTGCGGTTTTGGCTTTGCGGATGTTCCATATTTTATTTTTAATGAAGAACCTGTTTAAGTTTATTTAAATTAATTTCATTACCGCCGCATTATTAATTGTTTTTATTATTACTTGCACTTTTATTTCTCTCAATAACCTGAGATTATATCTACAGAATTTAAATTTAAATTTAAAGATTTAAATTAAAGATTTAAATTAAAGATTTAAATTAAAGATTTAAATTTAAATTTAAAGATTTAAATTTCTCTAATTACAATATTAAATGCTCTGATGTTATCTGTAGATTATTAGTTTCGAAGAATTGTGGTGAAATAAACAAACGGTTAAACAACATGAATTCAGCAAGCTTATGTTCTTATTTGTTATTTTTAGTTTTTAGAAAATTGTGTGTTAAGATTATTACATAATATTCGTCAACACATTTCGAAATCTACAAAATGATTCAGAGGCTCTTGTATTCACAGTTCTTTGAAGTGAGCCAGAAGAAAACGACAATGCAAAATAGGAAAGATTGATCAAGAACGTGTTTGCACTTATCGCTTTATTAATTAATTAGGCCAACAATGACTCATGATATTTTCCTAATTATAAATTGATCCAAATTAAAAATCCTTAAAATAATTTCGATTCACACAGTTACTAGGTTCTTAATATAATTTTACAAAAATATTACGGATTATTAAACTGATGATTTTTGCACCTCGGAGTTAAGGTGGTACCTCCGCGAAATCGTTTTTTCAAGAATTTGTTAAAACTTGGCGTACATATTATTAGATATGTTATCTGTGCAAGTTAAATGAGATTTACCATCCCTAAGCCGAGATATTTACATTTGAAATTGGCATGATTTACATGTAATACATGCACGAAACATGAATAAACGACACGTTTTTAATTCTACCGTCAAAACTACATTCAAGAATTGAATAAAAAACGAAAAGATACTAGAGAGGGATTAGACGAATATTCTGAAAAAAGTAGAAAATGATTTACCATCTAGTTTTGAAAAATACAGCCTTGAGAAGCATGACATTTTTGGTATTATTTATAGATACATAAGATGTCAATATATCGATATATCGCATATCTGACAGCATGTATGGTCTGTATACGTAACCTGTTCCGTGTGTTGGTGCATAGCGCGGACAGTTCTAGCAAAAAGTTTACTCCCACCGATGTGACAAAAATAGTTAATAAAAGAAGTTTTATGCAATGGTAAATAATATTTTTTGTATTATCTATTAGTACCACGTCGATATTGTATGTTTTATACATTTTTCTACGATAATCCGATTAAATTATCGATCTCTTAGACATCTACATGGGACGAAACTTTTGGCCGAGGTTGTCGCGGAGGTACCACCTTAAAACGGCTTTAAAAATTATCAACGTACCGAACTATTATACTTATTGCAGCCTCGATTGCATCTCATATCTGTAGATCTGTGGCCGGTATTCATAGTCGGATCTTATTTCAAGACCGTCTTAAGTAATGTCTTAAGATGCTAATACTCCTATGTGATTGGTTCATGACATCTTAAGATTGTACTTAAGACGGCCTTAAATATAAGATCCGACTATGAATACCGGCCTATATGTATGGGTGCTTCCGAAGAAGCGCTCGGGGTTAGGTTTTGGTATAGCATATGTTACGTGCACTATAGTGCACTCTATAGTGCACGTAACATATGCTATACCAAAATCTAACCCCGAGCGCTTCTTCGGAAGCACCCTATATATCGCGCGCGAATAAGATATCTAGTTATTACCAAAAATAATAACGCTTAACTGTAATGCAGGTCTATCTGCGAAAAGCCACTATTTTCCTGTCGCTTGGGGATGAAATCTCTGCAGGAGTTCTCAGGGTCTCGACATGTGATTTCTGAAAAACTTTCTAACTCGCGCGGCTTATATCTGTCGGAGGGTTTGCGGTGTGTGCCAGTTTAGCTCGTCAGCGCGCGCGGCCGTACGGTACCGTTCTCCCGTACTTAAGGGACATGAAAGGTCGCCGATATTGCTAACGCAAGCGGAGCATAAGTCGCGAGTTGCGCAACCTCAGCCGGCCCTCGCGAGAGCGACGTCGGGTTGCGTGTCGGCGCCCGCCGATCTATACGATCTAGGATCGATCCCTGGTTCGAAATCGAGGACATTAATCAGCGTTCGGCGGCGCTTGTGCACGTGGGTGGCCGTTACTGACGCAAATCGCAATGGCTCTTTCTCCGTTTGCTGCGTTTACCCGTGTTGCGCGAGGTAAATCGAGCGAGGTCGAATCTCCTTGGTGAGGCAAGGCAGAGAGCAAGGCAGAGCAGGAGGCAAGGCAAGGCAAAGCGAGAGCACTTGGATTTTCGAAAGGCGGTTTCAAAGGTCGATCGCCCCCTTCGATACCTCTCGGTTCCCATCGAGAAAGCGAGCTCGTGCAGCTCATGCGCTCCTGCGTGAAAAAAAAAATGAAAAAGAAAAAAGAAAGCGTTTCTCTGGGAAATGCCACGTGCGAATTCCCACGATTTATCGTACGGAATGCGTTTATTATATCGCGTGGCGATATCCGCAAATTCATTCGACCAACGTGCGAATAAATAACCGTCGTACAAATCGCCGTAGGTAAAAATCTGTCCTTTTACCTTTCAACGTTATGAGCCTTGATTCTCATTATCAGGAGTAGTTCTGTTTGTCGATGACGATTGGTAAATTTATTTTCTTACAGTCTACAATCAAATTTAATGAATAATTAATTTGCCTGTTATGTAAGATTCCAAAATGGTCCATAAGATTTGCATTTCGAATCCTTTTCCGATGTATTCACCACGTGCTGTAGGTACTCGTGCTGTAACGCATTCTGCCGCGCTAATTCTCACAGTAAGTATTTACAACGACCATTACACTCCGATATTCTTTGTCGTTCAAATCGTCTTCGAGATACTACTTTATTAAAACGCAGTGTTGACACTTGTCGATTCTCGACAAGTGATTAGAAGTTTTTCTTTTTTCTTTTCAAATAGGATTTTTCTCAATCCTCGATCAAGCAACGGGTTTTAACATATAGGTACGACGAACATTTTCGAATGCGTGTTTAACCTCGCCTCCAAACTTATCCGTCCATTTTTGGATTTGAACTCGCAGAAGTCCTCCGATTTCTAATGATTTTAAACAAGAGATCGTAATAGAATCACTCTAAAGTCGTGCGAATTCGTGCGGACGGCGATCAAGATGCTCCCGCCGGCGCATAAATTACAATATCATAAATTACAAGCGCCGTATTAGCCTACGACGCACAAGGACGCGGCCGAACGAAAGATACGTATGTTACGTGTGTATGCCGTATTGAAAGGCTTCACACGTTCGCGCGCACCTCTGACTCTGACACGTTGCTGACGGTGTTACCGGCGCTTTACGGTTAATGCCGTCGTACGGGATTAACTGTATACGGGACGTCATAAGGGAGTAAATATATCGCGTCTGATATATCCCGACGATCGAGCGGATTCTGCGATCGCAACTGCCGTCGCGGAGCGGCGCGTATCCGGAGACGTATAGGAAGACCGAATAAGTACTTAGCTGCCAGTTGATCGACGAAGAAGGAAACAATAAAGATGCGGCTGTGTTATGGTCATAGACGTATATAATAGACTGAACATTCCCATTTGAGAGTTGTCCGGAAGATTTAAAAAAGAGACTATGCGTTTGTTCATTCCTATTGGGAGTTATTGGGAAAATAAAATCTATAATACACGTTACATGTATTATATATTTTGTTTTCCCAATAGCTTCCAATAGGAATAAACGAACGCAGACAGAGATATGCTTGCTGGGATGCTTTTTGTCTAATTGTGTAGTTGGGAGAAGAAAAGGTATAGTGAGACAAGAAAAACATCCCAGCAAGCATATATCTCTGTCCTCCAGATCTTCCGAACAGCTCTCCAATAACAATGTTCAGTCTATTTTATACGTCTATATAATTACGGTGCGTTTGATACCGCTGCGTATATGTTCCAATTACTGCGAATGAAGTCGTCGAGGAAATGTCAAGTGTGCCTCTTTATATCGATGAAAAGTCAATAGTTAGTATTGTCACTTTTATTTCCTCTGTTGGAAACGGGACGTACCGTGAAGTAGACTCCTACGTAATGTGCTTAGAATGTAGCAATCGCCAACATTTTGCGAAGTATGCATCGCGGATTATGCTCTACAGTTTGGCTAACGTGCGAGTTAAACACGCGGATAAAAATCGCGGTAATTGACCAGAAACAGTCGATTAAGTTCCCAACGCGCGTATAATGAATACACGCGTCTATTTTGATCGGAATCCGGTTAGGTACAGTTTGATCTTGGCTCAATTTTGTTACCTGATTTCGCGTCAACTTGGCGTCGTGTTATGCGCTAAACCCGATTGGTCGTCATTAGTACCTACGACGAAATTCAGTCCGGGAAGTTTCGCGGAGGCCGGCATTCACCGGAGCAATTTGTCATCGTTCCCGATGTCTTTACTTCTATTCTGTCGATTAAACGCTGTCACGACTACAAATGTCATAACACACGCAAAAACAAGTCCCAAGTCGATTGCTACATTCTAAGCACATTACGTAGGAGTCTACTTCACGGTACGTCCCGTTTCTAACAGAGGAAATAAAAGTGACAATACTAACTATCGACTTTTCATCGATATAAAGAGGCACACTTGACATTTCCTCGACGACTTCATTCGCAGTCGCTCCTCGCAGTCTCTCTCGTTATTGTTTTATTGCGCCGGGAAAAGTGTACTTTCCTCTACGCTCCTTTGAAAATCGTACGCTCATGATAATTTGTTATTCATTCGTTCCAATTCTCGCTGCACAAAGTATGATAAATAAAACCACATAAATATTAATAGATAATGTTTTCTTTAATCAGAATAATTATGAAAATGCAATGATTTATCGTTATTATTAATTTCCTGTCACTATTAATTTCCTCTTCTTTGCTGAAACACTAATAATTTGATGAGCAAGAATGTCGCACAAAAGTTTATACATTTACACAGCGTCTCGTCTAGAAAGATAAAAAATATACCACTTTATAAGTTACATTACGATAGGAATCAAATTTTGCAACAGCTGATGTATATGATTGAACACTTCTCTCTTCTTTCCCTTTTTTTTTCTAAATTGGAAAATGTCAAGCGTACGTTAATGCTTTATTCGCATTTAATTTCCAGTCCCGTTTAGCCGACTGCGCACGTAGGAAAGAAATTTTTCCTAGGAGTCTTAATTTGCGCATTTGCGGCACCCTTCGATCGTTTAAAAGGCGTAATCGCGCTTTCTTCCAATTCGCCTCGGTTATGCCGCGTACGCCGTGGTATTTACGCATGGCTACGTGATCCTACGTGTATGTACGTGGGTAACCGCTGCGGCAACCGAGTTTCTTCGGTACGTGACTTTACCGTTAGGCCGCTTCTCCGCTTCTTCTGTCCGCGAGTTGCCTACATACGGAGCAAGCCACTATACGCGTTTAATGAACGAGTTTTCGATGTTTCCTCTCTCCCTTCCCCGTCTCTCCCTCTCTCTGTCTCTCTCCCTCTTTCCTTCTTTCTCTCTGTCGGTCTTTACGTCGATTGAATACGACGAGCGATTGAAGATTCCCGCGATACCTCTGACAATGAGTCAATAAAATTCTGTTAATTTTATTAGTATCTTGTGAGGAGGAGAAAAAATTGGAAATTCCTTAACATATATCTCGTGTGTGAAGTTTGCATTTTGTGACAGATCAACATATGCGTGATAATACGATACTAATAAAATTAACTTTTATAATATTATTTCTAACAAGTGGGAGTGTGTAATATATTAGATAAAAATATAGTTATTTAAAACGTAGCACAGTCAATAACAAGCGGTTCTAAAATGCTCGTGGAAATATATATATATAAAAATGTATAATGTTTAAGATATTAATGTATTTTGTTCAAGCGTAAATATTTATGCAAAAGGTAGAGAGCAGTTTGAAATATAAGTTTTCCCTTTATATCTCATTAACAATGCGATTCCGAGGCAAAAGAAGATATTCTTGAGATACCGGGAAGGTTTGCAGAAGCAACAAGAGCGCGAGAGGCATCTCCCGCGAGGGAGAACACGAGTTTCATTTGAATAGAATGGATCGATAGTGATTTACGATACTCGATGCCGTGCGCACTCGTGACCGTTTTCCATTTCTCCTAGCTGCTCTTTACCGCCCCGGATACCCGCCTCTTTATGAGCGTCGCACACACGTCGGTATCAGAAAATTCAAGTGCGCCCGCGTGCACGACGCGAGCGAGCGCGTTGCGCCTTGCGATTTGCGATGGGAATGGAACAAACGTGCAGTACGATCGACAGTTTACGACGGACGGCTAATTGCGGAAGCTCGAAAGCCCGGCGCAAATCCCATTTCCGAAACACCAGTTATCCGCGGCCAGTCGCTAATAAAACGGCTCGCGATGCACTTAATACGTAATCGTTACAACGCAACGGACTGAATAGAAAAGAAATATTTTACGCGAAAGTTATAAAGCGGAATCTTCGAAGCGATTCAGTTTTCGTAATACGCGGTGCGGTATAATCGTAAACAAGCGGCAAGAGAACGGCTATCTTTTTGAGTGAAAACCAATACGCTCCGCATATTATGTGTGAAAGCTCGCGATACGTAATGGAGGGGAAAGCAGGAAGATTACGATCTCTGATATTATACGTACACCCTGTGTCTCGTGCGCACGATGCGCGCGCGGGGTTGCGCACGATGCGTGTGTCAGATATCTCGACGCACGTCGGATAGGAGAATGAAGCTTCGTCGCGTAAAGTTTATGCGTGAATGCGTGAACCAGTGCAGCGGTGCATTCACGTGCAACGGTATATCTCCTGTGCGACGCGGCCGTCTGACTTTGACGGGCTTCATTCACTGGGAAACGTCGACACTGCGCGTATAGCGCACAAGAAATGTTTTCACACAAAAGTTGGAGTCTTGGGAGAGAGGAGGGGAGAAGAAAGGGGAAATACTTTGACGATAATACCTTTGCAATGCGTACCGCCGTTACGGAATATACGGCAATGATTTATATAGAGCTCATTATTTTAAATGAGTATCGGGAGAAAAAAGAGAACGAATAATTATCATTAGAGTGCGCCCGATTATCTACGAAAGCACCACTTTAAATTCGTTAACAGATCGCATGTGTTAGTGGAATATTACTATTATTTGCGCTTAATCTTTTCGCATATCTTACTGATGGAATGTTAAACAGTTTCGTTAAAAGTAATATCTCCGGTAATATCTGTCGAATTTTTGAAATACTAAATGCTTTTGACAACTCAATTAAAAAACTGTTACCTTTACGAGAACTGTTACCTTCGAGAAGTTATTAATCCTCGTCTGATCATAGTGCTCCCATAAAATTCAATTTTTGTGATTTTTCGTCCCTTCCTCTAAAGATCAACATAAGCCTTATTTTTAAAGTAATAATCATGTGAACCAAATGACGATTTATTCACGTTCTTTCCTCGGTAATACCCGAAGACTCCTAAAAAAAAAAAGAGCGGAAAAGGAGGAACATTGATCGATGGTAACAAATGGCATGGTCGCGGTGAGAGGATGACGGCAACACGCGTATCCTATCTGGCGCGAACACACGGAGGCGGATTCTCAGAACGGGAGGCCATTACCGGTACACGGCCGCGTACTGATATCTCAATATGTGCCCTTAGCTCGAATCCATTATAATGCCTCGGGTATACCGCGAGGACAATCGTCGCGCATAGTCGTGTAGAGAGAAAGGGAGCGAGATAGAGAAACAAAGAAAAAGAGAGAGAGAGAGAGAGAGAGAGTCGTTCGGTATTACTCCGCGAGAATAGCCATCTGCCGGCGCGTTCCAGGAACGCCACCCAGAGTTCTTTCGCCGCGAATTTCGCGCGACCCGTTCGCTCCATCGAAGAATTCGCCACCGCGCGCGCTGTCGCAAAATTCACGCGCGCTCGATTAGAAGTACCTTATAGGAACGGGCCTTGAAAGGACGCTTCAGATAATAAAGCGATATTTTGTTAGCGAGGAATTCTTAACTTAAGAATGACAAAATAAGCAGAGCCGTTTAAGCAGAACGCATTTAAAATCTATGGATTATTCTGCACAGGCCGATAGATCGAATCGTGATCGGGATGGACTCGGTGATCGTATACGTTGCGCATTTACATTTCAATGCGAGGCGATAAGGGCGCGAGTTTTCTGAAAAAAAGAAGAAGAAACATCGCGTTCGCGTATCGCGCGCGCGCGGTCCGCGACGGGGCAAGCTCGTTGATTTTGCGCGCCCTGCCGTCATTTCACGAACGACATCTCGATAAAGCCGCGTTACAACCAGTAATTTCGTAGAATATGGGACGCCGGGGGGGTGCATTTTTACGGATGAGAATTACCGTGTCGCTACGCGTCGTAAACACGACGACGTTATGTCTTCTACAGGAAGTATCGACGACGTTTCTCTCTTATTTTTTTTTCCTCGCGATTCCGCTCGCCCCCGCATCGCTCATACACGCAAGCGTTTCTCGCTGCGTATGTACACATATCGTGGCATTGCAAGAGAATGCTCTTGTTATATGGCGCATACTATCCTGGAAAACGATAACACGCTTCTTGCATACATATTACGGGGGCGGTGTTACAGAATTTTGATCGCGCTATAAGAAAACGACATTCGCGAAGAAAAGAAAATTGTTATCGTAATCTATACTTTATAGTTTCACTTTCGGGATATTTTGTGTGAATATGGATGACTTAAAACGCTTTAAAGAAGATTCGTAAAAATCTATTAATTATATCAAAATACCTAGATACTAAAAATTTATTGCTTTATATTATTGTAAAAGTAAAACCGTTAAAATGATTGAATTGTGGAGAAGATGTTGCGATCTTTCGTAAAGATTATATGCGGCTTATAGATCGTTAAAGACACTTCTAGCATACTTTTCTGAGAATGTTCGATCGCATCTCTTTGTTTCTCACGATCAATCTTTCTGATTGACTTAAATGCAGGGCGCGAGAGTCTGTCTAATACGATTAGTACCTTTTACACATAGTTTGAGATACGTCAACGGAGATAAATTTCAGGAAATATACGTTCCTTCGTCGTAGATATATTGTGTGCATGATATAATCCGCTTCGTTCACTTCGGGCGAGGGTATGACAATGGTATTGTTACGTGGGTAGCGGACAAGAAAACTGTACGACTCCTACGCGAAAGGCTTTCCAGGCTTCCAAGAAGTAGTGCGCCTTTGCGTACGCACTTATTCGATAGCGGTCCTTTTCCTCTCTATATCCCTCTCCGTATCTCTTCTTTCGCTATTTAACGTTGAACACTGAAGTGGCAATGTTGCGAATAATCCCGCTTATTCCCTCTCGAAACCGAGCGACGAAGTCGGTCCGGTACGTTAAGTCGCGCGAACAAACTAGATCCGGCGGAAAAAATTGAACATTTTTCAAGCGTAAAAGTGGATCCTTGGATTATCTCCATAATCTTACTCACTTGCGAGATCCGCGAGAAAAATGTCTATGATATCACGATTTACGATGGAATTAATAAGTGTTGTTTTAAATTTGTTTTTTTTTTCAACTGATTCACTTGAACTTTTCAATTTTTAACTGTTTATAAGTTATAAGAGATATTGATGTTCTTATCTTGTACAGTTGCCGATCTTTTATCTTTATGTAGATTTCATAATTTTCTGCAAAATTATCTGCTAGACAGAAAAGAGGACGATTTGCTCAACACTGTTAAGTTGACCTCTCTTATTAGCTCTCATTTAGAATTATAAAAAATTATTATCGCATTATTTTTAACTTGCCGTACTTCGCGTCTGTTTTTTTTTTCGGGGGCTGCACCGGGGTCTCTACTTTCTCGACTCGACGAATCTACGCTCGATCTTACCGCATTCGCCGATTCCTCCGCGTATGCGAGCCACGCTCCGCGCCGCTGAATTAAACATAAGTCAGCGTGCGCATAATATATGCCGCAAATGTTACCGGCATGGTGGCGGTTGTGAAATGCGATTCGATAGTTGTGTATCCACGCAGCTTTTTGGGGAAGAATTCCGTCTTGCTCGCGACTCCGTCGCAAATACAAGTCGCTCGTTTTATTTCCTTTTAAACCTTAAACGCGAGATTTATTTCCGTAATTTTACATACCGCATCGAACGCAGATTCGACAAACCTTATCCCCGCAATAATTATCGTTTTATCAGGGAAAAATTTTTATTTATTTTACTAATTTGACGCGATCGATAAATATTTTCTATAGTCATGGAGCGATACGAATTTATCTCTTAGAATACGAGATGAATACGCGGAATGCGCAGAACAAACTTTCTTAAATGCGATTCTTCATATGTAGGCATGTATTATATTGATATTTGTTTAGTTGTAATATTATACAATGTTTAGAATACGCAGTAACTATGTGATCGGAGAAAAAAAATGAAAAGAGGCATTTAACTATTTATCGTGCGGCTGTCATGTCGCGCGTCCGATACGATCGAGAAGGAACACAGACTGCATTTCCGGACTGCATCGCACAGCCGATGTACCGTTGCGTCTTGCCATCCATCGCGATAAAGCGCGGAGACCCAGAGCGAGAGAGAAAGAGAGAGAGAGAGAGAGAGAGAGAGAGAGAGAGAGACTCCCGTAATTATCATCATTATCGTCGTACGTTATTCTATGTAGCGCGGATATTCGCCCCTCGGGGGCCCATGCTCGTTCTTGCTTCGGATCGCCGCTTATTAACGAATAAATTATGTCATAACGGTTTGATCGGCGTCGCAACGCGTGCGATTGGAATGCTACTTACATGAGAAATGGAAAAAAAGAAGAAGAATCCGATGCCTTTTAAGTGATCAACTAGTTTACTGCTGAACTCCCGCCATTCGATGTCTGGCGTTGATATCTCTTATCCGTTTTCTCACTGAAGAGATGAACTGTGAGAGAGCACAGTACCAATCGTAACGGGGAGAACATTTTATCACTGGTCGCCTAATATCTAATGTCGAAAGAATGTCGAGCAGTTTTTGAATTAGAATATTAAAATAATTTAAAATAAAAAATCACTTGAAACTATTCGCATTTTTAATTTGTATGAGTGTTTGGTATCAGTTAATTTTATTGGCTTTAAAGGTAATACTTTTGAATCTTTTTAAATATCTAGAACAAAAAATTGTAATTGTTAAGGCTGCTTAAAATTTACTTTTTCTAGTTTATTATCCTTTCATATATCATCAATTTTTTATCTTCTTAATTATTACTTCTTAGTCTAAGTTTTTCAATAGTCGTTTAACTTTAATCTTATGCTTAACTCACTCTTCATCTCTTTCTAACTATCCCTTTTAGAAAAAGACTAAGGGCCAGTTCCACAAACGTAGGTTAACTTTTAATCTTAGGTTAACTCACTCTTCATCTCTTTCTAAAGGAGAAGTTAGAAGAAAATTTTGTTCAGTTAACTAAAAAAGTTTGCCATCTTAACAAAATTTTGTAATTTCAACAAAACATTTCTCTCAGTGTGGAGAGTGAGTTAACCTAAGGTTAAAAGTTAACCGATGTTTGTGAAATTGGGCCTAAGAGTGAGTTTAGCTAAACTTCAGTTTAAATGACTATTGAAAAACTGGTCCTTAAACTTTTACATGTTATTATTATTTTTACTTTTAACACTTGTTTTAACTATATAATTTAATTTCTTATGTAAATACCTATTATTATGGAAAAGATAAAAGGGAGATATTCTTATTATTTTTTTCATAATAAACTTTAAAAAGGTATATAAGTACTTTGTTCTAGCATATTTCGTCACTTTATTTCAAGGATATTCACAATCGTTTATTATAAATTCGATAAAACTTAAATTATTTTTTTACTATTTCACTGAATTTAACAGTAAATTTTGAATTTGCTTGCAACTTGTATTCTTGATTGAAAGAAAAAGATAGAGAGAAAGAGAGAGATCTGTAACGTCCCGCCTTCTCTTGTTCCTCTCTTCTTGTCTCGGCGGTTTATATTCACTCATCGAGCTATTCACAGTTGCCTTACAACTGGAGGTGTAACTGTTCCCCCCCTCGTCCCACCTCGTCCTCTTCCTCTTTCTCTCTCTGTCTTTTTCGTCACGCCGTTCCCTTTCACGAGATGCAGATAATCTCCTGTTGCCGTATGTCGAAGAGAGGTGGTCGTTCCTCTCCCGTGCCGACAGAACGGGCCGGCAGCCTCAAGGTCGGTCACTTCGGGTTTTCCAAATCGTGGTCCTGCATGACGGGCAACTTCCTATCGCCGTCCTCGTCTCGCCCGCGAGCTCCGAAGCGAGCGAAAGGAGCGTAAAGTGAAGGCAAGGGAACAGCGTCGATGTAATTTCGACGGACAAAAAGTCGCATAAACTACTCGATGGCGACCCTTCGACGTCGCTATCGAATGTGGGACACGTGCAAAGATACATTTCGGCTGACAATCGAATATTAGTTTGTGCTAGAGATATCATCTCAGGAATGTGTCGAGTGACACGAGGAAAAAATTAGAAAGAAACTAACGAGTTAGGGGACAGGTCCCCTAATCTCTATCGAATCGATGACGTACTTCTATTTGGTATTTATTTGCGCATTCGCGACTAGTAAACGGTTTCTTTTATTCCGCGACGTTGCTTGTACAGAATTCTTATTTCGGATAAGAAAACTTATTAAACTTTTGGGAATTACCTAATTCTCTCTATTTTTATATTCCTGTTATATTTCTATCGCTTTATATTGTTGTTGTTGTTATTCTTATCGCTATTGTTTAAAACATTGTTTTATGGAAATGATAAAAATAAATTTTCTAGTTAGAAATAATTCGTTATAAAAAAATCATCCTTAGTTTTTGAATCGCATACTAATTAATTAGATTATATACAATAAGAAGATATGTATTGTGTTGTGTACGAAAAATTAAATATTCTTTTCATAATATTTTAAAGAGATAAAATCACAATTCTGAGAAACGGATTTGGCTTTTCTGACCCTTTATCGGAACTCGGCGAATAGCTCAATGATTTTTTTGCTGATCAATCTTGCGGTCGATCGACACTCGGAGAACAGCCCATAAATTAAACTGTAGTTGTAGTGTTTTTTTAACTCGTGGCTAATCTAAAAGCAGCGCAAGGTCCTGCGTCACAAATGACAAGGGACTCCTTCGAACACGGAAGTTTGTCTGTCGAAATCACGTATATATTACGCAGTAGTTCCACGCTGAAATCGCCGTTCTGCGATGCACGAAATGACGAAATGATTATATAGGCAATCTTTTTAGTATAACCCTGGTAGAAATTCGTGCAGTTTAACTGAACACCCGAGAAATTACTATTTTTTTAGTATTACTGATTTCTCTTGATATACAAAAATACTGCATAGCAACTGGGCAAAATTAGTTAAGAGATGAGGTTATAAATGACAATTTTCAAAGATTAGAAGTAAATGAGTAAGATACACACGTAAATGAAAAATACGTGAGTAACAAAGAATTTTATTACTATATTTACTTTATTTATATTTTACTTATGTTACTAATAATATTAATTTTATTCCTTAGAATTGTTTAGATTATTCTGATGATACATATGAAAGAATTAAATAAATAGCTTTGAGAGATACGCAGTCTAAAAAAAAATTTTATAAAATAAAGGAGATACGAAAATGGATATAGTGTCATATAGAATACCTCATTAACACAATAATAAATTATTAAACATATCAAGACATAGATATATGGTTATATTGTTATTTTATACTGCTAAGTAACTGCTAAGTAACTGAGTTCAGATTTTGTACATTTTTTCTGTGCAGTAATTGCGCGAAAAGCGTTACATCTTGATTGGGATCCTAATAGTTTTCCTGTTCAGTTACTAGAAAAAAATCAATAAACTGCCCAGTAACCAATCGAAAACTTCATTAAATTTCTACCAGGGAACTTATATCGTATATTAATCATATAATTTTTCAATATTTGCAGCAAGTATTGATGCCTACTATTTCAGTCAGTTTATTTTCTGATTCGATGGAGATTTACCTATCGAATATATATGTTACATCGATATTGTTACATTTCTACTAAAATAAATATATATCTTTCTTCAGCATGAATACATGGAAAAATATTCTGAGTATTCGTAAGGTTTTAAGAAGCAAGAATAAGAGAATTCTACGAATAAAATGTCAATATATCGTATAGAATATGGAATTAGTTTTAAATAATTTCCTAAATCTGTTAAACAGAAAATATATATACAGTCCAATCTTTAAAAGGAACGCTGTAATAGTAGCGATAATCTCGATGACAAAATAACCTTGAAGAGACAAAAAAGATATATTTTGCATAATATTTGTCCTTCGACGTCATCTAAATCATTTAAAATCTCATTTTAAATACCTTTATACCTACATATATATTTATGTACCTCCAAATTCAATGGAGATATTTCAGATCGCATCTCGAACGGGCCATTTTTTATGCAAATATGTTCTTTTCTTTTAAGCAGCATGCAAATTAAAAAAAAAACAGTTTATTTAATTTCGTTAAGCATAAATATTGAAATAAATTCTTCGTCGCGTATCGCAAATTTTATAGCAGGAAATATCAGAGAGATTTTACGGCAAGCTTATGGAATTCTCATGGGAAGCGTTTCTTCGTTAAATTTCCTCAGGCCTCAGAAAGAGAAACGCCGCTCTAAATGTCTTCCATTCGCGGTCGAAGCGTTCGATTGCGTGAAACCTGGCGCGAATTTTTCGCGGTTATAACGCCTGCTGTAACACGTCGTGCAACGTACGCGTGTGAAGACTGCGAAGTGAGCACACACGCGCGTAAGACATTATAGCCGCGAGGGCGATGCGTGGGCGGTAAAGTGTTATTAATAGCGTACACCGTCGATATATCGGCTACGGGCGGCGCAACGATGCGCAATAATGAGGCAATTATTAACGAGAGTCGATTAACGGTCGTGAGAGAGGAGCTCGAGTGCTCGAGGGAGAGATGTTTCAACGAATTTCCCATAAAATTATCACACGCGCGATTGTTACATAAATCTCGTGTGACACTACCACGCTGTATCCCGTTGCTTCTTCGATTATCCATCAACCGTGTTGATTTTTTCACTTCGCATCCATTTGATGTTTATTGAACATTTGTAATTTAAGATTAAATTTCCTCGTTATCGCAACAGACGTTTACGATTTCGCGAAGGCTATAAATAAAGGATAAAATATCTATCGACAATATTATTAACACAAACAAGTATTATTATCACGTTTATTAATATAAAGCAAGGTGCCATCGTATAAGAATAGCATCAAGAAATAAATTAATATTTATTATTTGTAGGAATATATGTATAATAAGTGTTTATTCGCTCGTTATAGAAAATTTAATTCTTTTATATTATCTCATGTATATTATTAGGTCCATTCATTGAAAATATATTTTACTATATTTTCTGGAGTTAAAAGAAAACATGCAGGTATTTTTAGGAAATATCAAAGATGTTACTAAAATAAACATTAAGCATGCCCGAGAGGAAGAAAGATGAGAGATGAAGGAATAAACGGAACCGACATTTGCGAATTTATCTCGTGGAATAAACGTGATGTTCGAGATCTGTATAGTCTTCTCGAATGAAGCTACGAGAGAGGTCCACCGTGTAGCCGAGGCCCTTGCGGGCCCCGGACGCGAATTTACGATCCTCGCTGGATTATATCCGCGGACGTAGGGTAGTGCCCTAGGACGCGATCCTGTTGGGGGATCCGAGGCGCCCGTGAGGCGCTTAATAACGCTACTTTAAAGCTCGCTCGCGCCGGACAAAAGCCGACCTGCCATAACGTCTTCACGGTGATGCACCGACGGCATTACCGTGGCGCGTTATGCCCCCATTATGCGGTATTATGTTACTATTTACGCTATCGCGGCTGCCTATTTATTTGTCTTGCCTCGCTGACCGTTCACGATCTTCCTGCTCGATCTTCCGCTTTTTCCCTTCCGCGCGCGCTCTCTCTCTCCAGAAGGCGCACGTAGTGGAAGGACCACTGAAAATGATATTAGATGCAAATCCGTCAACAATTAGGCAATTATGAATCCGTTTCCGAAACCGATCGCACCAATGATTTTTTTTTTTCAAATGTTTGGAAAACTTCGGATTTGCTTATAAAATAAAAATTCTAAAGATGAAAAGAAACAAGCAGACTTTCGAACAGCTTTAAGGCCGGGCTTCTTCCGATAACCGACATGGGACAAGCACCTTGTGGGTTTCCCATCGGGCCAGCAACGCAATTCTCGCAGTATAGAGTACCGCAAGTATTTCGCTGTTACGAGGGAAACGCAGCTGTTATCCCGAGATAAAGCGCTGAAGTTAACGGCGTGGCGCGGCGCGTACGGGAGACACGAGAATGGAGGAAGCGCGGCGCGAGTGGTCGCAGTCATTAGTGTCCGCGATATGCCGTCGTTTACCCCACCGCGTGGCGATAAAGTAGCCATCGGGGGTTGCAGTAATTGCACTCCGTCTCGCGTTGTGCGAAACACAACGCTGCACACGCTGCACACGCTGCACAAGGCCCGGCTGCCGTGTCGCCGCCCGCGACGTCCCGCTCGCAGCCGCGTTGTTGCGTTTCCGCAAGTTATCCGCAGTCCGCACAGATCCTCCGGACTATACGTCGCGTACGTTACGCGCGATTATCGTCAAGTGCAGCATCGCACGCCTGTAATTTCCGGCGTTCTCGAGTGCGTTACGCGGACAACAGCAAACGCGGCAATACTCGCGCATCTGCTCTTACCTGATATGTTGATTATTACACGCTTTCTTGCCGCATTACCTGGTTTTTAAACGCGGTTTCTTCCACCTATTACGCTTGCATCATATGTATCTTACTTGATTTAATTCAAGGAGAATCGCGCGCGCCCGTTCGCCGATCTTCTATACACGCGCTCTCTAACAATCTTTGAATTAACTGATCGATTTACAATCAATGTGCATCATCTTATTTATCTTTGTAAAATATAAGCGTCAGAGATAGTCAATTTTATTTGACTTGTATTCGAATAACAAGTGGATATTTTTATATAATTTTGATTATATCTATAAAATCACCATGTCGATGTAATATGTTTAAGAAACGGATGAATGAAAATTTTAAGAACTCAATCAAATCGCACGCGTAAAAAACACGTTATATGGGACGTCCGGTGTTTGTCATAGTCTATGAAATATGACCGCACATGGTTGTAAGTTAAACGAGCGATCGCTATCATTTTTCCTACTTATTCACTGCCCGCGCGATGGATAATTGATTACGCGAATAACCACCGCGACCGCGAAGAAATATTCCTCGCGCCGAGAGAGAGAGAGAGAGAGAGAGAGAGAGAGAGAGAGAGAGAGAGAGATATTACACTTAATTTGTAATAGAGGGTTTTTTTTCATTGGAATTGAATGTCCGCGGTGGCCTTGAGGCACGTAGGACATAATTAAGGTAACATCCGCAGATGAGATTTCACGCGAGACAGCCGCCGTGAAATGAGAGAATATTCGATTCTGACTGCACGGCGAAAAGAAATTTGCGGCAGAAGACGGTTCAGATAAAGTGTTCAGAGAAAACTTCAAGCGTGTTTTCGTTCACAAAAATGATAGAAAAAAGATTTATAAAATGATTTAAAAGTTTGATAGACAGTGCGCGAGATTGGGCAAGATGCATGCGTGATTTAAAATTATCGCTTTGACGCTTGATTAAGATTTAATGCGGCAATCTAATGGAAGATGCCTAAGTAGAAAGATGTAATCGCGACGTGCGAGGCGAGTGAAGTGTACGGAACTGAAGTGGGAAAACCTACTACTCACCTATAATGTTTGTATCTCGCGTCAAGATGCTGCGATACTATTTTAATGCGGCTTTATGACGTCACGCACGGCACACACGCACAGACGGCGACGATTAATCCGGGGAAAAAAATATGCAGATGAGGCTGGAGTGCATCGCGGCGCGGGCGCTCCGTTGTCTCTCCGTTGCACTAATAATGCATGGAAATCAGCCGCGGATAATGAGCCGCAAAAATACTTCCTGCATCTTCGTTCGAGGAATAAGTGAGTAATCCTCGACACTTGATGTGCCGCGCGATTGTAACGACGGCTGTTTTCTCCGCGGGCGCATATAATGAATACTTTGTATCTGTATGTCGCTTTTGATACGTTAAAAGCGCTAAAATCTGTCGCTCGACAAAAGGGAAAACGATATTGCAAGGCTGTAATATGGGTGTAACATCACGAAATCTATTGAAGCTAAAAAGAAAAGTTTGCTATAGGAGTTAATTCTTATCTAGTCGCTTGCACTGTGAATCATTCGCGATAAAAGCATGTTGTGTCTGTTAGAGTGTATTTTTCTTCCATTCTAAATGTATTCTTATGTAATATGTATAAAGGAATAATATTTCTCACTTACCAATCGATCGATTGGAAGTTGAAGGACATTTAGAATGTATTTACGTTAAATATTGATCAATATTGATTTCACTCGCTTGCCATTTTTTTTAGAACATTTTGTCTTACTCGACAAATATATTCTCATAATATTGTTTTTCATCTTGCTATCGTCGGATAACAGTGTTAACAAATTTGTTCCGAGGAATTTTTATCGAACATCTTTCTCTTTGATAATTAAGTTTTTAATTAGCTCGAGAAATTTCCTAATTATTTCTTCCAAACCAATTAATTAATTCTAACGCGTAAGCGGTGCTTTAAGCCGATGCTTATTTATTTTATATAAATTACATTTGATTTTAATTGCCGAAAGCGTGTGCAGCGTGTCGCGGACCGAGACCGAGTTTGAATGGGCGACGAACTGGAAACGGGGTTTCTAGAGTAATTTCAGCGGTATGACGCACGCGAGCCGCAATTCCCGTGTTCAGGTTGAGGCGGCTGACATCAGTTTGCCGCATTTAGCGTTAGTGGAATTAATTGCACGATGCACGAACGTCCGAGCGAAATGAATGCCCGGCAAGGTGGAAGAATACCGGTCCCGATTGGCCGTTCGCTCATCGCGCCTTGTCACAATGATGGTAATTCGGGAGGAAATTCCTCTCATAAATATTTCGACTCGTAAAACGACGTGATGATGTGGAGATATAAAGATATATCTGCATATATGTACGTATATGTATATATATGTAAGCGTGTGAATCTGTACACAGAGTGTCTCATTTCTACCGTGTTATATTTTAATAACAGATTCTTTGGCCAACTTTGAGTCGATCTTCCCATAGGAAAAATTACTTCGAAGTCGTTATACTTTTTGTAGGACACCCTATGTACGGTAAAAAGTTAAACTTTGCGTACGCGGTTGACCTTCCTGCAGATCCGAAAAATGCACTGATGAAGAATAAGAATATCGCGGGATTGCAATACCGAAGGCCTCGCCTCTTTGCGTTTTCACTTCGCACGTTAATAACGACATTACGAAGCGGTATGACCGCGGGTGAGGTAATTAACAAGAATATCAGGTACGATGGTGTGGCTGTTTTAATTGCTTAGCGGAATTTATATGGCGAAGACAAAGACGCAGTTGTGTCAATTAAAATAAAGATATCTCTTTATATTTCTTTATTAGAGTAAATTTGCAGAAAGATAGAAATTAAGTCAATTACACAAGAATAAAAAAGCAATTTACGAGGTATGTAAAGTCATATTTAAATTAAAAGTGAGATCGTAACGGATTCATATTTTGCTAGTTACATATAAAGATCTCAGAATTTTTATAATTTTTCTACGTCAAAATAGAATTAAGTCGAATCTTGTGAATTATATCGTTGTTCTTGATAGTGCCCGCACTTCTTTTTTATAAACTACCTGAAAGATTTCTGAGGGTACAATGTCATAGAAATAGCTTCTTTCAACTTATCGTTAGATTGCCGTTCTTTAAAATTAGAACACCAAAAATTTTGATTAAGATTTTGCCTATTTAGAATTTAAATCGTCACTCGAAAGAGGTATGTTGTCATTGTCATTTTCTAAAATGGCAATATTTCCATTAAGTTAATGAAGACAAATATATGATTAAACTATAATTACGTAAGCTATATAAAATCGCTGCCACACTTATTGTTAGACATGTTTGTATAATATTTTGATTTTACAACAAACGCGCTAATGTAACGCGTTATTAAAAATGTACACACATTCAGAAATATTTCTACGTAATGTGTGCGCAAATATAGGCAAAGATAAGCGCATTTCTCGATATACATCTTAGACACTCCTGTTTTTATGACCGTCTCGTAATTTTTTACCTTTTTTTTCGTGAACGTGGAATGCATATTTAAATATGCATTCTACCGGTGACTCTCGGCAGACGCCGCGAAGAGACGTTTTTACGGCACACGAACGAAAACCGCGCCTCGAGAAGAGCGCCTCGTCTCTCATTTCGTGGTCACAGTGTTATCGAAGGTCGCGATTTCTCGCTCAAAATGTCACCGTGCACGTCCAAAGTCCGACGAGATCGTGAAAACTCGAATCGTATTACGAAACAGCGCGTGGCCGATAACTCGTGCGCGTTATCTCGCTCGATGGCAGGCATCTACGACGACAATTCTCTCGTTATCGCGTATGTCGCTTCTCGTGGTTAATAACAAGATGGAGGTGTATCACAACAATTAGATAATTCGTTTGTCCAATTCTGCTTATCGATCTCCAATTGTGAGTTCACAAGTGAGTGAGAAAACTTATTTTCAACGTCACTTTGGAATCGCGATAACGATTAGCGTTAATGTTACGCGTTCCTTCGTTGTCATAATGATTCGTAATAATTTTATATCCACCTTATATTTTTCGAACAGTGGACAATGTATGAATTTGGGGCGAAAGAAAAGAGGAAGAAAAAAGATACTTTTACAATTATTATAGTAACTGATGTTTTTATCTCTCGAATTAGTCACAAAATGACAGGATATTAACAGCCCGATGTTCTTAGATTCTATTCATCGATGTGCAAAACAGTACGTTTTTTATATATGTGTTACAAAAAAAGGGCCAACACACATTTTGGAGTAATTATTTCCATGGAAGCTCAATTGCACGGGGAAAATACGGTGCCGGGGTACCGCGTGCCGCCGCCGTGTAGTTGCGAATAAATAACGGTGTTTAAACAGGACGACCGTCTCTCGAAAATTATGAGGTCGCCCCGTGGCTGTTGCGGCCCGTGACTCCGGTGGAATCCCGTGTTTTGCGCACGGAAGGGGAGAATGCTGCAGCTGCACCGGCGATTAGTCGAACGCGTGACGTCAATGGCTTGTCTTTGCGAAAGTCTCGAGAGGGAGGTAGCGAAACTCAAGGAGAGCCATTAAATGGTTCTCCATAGGAGCACCGTTCTCGCACGTTTGCCACGCAAGTGCTTTACCGGCGAGGCCAATTAGATTTTCCGAAACTCCATCGTTTCTTGGTGACAGAATATTAAGAGGAGGTACGACTATTACTTGTGAGTCAAAAATGCGATTAAAATAAATGTCATTACAGCGATCCCGAATTATATGCAATATTAGTATAATGAATTGTGGATGCTACTTATGTGCTATATTCTTCGTAAATTATTAGTGTATAGAATATTAACAAACATATGCCGGGGTATGAGAGCGTCAACGACTCGGGAATCGCTTATTTGGCCAACATTATAGATTAAGACCTGTCACTTTGTGACAATAAGCTTTCTATACTTGAAAGCCAACTTAGAGCCTTAATTTTTTTATATATAATTTACATAAACAATACACAAATAATCTCAAAATTTGAGCAATATTGACCGTAGTTTTTTTTGTAACATTATTCAGAAGTTGACCATTTTTAGCCTATCGTCTTATGGAGACGGTCGCTCCGAGGTAGATTATCACTGGTTTAGTACACACTTAGCCAACTTAGGACTTTGAAAAACTAGCATTTGACAGATGAAACATCAAAGATTGTGTAAAAACTTTCAAAAATCGGACTTTACCATGTGGATTTAAGGTTTTATTGTCGCAAAGTTTAGATCCTAGCCTGTAATGTTGGATAAAAAGCTATTCCCGAGTCGTTGACGCTCTCATACCCCGGTATTGTATGTTTGTTAATATTCTATACACTAATAATTTACGAAGAATATAGCACATAAGTAGCATCCACAATTAATTATACTAATATTGCATATAATTCGGGATCGCTGTAATAACAATTATTTCAATCGCACTTTTGACTCACAAGCAATAGTCGTACCTCCTTAAATCGAGAGCAATAAAAACATGTGTGTATGAAGCGCCTGTTCAGCTTCATTTTTATCTTCGTTTATTACGCGAAGAAAGGTTTTCGAGTTTCAAATATAAATGTCTCGGTGTTAAAGATCATATTTGGTCGAAAGTGTTGATCGGGCGTTCTTCAGAGACGCGAGTATTTTTTCACGGTTGGGAGTCGCGGCCGAGTCTCATGGGTTTCGCGCGAAGTAAATCCAGGAAGGTTCTCCCGAGAGAGCATCGTTCTTAGATTCCATCAGTATATAGATAAACATTCTCTTTCTCCTCGCGGAGCCTTTCGAGAGGCCCCGGGAGAGAATAAGCAGTACGCTTTTGCCGTGCTCGCTCGTATCTCTTTGGAGCTCCCATCCGTTGCGCTCGTGTATACGCGTGCGTTCATCGTTCACGTGAAGCGCTCTCGTGTCCGTACGATCAAAGTGGGAGAGGTATTGTGTCTCTACGTTGTCTGAGAGCTCGCGCGCGCGCAAGCGTGTGTGTCTGTGGGCATAATCGTTTATTTCGCGTCGACCTTTGCGGGGCACTACGTCAAAATGTCAGATGCGACCCCGCCTGAGCGCGAGGGAAGATGCACTGGGAACGCTGTAATGGGCTTACAAAGCGTAACAAACTGATGCGAGGTCAAACACACGACGGGCAATAAACACACGTAGAGATAAATGGGCCCTTAAGGTGCACCACACCGGGCCCGCCGGGAGGCGGGCGTTTCGTCTCTCTCTTTCTCTCTCTCTCTCTCGACGCGCCGTATCTCCGACGTTTTGTTCGCCACGCGAGATGAGCGCCGACGATCTGAGGCCGCGATACCCGAAACTCGCGCTTGTCCCGCCCGTTTTCAGAAACCAACGTTCTCGCTCGTAAATGCGACCGTTTGCGGAAACAGTGATCTCTCTTCTTCAGATGCAAACGCTTTAGCAAATTTATTTATAGATATTCCACCTTTATCTATCGTATAAATATATATTTCTAGATATATTCTATATCTACTTCAGACTTCTCTTGAACATTAGCATTACGACTTTTTCTTTTCATGCTGCGACGTATTTCTTCTCGAGCTTTATATCGACTTTCTCTTCATGAGAATTTATGCATTCCGCAATGTTCATAATTCATCTTTAACTTTTATAGTATCCCATCATATCCCCTCGTTCATATTTCTCGTTCTCGTTGCCAACGTAAATACAGCTAAGTATAATTGATTAGAGGTAATTTTTACTTTGATCCTCTCTGTTAATCTCCCTGGTTTCGTTAAGTCTCGAAACACAGTCGCACGTCCCGGGCTGCAGACAGGAACGGTGCAATACGATTGCCGTGAGCGACTCGCGAAGCGTAACAAACTGACGCGGGGTCAAACGCATGACGGGCAATAAACACGCTGAAAGATAAACGGGCGATCGGGTCCAGCCCGGGGCCCAGGTCTTGGGGGAAAGTGTTTCGTCCGCGGATATATTGGCGCGCGGAGTACCGCGAACGGGCGGTTTTCGCTTTCGCGCAGATCGATATGAAGAACAACGCATCGTCCGGACTACAAAAGGCGGCCGGGTTTATTGCCTTCCCCCTTTCCCTCGTACATTAATAACGTACGCTCGCGTTCACTTTACGATCCAGCCGCGAACAGTTATCGAGGCTCACCTTACTCGTTACCGCCGCGCTCTATCTCCCGTGGGATTTCTGCCTTAGAGACGATGCTTGGAAAAACGTATTGCGAAATCTGACGCGATTATCCGTTATTATCCGCGTTGAGAGACACCTTGTTTCTTTACAAGATCTGATCCGACCTTCGCGGAAGTAATCGAATAATCGGATAATCTGGGCCGCGATCTGCGATGAATATTTTGTATGATTGATATAATGCGTTCCACGAGATGGTTACAATATCGAATGATTGAATAAGCTTTCGAGGAATAGGTCTAGCAGGCTTCTTTCTCTGTATGACGCGTCTCTTTCTCGTTGCTTATGCAACGTTACCGCGGGCCGGTGCCAGCGTTATGCGTCCCGCATAGGCGCTGATCGCCGGCTGGCCACCACAAAACCACAATCGCGCTCTAATTGCGAACATTAGCCACTTACGGTCGGAGTGCCCCTAGTGGATACTCTCGGATCGATCTAGCCTTGGCCGCGACGGACTCGCGAGAAACGCGTCTCGCACGTCAGGCGGCGGACGGGCGTCTTAGCGCGCCGCTTTCTCTTCTCCGAATTTTTTTATTTTTTTTTGCAAGCTAATCGTGCCGAATGACGGTATGTGGCGATCTACGATCTTCGATTCTCTTTTCAGATGCCGCAGACGGTGCCCACCGCGGCCGGCTACTCGCCGTCGTTCGACTACAGCACTTTTCAGTTCGATCTGTCCCTCCTGCCGGACGATTACAGCCCGACCGGCGGCCAGGCCTGCCTGAAGAGCTCGCAGATCAAGCAGGAGGCACGCTCGCCGCGCTCGGCATCGCCCACGACCTACCAGAGCCCGCCGTATCCCAACGGCGAGTTGCCGTTGTCGCCTAACTACTCGCACGAGGGATCCTCGCCGGGATACCCGACGAGCCCCTACTACGTACCCAGGAGCCCTCAGAGCGCCCAGTTTTATCCCACCAGCCCGGAACCGTCGGCCAAGCAGCCGGTCAAGAGGGAGAAGAGCCTCGATCTTTTGGCCATCCTTCAGGAATCCAGGTAAACGTTGCATCGCGATTTGTTTTACGATTATAAGTATGCGAGACATCCGAGATTCACTTATTGTTAGAGGAATGAAAATGTTTAAAGAAACTGGTTGACTTTCTTTTTAACGGAAATATCTAAGAACCTTTTTTTTCTTGCTAGGACTTAGAACTCTTGTGGGATTACGTATGATCGTTACATGCGACGTGCCTGAGATTAAAAATCGCTAATCGTTCGCATTTAGCGTCATATACCTTGATTCTGGGCACCATTATTTATCGTGTTTCTTCGTCAGTCTCTTTCGCAATCTTTTAACAGGAATGGATCGCGCATTTTCGCATGATTACAGACTCTTAGCCGAGAGTCTGGGTTACCGCGAGGACTCGACCGACTGCACGGTGCCCTGTACTCCGCCTCGAAGCGAGGAGGATATCTATAACAGTCTCGACGCCGACTACCTACCGAAGAAGGAGAACGCTGGCGTGCAGGGACACCCGTTGCTCAAAGAGATCCTCTTCAAGGAGGAGCCGCGATCCGTTTCTAGCAGCAACGGTTCGCCGTCCTCTTTGTCCTCCTCTTCATCCTCGCCCAGTCCCTCGAGCGAGTTCGAGGGTGGCTCGACGTTGCACGAGCTTCTCTTCAAGGGCGTCGTCCTTCGCAAAGACCTGGGGATTTCTAAGACGAGCCAGCCCAAGGTGGAGCGAGAATCGCGGGAGGAGCTGGCGAATCCTCTGCGAAAGGAGGAAGAACTCTTCAAGGACGGCCAGAAGAGCGATCATCAGCTGCTGCGGGAAGTGCTGAGGGACACCAGTTTCCAGAGGAAGTACAATCTAAGACCCGTCGATCTCGGCGGCGTCGGCACTGGCTTCGTCGAGGATATGGAGGCCGGCGAGTGCGTCGGCGATCTCGCCCGCGAGCAGCTCGAGCCGGTCCTCAGTCTGGCCATCCAGCAACTGCAGAAGGACTTCGACAACACCTGCGTGGCGCTCGGCATTCACCCAGGTGAGTCGATTCTTTCCGTTAAAATCCTATAAAAGTTTAATTAGAATTCTACAATATAAGTTTCTCTCGTTGTCCATATATTTCTACGGTTCGCGTAGCTTGATTATCCAAATTCTTCCCATTAAAGCTCAGAAAGTAGCTCTGAAAAAAAAATGGAATCTTTTTGTAAGCTTGTGCGAACCGAATTAATCGAGACATGAAAAACAGTGGTCCATGCGTATTTGTCATGATCATAAATGCCGGATAATGAAATAAAAAGCTGAATTGATAAAAGATGTGATATAAAATTATACATCTTATGTGATTATCGATACTATCTCGCTGCGGAGATTAATTGCAAGTAATGGAGAGTAAGTGCGTATATCCTTATATAAGCACGCCATTTCTATAATAGTCGCCGTGACAATGACTACAATCACGTGCGCGTTAATTATTATCATTATCAACCTTATGGTAATCATAAAGTAAGATTTATTCCCGCGTTTCTTAAAGTTTTATCATTACATCTTTTACTATGATCATCTCGACAATGTAACTCGCAAGAATTATCTATCTATAGGCGATTTTCGAACGTATCGTTTTATCACACGGTAGATTTTGTAGCGCTTATTGTCATTTCGCAACTTATGAAAGTACTAAAATTGCGCGCGCGCGCGAGCCGGGAGCCTTTTTCTTCAATGTCTCTCAATCTGCTTATCGTGGTCATAGTTCTGATGCAATGTCTGAGATTCGTTTTGTATCTCACTTCTCTATCTATAAACTCTCTCTTCGTAATCAGATACCGTGGAAATTCACTCCGTGCCACTCGATGATGTATGGACGACATGATTACGAGCGAGCCATCAGAAATTCCGACGCGCACTTCGGTTTTCTCGGTTAAGTATCGGCTATAGCCTCGTTCCGTTAGACCTTCTCGTTACCTTGCCGCGGGCAGTAATTTCGACGACGTCGTCATCATCGTCGTCGTCGTTCTTGTCGTTATCGTCGTCGTCGTCGTCGTCGTCGTCGTTATCGTCGTCGTACATGCAACTGGTTCATCTATTAATTTGAACCATCATGTTACGCTTGAAATAAATTACCAAGCGTCGTGTCGGCATGCTTTCACGCGAAGTTACGAAATTACGGCGCCTGTGCCGTGACGAAGATCCACGTCATCGATATAATTACGCCTTACAGATTTTCGTTCCTAATGCATATCCCTCTACGCTTATACATATACGCGACTACTTCCGCGCGTCGTAACACTAAGATTTTTTTAAAAAATTAAGGGTACAAATATTCGTGTAATTCGAAATGTCGTTAACGATCGAATCTCCAAATTTCTGATTATTTGGTACTGCGCGTTTTTTTTTTTTTTATCATGAAGAGTAACATCAGATTTCCGGCGTTTAATTGCAGAGCCCAGACGCTGGAGCGCGGCGGATGTGGCGGCTTGGGTACAGTGGGCCAGGCGGCAACTGCAATTACCCTCGGTGCCGATGGAGAGTTTCAACGTGGACGGCGCGACACTGGCCTCCCTCACGGAGGAGGAATTTTGCCAGAGAGCTCCGCAGGTGAGCGCAAACATACTTTCGTCTGTTTCACTTTAGTTCCACCTGGATTGTAGGGATACTCAGAGAATTATATTAGATAACTACAAAGTATTTTTCTTTTTGTTTATTATTTTTTTTTCGCGGCAAAGTCTTTTCTTGCAACTTTTCCATTTTCGTCATTAAATATCTTGCGCGCAATAATTGAATTTGCTCATTTAGAAATTTCTAATACGTAATGTCTGATTAAATGACGAATAAAATTTCATTGTTTAATCTAGTTTCCTCGAAGCTTTCTCGCGATAGAACGCCGAAATGTTACGTATCTGCATCGGTATTTAGGCATCGGTTTCAATCTTCGAGCAAAGAAGTCGCTTGAAAATATTATAAGAAAAATTTAGCATCAATTTCTTAGTCTTTATTCTTTGCTTTTACATCTTGTCGTGTCCGACTTTTATTTTCTCGCACACCTCGTGTTAACCGCGTGCACGGCTCGCAGCTTTGACGTGTACCGTTACGCAATGCCTTGCGTCTGCGATGATCGACCTCGTCGCCGTCGGTGATCGTACATGCTTTCGACGAATCAATCAGCGGCATGATTTTCGAAATGCTTTTATTTTGCGTTGATGTAAGGAGGTCTGATGCGATGGCGAAAGAAAAAAAAACACTTAAATTTGCGCACAGTGTTTTTTGCATGACAACCTCTCCGTATGAATGCTCGATGATGTTAGCAACAATAATAAAGTAATACTCAATCTTGCGAAAATGCGTTCTTATCTGCTTTATTGATATCGCAGGATTTTTCACGGGACTTATCTCCCGTCGCGTCACGAAAATTTACAATAGTTTGCATTTATCGCGGCAGTTGTGCCGCGTGATGCGTCTATTTTGTTCGTAATTTCTATTTTTGATAGTCAAACTATTGAAATAACCACGTATTTAAAATTAGTTAAATTATTGTCTCAAACTTATTTCTTAATTAATTAATCTCGAATGAATATCAGTGCTTATCAGCGGGAGTAAAGCGTGATATATAATAACATGATGGATGTGAATTGGTAAAAGTTATGAATTTACGTCTCGGTGAAATTACTGCAATTAAATTTAAGTTTGACAAGCAGGAAAGTTATCACGCAATCAGCGAGCGAGATTTTAACTTCGTCCTTTATTACCGTAACGATCCGTGATCGTCGTGAGCAAGTTCGCGTTCGTTCGATGAGGAAACCAGAGCCCCGTCTTGAGAAATGTCCGTTGTCGAGGTCCGGTGAAAGTGAATTTCCTGGTAATCGATGCGCGCGTTTACGTTCCTTCCGCGTAATCCGTACCCGAGAAATAAATGGTAAAACATACGCCGCCCAAGATTTCGACATAACGGAATTCCCCCGAGAATTATCTGGCGCGTGAAAGTTACATGTTTGCGTCAGGGATACGGTTTCAAGAAAAGAGGCCCTTAAAGATTGTCCAAGGTTGTCGGCATCTCTTTTTATTAGTCGATTCCTTTTTACCGGTATAAACTTACTCGTCGGTAATTTGATATTAGCGATATTGGCGATAGATACCAAGAAGAAAGTTTGACCAAAATATAAATTCTAACATAAATATTCCTGTGTCTTATTTCGAATAAAACAATAATATTTTATATTATCATGTATATCGAATATTTTTGTTGCGTAATCTTGTCATATAAAATAGTGACAAGATCAATTTTCATCACAAATATGCCTAATATATTTACATAAAATGCAATCTTCTACCTTGCAAATAATATCTGATTTAAGAATATGCGATTGCAAGCGTACCATAGTTCGATTAACACATAAAACAACTTAATTATTTACAAGGCACCGATCAGTCGTTGATATCCCGATGTGATTATTTGACGAATCAAAGTATGAAATTATCTTACGAATACATCATTATTCGAAGAGAACTAAGAAAATAACAAATTGCGACGGCTTCTCTTCGCTGGCTTTCCTGATACTTGTGCATACAAGCCGCATTAAGTCGCTTATTAAGTAACAAGTTTTATATCGACATCGACATCGAGCGTGCTAAAAACCGGTTGCGCCAATATTGATTATACCTACTGCCGACTGTAGTTAACCCTAAACTTGACAAAGCTACGATAAAGCTAGGAAAGTGAACTTGACATTGCATTATTTAGCGAAGTATTATTTCAACAAATTAATTTTTCCTAAGAAGCGCAATCCTTTTTTTACAGCTACAATACTTTTCATTAATTTTATTGATTATTTTTCTTAGTATGATGATTATAGTAAAAAAAAGGACGAAGAGCAAAATAAATTTCCTCTTCATTACCTAAGAATTAATTTTTTTCTACGCCACTTTTCTGGGTTTGTTGAAATGAAGAAAAACAGGAAATATCAAAGTCAGTTAAAGAACCTGTAACATTAACGATGCGGTATAAACCTCGGATAATTATGTTATGTTTTTAAATCGAAACAGGTAAATCTGTCGGAATCCCGTCGATCGTTGTGCATCTCATTATTCGAAGAGAATTACAGGCGTAAGTCTAACGGAAATTAATAGCGAGTAGAGTAGTAGCTGTATGCATGTACGTATATGGCGAGCAGCGGAGAAGTAGTCATGCATAATGGATTCCGCTTTGCGTCTAGTAATTGGATAATCGCGCTACGAAGTACCGCGGTAGTTCCCGTAGCGTGGAATCATGGTCAGGCTTATGGTCACGTTCTATCTGCGATCTCGCGAAGTCCTTCCCTCGTTTCGTTCGTGCTCCGTTGACGCGACGTGCGGTCGAGTTTCCTTCGCGGACTTCATTCATGGTTCAACTCACAAATGTGCACGTGTAGGTACTCCATAAGGGTGTACTTCACTCCGTTAATCTGACTTTACAGTCGTAACGCGAATTAATCCAGTGGATTTAAAATTAGTATTTAATCGTACATTTTTTATTCTAAAGCTGTTTATTAACCGCTCGGTTTCTCGAATTCTACCTAGTGCGATGCTGCGGTAGAATTATTATAGAAAATACGCGTCGTGAGGAGAATTGTTTCTGGATTACTATATAAATTTTCTTGGAATTGAATGAAAGGTAAAATATCTCGAAAAGAGTGAAAGAGCAGAAAATTGGATTGTATTTAATGAGTGGCGTTTAATGCTGACGTGTAAGCACCGGACGAGCGAGCGAGTCATGCCACACTCGCTCGCTCGACTCCTCGAGGAAATAATTACGGCATTCTTCGCGGTTTGGCATCGCGTTTTAATGGCGGCGATTATCGATACGCGGGAATATTTGTTTCTCGGAACATTGCGAAGTATCCGAGTATGATTGCACCGCTGGATGAGGATGAGGCACTCAGGAATGCTGCGCGCAGATCACATTGGCAGATCGAAGGAGAGATGCCTCGTTATGAGCAACGCGCGATCTAATTTCAACAATTAAATCCTGCAAATGATCGTCAAGTTTGGAATAATAGTTATAAATATCGTTCCAATCGCCCGAGAGATGAAGTCTCTCATCGAACGAGCATCTCACGTCTCGGGATGTCGATCTTACGTTTGTGCACCGCGATGGTAAAGCGACGTAAGGATGTAACGGCGATGCAGAACCGCGTGTCTGAAATGAATGTGCGTGCGTACGTGCGTGCGTGCATGCGTGCGTATATACCGCTTCTCGGACACTCATTCCGCGATCAGCGGGATCGGCTACGCCGTGCCTACCGGTGCGCGCGCCATTGGCTCAGCAGAAACGATCGAGAAGTGGGTCAACCGCTCGAATGTCTTGCCTGCTGCGTTGCGTCTCTCTCGACGGAGCCGCTTTCTCTTCTCTCGCGCACAACGACTCTTCCATTGGAATTCTAATGCTCGTGACGCACTTCTCTATCTCTATCTCTAGCTCTCTTTTTCTCTTTCCTCGTTTCTCGCGTCTATTCTTCCCCGTGCTCGCCTTTCATCTTTAATGCCCCCCCCCCCCCCCCGTGACTTTGAAGGTAACCGCAAGTAAGGGTTACTTCGACCAACTCCGATTAACTTTAATCAATGAAAATAAAAAATTTAAAGATTTGTTATATTAAAAGCAGCTTTTATTCACGAAGTGGTAAATCACGAAGAGATAGGTTAAAAGAAATAAAAAAGAACGACATATACATTATACAGTTAAAAGTCTTGCTGTTGACGAAATTGCTGATCGAGTTAATCGTCGATTAAAGTTAATCGGAGTTGGTCGAAGTGACCCTAAGTTTTGGTCTTCAATGCACTTCTCGAATATCTGATATGTGATTGACTGCGTGAAATTGACCGGTTCAAATAGAGCATCGATGATTGCGTTGTTCAATACGTAGAATGACGAAGTTATAAGGTGATCAGGCTAATAATGCCGGTACGACGATGTTTATGTTGAAGTGCGGGAGCATGCTGCACGCGCAATTGGAGATCTGGAAGGCCGCCGTCGAGGAGTCACCACGGAACACTCTGGCCGCTTCCTGGAGTCCCGCGGGGGTAGTTCAATCTCCGAACAGTGCCGTAACGCCGACAGTTGGAAATACCACACCAGTCAGCCTCAAGGAATCTCCCTGCACCATAGATTTCTCAGATGGTATGTTATATGACTTCTTGTATCGTTCAGTGAACTATTATTATAATTATTCGTACGCGAGTGGTAAATTCGTTCAACAGACAAAAAATAAAGTAAGTTTACTTTATTTTCTTGCCCGATTCCACGCGTGAACCAAATATAACACAACAGTGCGAAGTTGAATTACCACACAGAAAAAAAGAAATGTCAAATCAAAACTTATATACGCAATAATCTATGATCTTATAAGAATTTAAATTTAATTAACTTTTTCTTTAATTTTTTTTATTGAACTATATAAAACTTCGTTTAACTATTTATATGACTTCACTCAAGTAAATATTCTTTGCTTAACGCAATACAGGGTGTTTCAGAATTGCATGGCACTATTTTAGGGAAATATTTTTTAGGTCAAAATGAACAAAAAAGTTTATATAAACATATGTTCCAAACTTATTTATTAGTAATATATTAAATAGTAAAGATTATGTTTAACAGTGTAAAGTATGTTTTCGAAGTGCCCGCCGTTTTGTTGAATGCAGCATTCAGCCACAATTCAGCACGATGTATCCATGTTTGTCTGGCACGTGTTATGGCATCTAACGTGTTAGACTATTTTCTATGGGGTTGGATGAGGTCTTTAGTTTATTGTAGACCTATTGGCACGCAAGAAGAATTAAGAAATCGCATAATGGAAGCTGCAGCAACTACACGGAGAAAATTTTATATTAAGTTTTACTATGGTGCCGCACCAACTGCGGACCATCAAGGAGCACAAGTTTAAATGCTATATAGGCTTATAGTAAAATTGCTATGGCCATAGTTCGCAGTTGGTGCGGCACCATAGTAAAACTTAATATAAAATTTTCTCCGTGTATCAGAAATAATCCTGATGCCATGATAAGACGTGCCAGAGAAACACGGATACATCGTGCTAAATGCTATGCATTCAACAAAACGGCGGCCACTTCAAAAACATACTTTAAATCTTTACTGTTAAACATAATTTTTACTCTTTAATATATCTTACTAATAATTAATAAATAAGTTTGGGACGTATGTTTATATAAATTTTTTTGTTCACTTTGACCTACAAAATATTTCCCTAAAATAGTGCCGTGCAATTCTGAAACACCCTGTATAACCTCATTTCAAGATTATAGTTATAGATTGTTGCGTATGCACGAATATATAAGTGTTGATATGACACTTCTCTCTTTTCTGTGCGGTACTGATAAAAAAATTTATATTCTTCATTATATTCTCGCATATAGACGGTACATATGTACTGTTTCGCTTCTCACCCCTCACCCCTTGCGTTCCCTTGATTTTCTGCGTGCAGACGAGGACGAGGATTGCGCTTCCGTTCAAAGCGGGGGTAATGGCAGCAACGGCGGCAACGGCGGCAACGGCGGCGGCAAGATGCGCAACGGCGGCAGTCACATTCATCTGTGGCAGTTCCTGAAGGAACTGCTGCAGAGCCCGGGCGTTCACGGCTCCTGCATCCGCTGGCTGGACCGCAGCAAGGGGGTCTTCAAGATCGAGGACTCGGTGCGCGTGGCGCGGCTCTGGGGCAAGCGGAAGAACCGGCCGGCGATGAACTACGACAAGCTCAGCCGCAGCATCCGGCAGTACTACAAGAAGGGCATCATGAAGAAGACGGAGCGCAGCCAGAGACTGGTATACCAGTTCTGCCATCCTTACTGTCTATAAGGGAGATTCCTCCGTCTCTCCTTCCGCGCTTCCCTCTCCTTCCCGCGCTTCCTTCTTCGTATTACGAACCCTCTCAATCTCTCTTCCTTTGTGCGCACAGGCGCCCGCGAGTCTGGAGCGAGCGACCTGAGGAAGAGTCCAGCACAAAGATCGAAAGGTAAAAAGAAAAGGGAAAAAAGAAATGATGATCCGCCGTGCTCGATATTATCCCGCGACGATAACGCCGAGCCACGGTCGGGTCCGCTTTTAGTACGCCCGTTTTGGGCGATCACTTTTGCCTTACGTTTATTCCCCTCCTTTCTCCCTCCCTTTCACTTTCCCTCTCTATCTTCTGTACGTGTGTATGTGCGTGTGTGTCTTCAAGTTTTCTTCTTCTTCTTTTTTTTTTTAATAATAATATATATATAAGCACGCGATTCTCTCCACCGGCTCGCTCTTTCGTTTCACGAGGCGAAAACGCGAGCTGGTGGAAATTCGCCCCTAGAGAAAAGGGAAGAAATGACATTTTTCTCTCTATTCTCACGATCGCTTGTCGGCACCAGTTCGTCGGATCCTCGAGCTGTCTGGTATAACGCACGCGATACGTCGACGGGACACCAGACGATCATGCGCGCGGAACTATTCGTCGCTGCTTGGTTTGCCCGTTCCGCCGTTTCCCGACATTCGGTAACGAACGGAGACAAAGTCTGGGGAGACAATCTATTTTTTATACGAAGAATTTTTCTAAACATTCAAGTGCGCGTCACAATGCCGTCCTTCTATGCTACGTTATAAAAACGAGCAAAAGTACGGAAAACAAGGAAGAAACGATCAAATGTCAATGTGCAATTACAGCTCGCGTAATGTCAAGCGTATTTAACGGAAGATGAAAATATCTTCGTCGACGTAATCATTACCTGTTCGCGACGGGATAAGATTGTTAATTACATTTTTGCACATCCTTACGACCTCTGACACCCGCGGAGTTCACGGAAATATTTTTACTGGTGCGCGCAGGTGTTTATTAAGTTGTCGAGAGTGCCTTAGACGCGTGCGGTGGGAATCGCGATGATGAAGGACGTGCCGCGTTTTAAAGCCGCGAGAATTTACGAACAGCGGTCGTCGCGTTGTCGCGAGAAATTTTACCTTGAATCGTCTGAATCGCGATCGAGGGCTTTTCGTTCGGGAGAACGGCGAGAAGGAGAACGATTACGACGATCGCGTTGCGCTCGAGGCGTCTCAGACGCACGGCTGGTGCTGGTGATTTTGGTCCCATATATCTATGATATATTAAATACTGTATGTTCCATGAACGATTAGGCTTTAAGACGACTTAGCTGCGTAAGTGTATCGGGGACTCACGTGAGTCACCCTTAAGTTACTCGAAGAGATTTCTTCTTTATTTCCTTTCTTCTCTTCTCACACTTGTCACTGTAACGTTCGCGCGATCGCGATTGCAACGTCGATCGCGCCGATCTTTTATGCTTTTAATTCGTAAGCGGCTCTCACGCGTTTTCTATACTTCGTCTTTCTCTTCACCGCACATTATTCTTGTTTATAGTAAGTTCGGATTAACTTTCGAATTAATTTCAATGCACTACTCCATTTCTATCATGCAAATTATCGGGATTGGGTTTCATGTATCATTCTCTATCGCTTTCTCTTATAGAAAGTACTTCCTTTGGATATTTTAATAACGCTTGTTTGCGATTTTGAATTACGCATATGAAATACAATTAATATAGAATTTCGGTGTAATTAAGCGTAAGTATTTTACTAACGTGTCCACGTTCGCTCACCAATCGGTTGTATATACAGATATGGCATAACCATTTTATATATTCGTTTTATTTATTTAATGGAGTCTGTTTTATAGCTGAGACATGGTACGATCTTGCCGTGTAACGCTGGAAGCGTGGCATTCAGTTGAGCATTCAGTTGATGCCGATTCTGTGTGACTGATATCGGTATACCGTTTCTACAGCTCGCGCGTGTAGATTTCACGGATTTAACGCCGAAGATTATTACCGCTGCTGTTTCTCGGCCGTGCGAAAGTGCAATCGATGAACAGTGCAATTACGTCCGTGCATCTGTTAGACTTGAATTATTCTCAGCTTGCTTTGACTGCGCGCGCGGCGTCTATTGTTCAGAATCGTGATATTGAATGGATAAGCACGTTGCTACGAAGAAAATGAAAAATCGATTTGCATTTATTTCTCGACATTTCACAAAGTATTCGCGAGAACGAACTATTTTTCTATTATTTCACCCGTCGCATAAGGGGCCGCGCGTTTAACGCTACTTGACTTGAATCAGTATTTGCGGGTGAACATCCTTTAACGACAATATTCGAGTTGCTGAAGAATTCAAGTCCCTTGTTTTTCGAACGCAGAACTTAAAGCCAAAGAACACGGCGGTGCGAATGAATACCAGATCTCCTGTCTGGAACCAGGTCTGTCGAGGAAATGAATTTGCTCGCGTAATTAGATCGTAAAGCACGCTTCCACGGCTGCTGAATTTTTACGACGCGATACATTATTTTCTTCATGCGGCCTGGCATGGAACGCTCGTCAAATCGGAAGTAGACCGAGGCGGAACTTCGAAACACCATTTTGATCTTTCGATAAAAGATACGATCGTCTTAAGTTGATACGTTTTATCAGTAGTTCGAAACAGTATGTGAATTCTATCTGTTATTTCGCAAAATTATATGTATAAATACATACAACCCAAAAAATGTCTTTTATAGTCTCTTAACAGGACAATACAGAGGCTTTTGCGATCGTTAAAAGTGTCTATATTGAAGATCGTCCGTTTCTGTGCCAGGTATCATGGCATTCTGTATAAGTTTAACGGTAGTTGGTTCTTCAATTCCGCGATAAAGCGCAAGGGAGACCCGAAAGCGGGAAGGCAGGTAATTTATCCTCGATAGCTGCACAAATAACGGAAAGGAAGAATGCAGTTCGTTGACACGGACAAAACCAAGGTGCGCGGTTAATTTTGCAGCTAAGCAGAGAGGCGGGAAATGATAAGATCGGGCAAAACGACGCTAATAACATCGGATAGATCCCAATTGCGCGATATGGCATCACAAAGCGGCCATTGTTGTGTATAACCGACTGTTTATTTATTAAATTATTAATTGCTAAGATAAAATTGTAAGACTAGAGATAACGCGAGAATATTTTTCTAATATTACGCGTTTGTCAATAGATGTATTTCTTGTTCAAAATTAAAATAACTTTTCTCAATGTCGCGAAGACGTCGATATTTCTTGTATCACAAATAATTAAGAAATGAGAATCTATTGAAACAAATCGTAGGATTCCGATGACAGTAACGAAAGCTTAAACTTCAATTAATTTCGAGTAGATTTTATTTTCCCAGAATATCTCTTAATTTGAAGTTTATCACTCAATATTTTCATAGAATGTCATAGATAAAAAGAAATTATCCCGTTCACCAAATACGTCCATTGTCAAGCGTCACACATATTTATATGTAAGGGGTATATACATATAGTTGTGTTATCGAATCGTTATGAAATTTCTAATGTTGGAGTTTATTAAAACCGGTGCAATTTATTTATCTTACTGAAGAAAGCGACGAAAAGTGGCTTATAGTGAGAGAAAATTGTGCTTCCATTTTTCCAGTAATCTTTGGCAATTGGAACATAATTATCGACGCGCGTGCGCGTTAAATCTTGTAAATATAATAATTGTGACTGGCACGAAAGAGTATAATATCTTTTTTTATCCGATAACCGTACAATTAAGCCGTTGCTGGTTTTATATGAGCAGAGATTTAATTAGGATTAAGCGTTGATTTTCTACGTAACCGCGGTCTTGCTCCGCAAGACATTTTGTTATGCATATATTATATGTATTTATATACGCATGTTCGACTGGTCTAATGAGATTAGAGTGGATATAGCGAGTAGACGTGGTAATAATCGTTACAGTCAAGGCTGTTCTCAATTAAGCATGCCGGTAAATTGGCATATGAGAGAACAATGCTATCGAAATCTGTTGCGTGGTGTGAAGATTAACATCGATTATAGGCGACGGCGACTGGAACGTTTAATACATTTCGCACGCGGACTGAGATAAGCCTCGACGAAAGCAATAATATTATTATTAAGGAAAAAATTATATATATACACATATATCTATATATTTTATTACGCCGACATTTTTTGCTGCCGATATTCGGAGCGAGTTACTAACACGAAACAAAGAGAAATAAAAAGAAATAAAAAAAAACGTAATATTTTGTCGATATTTGTCCCAACCCCCGTACTCCTGAAATTTGCGCTTGTATCATTCAGCAATCCCTCGGACTTTCGTCACGTCAACGCTGAAAAAACGGAACGCACTTTTTGAACATATTAAGAATCGCCAGAAAGGCGAAAGCGACGTGGTGAAAGTCCTTTGGTCGAATTTCTAATCGTCGCCGATCAATGGGCGAGTGAATCACCGTATCTGAATTCCGCACACGGCGCGGCGTAGCAAACCTCTTCAGTAGCTCATTAAGAAAACAGACTTCTTTTGCTATAACTGGTGATTCGAAGAATATTTTTGTATATCTCCTATAAATATAATAATTTAAAAACAGTATCTCTCTCTTTTTGTCTCTTAAGATATTCTAGGTATATACAGAGGAGTGATTCTCCCTTGACATTTTTGCGCATAATTAATAAGGAGACGACTTGTGCGCTTGGCACCGTGCGAAATCGAAAGGGTATTCTACAACCCTAATTGATACTAATCTCTCATACGTATGAAATCCTTTTTTACATCGCAATTGTTTGTCCGCGATCGCGATACACGCGTATGTATAAACTTCGTCCGGTTGCTCGCCGATAGCCACGACGGGGCAGTGTTTACTCTTGAGAGGGCGATTCCTCGGGGGCGATCCGACCGGTGCGGTGAGCCGAGCATTCCAATTTCAGGATCGACGTCTCTTGCGGCGCGAGGAAGAAAGAAACGCGAACGCGGCCGGGAGAGGGCGAGAATCTCGAGCCGCCATAAAGATTCGTATCGCCCTGAAAACGTCGAGGAGGAGCGCGAGGAGGCGTGCTGTCTCTCTTCTTTTCTCTCTTACCTTTCTTTCCTTGCACCCTCTCGTGCGCTCGGCCGAGTGGGCGTCCCTTTTCGAGATTTACGACGATTTAATCGCGCAATTAATCTAACACCTTGTTGCAACAACACTTCACGCCGGAGCGGCGGCGCGGCGGGGAAGTAAAAATTTCGAGCGCGCAATGGAGTGGGGGGGGGGGGGGGGGGGAGAAATCGGGCCCCGCTTCGATCTATCGCGGTCGGTATCGCGGGGTCGATGGAGGAGCGCGAGGCTTAACCACGTGTTAAAGGGGAGTAACGAGCAGGGCGGGAACGGGAGGAGGACGGCGAAAAGGGGCAAAGGGCGAGAGAAGAGATAGCCGCGGTTTCATGGCGCGCGCGCGCGCGAGCGCACGGGGGGCAATCATAAGCGCCGCGAAGAACCGCGATAAATGAGTCTCCCCAGTTTTTGATCGAGCCATCATTGTTTCGCGAGCGGCGAAGTAGTGTAAGTACTTCTTTTTAATTCAGTCACTAACGAATGCACACTATCGAGCAGTTGATTTTTCTACTAACTGGAAAACCTCTATCAGCAGTAGTTTATCCATTCTGTTATTCTTGATTCCTCTTCTTCTTAAATATATAGTTTATGAAAAGATTTACAAATAAATTATAGTTATTACTACAAAATCGTTAAAAATTATTTCATTTTATTTGGATGATTATCGTGTCCGGATATTGGGTCTGAGAAGTTTAATAATCGGGACAAGCATTTCCACGCGTCCGGATATTGCATATTACATTTGTACGCTTTACAATTTTTATTATTATTACAATAATTTAAATACTTTTCATGTCTTTTATGCGTCAATAGTAAGCTCTTATATCTCACCTTTCAATTGGATACATAATTAGACCATTAAAACTCGTGAGCACTTATGAAAATTAAACAAAATCGAACTAGCATTGTTAGATGTCCGGCTATTGGGACGTTTACCTTAATTCGAGAGAGAGAGCGCGGGTACGTATCGTTTCGAATACGAAAATTCTTTGTCGTATACCTACATGTAAAAACTTTTCATCAATGTACGCGACAAAAGATGACGTCCAAAGACGCGTGCGTTAAGTTAGCGCAGCAAGCGTTCAGAGTTAAAGAGTTCGACGTATTATAATGAAATAAGAACGCAATTAAGTGGAATTGAATTTCTAAAAGTGTTAATTATATACTTTATTCTATATTACCCGAGTAAAGAAAATTTAAAAAAAATCTTAATGCTACATTTTACACAACGTATTTGTATACTTATTAATATTAAACTATATAAGAATCCAATATTGAAAAATGTATATACAATTGGGAATAGCTATAAAACAATCTTACGCGGTTATGTAAAAAGCAGTCCCACCATAAACTCGCGTAATTTACGTAAATTCAATTCCGTCCGGCGCGACGCGATCATCGAAAGCGAGTCGTATATAATTCGTCCTGAGATCCTCCAGGCTGTTGTTCTCGGCGACGTACAGACGGCGAGGACACCCCCGCAAACGCTCGCGCTCGCTCTGTGTGTTCGACCAAGGACAACAACATTCTCCGCAAAACTAATTGCCAGGTAAATATATACGAACAACGAGCGGTGTGCGCGCGCGTTTGTGTGCGCGCGTCGCGGACGACACACGCGGGGGCCCCCGCGGGGCCCCGTTGTCTATACGTCGGAATTTATTGCGGCCTGCCCGGAGCGGCCGATAGGTGGTGGAGAGGGTGAGGAGTGGGAGGGGGAGGGAAGAGAGAAAGAGTCGGGGGCTCTCGTACGAGAGCGCGTAATTTATGCTCTCATTATGCAACAACCGAGATTCATTACGGGCGACACGCGTTGTCTCGCGGATTCGGAGATCTCGATCTCGCGGAGGGACAATCCTGATGCAGATGGGGCGAAGGTGTCGAGACGCGCGGCCGGGAAGGTCGTGCCCTCTCGATGGCGCTTTAGAAATCGGGGTACCATCCTGCGCGCGATTTAGAGATCATAGAGATAGAGATCGCGTGTGGGGGGAAGGGAGCTACGGGAGAATTTTATTTTAGATGCAAGAAGTCGTCTGTATGTAATATATCTGTTCTTTGAGACGTCGAATGTTCATAAGGTTCATAACTCAAGTTTACTTCCTCTTTCCATGTGACATAAGGAGACCGTATACGATCAGTAATACTGATCATTATTATTGAATCAATAGTAATGACATTACGCATCAGTATTTTTAAACTGATAGAATTTTGCTCAGTATCGGTGTGCTCTTTATTCAGTAAAGATCTTGTAAAATGGATTTCGAAAAAAGAAAGGCATGTCTTGCAATAATACTAGCATTTACAATCACAAAACGAAATTTTCACCTCTGTTCATTCCATCATCCTTGTCCGCACACGATCAGTAATACTATCAGTATTTTTCAGTACTGACATAGTATTATATTATATTACTGATCGTGTACGGTCCCCTTTATGATTATTCGATGCGATAGTGGACTGCGTAAAATTCACAAGCGCTCGAATTTCATGCGTTTGTTGATTAAATCGCGAAATTTGATGTAGGTAATACAGACGGTAAGTGGTTCTTGCCTCTTTAAAATTTGTATTCCGAATTATATTCTCGTCTGATCGTTGTGAAAGATTTTCTGCGGAAGGATGTATACATACGTGCCAGAGGCGATTAAAAAGAAATCTTCAAAAGCGAAGTCCATTGAAACATTTAATATATCTTCAAAGATATCTACAGCTATTACATATTATGCATTTACAATTATGGATTTCCCGAGTCTTGTTATTCTCAATACAAAGGAAATAGCCATACGGTCCAAGCTTGGTTCTTAGATAGCTTAATATTATTTTCTATATGCAGATATTTAAATACGCGTATTTTCCAACATATTAAACTGCGCGCCGATTACTCGTATTTGTCGGACTTAAAACACAGCTATTGTTGGAAGAAGAACATTAGAGAAATTCCCTTTCCCTTCCCTAATTAAATCGATATCGAGATTTAACATTAAAATCACTGTAAAGAACTTATTGCGAAAAATATTACCCCAGCCAGGGTTCGAACCTGGAATCTCCCGCATTCCGTTCGGGCGTCTTGTTATTATGATTTTATGTTAAGAAGGCTATTTTATTAACGAAAAATTGCTGCATCGAAGCCAGCGAGAAGTGCGTGTGCCCTCTCGCGCCCCTTGACCCGCTTTATCGCGGGGATCGAGACAGGGGAGGCAGAAGGAAGCGCAAACCGGCAGGGGCTCGCAGGGGGTGGGTGCCCCGCCCAGGCGCGTTGCATCGCGGAAACTATCGGTCGCCGTAGTGGGCCGCGCAGGCCGCGCTGCGCCTGTAATCTCCGGGGCCCGTAACCACTCTTCGGCCGGCGACAAAAAACCGCAGGAGAATGAAATACGGATTACAGTGGTTGGGCCGGGGCCGGATAATGGTCGGATAATGATGACCCCGGCGCCGATTGCCCTCCGCTACCACCGCCCGCCCCGGCCGGGGCCCGAGGATTACATTTTCCTCGCCTTTTCCCCTGTTTCCCTTGCCCCCCTCCCCCCTCTTCCGGCTTCCCGCCACTGTCTCGCTTCATCGCGCTTCTTTATCGCGTATCGAGATTTCCATACAAAGTTGCGCCCGACGATATCTGCGGCGTGGAACTCGCTGCGTTTCTCACGCGCATAAGTACGCTCGCGAGTGCATCGGCCTCGTCGGCATTAAGGGAAAAAGAAGGAAGAAATCGAAGAATTTCCGCACTGATCGAGGCTCTCAGAACGATCTGTGCGTTTCGACGACGGAATCTTGAATTTGATTCACCTACTCAACGCATCGAGTAAATCTCTAACGAAATCTCCAAACGATCTTTGATCCTTACGATGGGATCGTGAGCAATTATTGCGACTAGTGATGAGATTGAGTATTTTACAAGTAGGTTCGAATCTGTTGGCGTTGTTTTGAACTCTCAAAATGGGTTCGAACCTCTTATTACATTATATATATACCTATATTGAAAAACAAGAGCATATTACTTCCAAGTAGACTCGAATTTGGGTCAAATATTTTCCTTACTATTAGAAATTTAATGTAACATAATGTGTGTATGTGTATACTGTATATACACACAAATGTCTCTATATTGCAATTTTACATGATAATATAATAATAATAATAACATAACATATTCGAATACTTGTGAGAGTCACAATTCTTATATAATAATTTAATTTAATTTATTTGTGTATAAACAGGATTTAGAGAGATTTTTTTGGTGTACACATATAATAATAATTATTATAACTGTAAAAACTAATAACATAACATATTTGAATATTTGTAAAATATTTAATTCTTTACGATAGAAACTACTTAATTATAAGAATATATCGTCTGTAAATAAATAATACCGTCTATGTTACTCGCTGCAAAAGCACTTTTTGGTTTCGATTGTTCCGTATCATCATTGTATAGAGTTTGAACGAACAAGTTCCATGAATACCTATATATAGTATACATATTATTTACAGATGAGATTTTCAATGTTTATTCAAGCTAGATAGTTTTGCGTATATCTCACTTCTGGCACAGTTATTTGTTTTTTTTTTTTAAACTTTCTTAATTGTTACATAGGCGGTATTGTTTATTTATTGACGATATATATAATGTATATGTATGCAAAACATTAGAATAATAATAAATAAATAAAATAAACATTTATATGTACTTAATTACACATATATTCTTACACGTTTTGTGTGTAATAAGGATAGTGTAATAAATATTTTGAGGAAAGTGGAAGTAAGATGCAATCTAATTTAAAAAGAATAAAAACTATACTTTTTTTTTTATATACGTATCTGACATAAATGAATGGATAATGAATGCAAATAAGACTCATTTTTTATTTATATGTTTTAATTTAAATTAGTTTTAATTAGTATATATATATTTTTAATCTTACAGGCACTTATTCTAAAATTCGGAACTATAACTAATCGGGATTTGATTACTTCGCAAATACAAGTGCAATGTATGAAATATTATTTGTTATGAATATTACTTGAATCCAAGAAAATAAAACTTGATTACTGGATTTATCCCATCTCTAATTACGACAATCTCGGTCGATCGAAATATCGAAGCAGCAGCGAGGGACTGTAAGTCTCATTTCGCAAGATTCTTATTTTCATCGCTATTTTTCTCTTTTATACATCTTTTTTCCTATTATCATGCGTTATTTTATATTATTAATATTATGTTTTATGTTACATTATATAAATCAAGTCCCACACTCGTGTAGTCATTTATTGTCTCCTTTGTTGCGTGCGAAAGGATTAATCTCGCCGACAAATAAATAAATAAAATGACACTCGCGCGGCGCACCGCTTCGGCCGACGCGACGCTTCGATTAATGCGCTCGAGCGTGTTCGTGCGCGATGGCCGTCTAACACATAGATACATTATTACATACACACCACGCCGATTGGTACCGATGAAATAAATCAGGCATCGATCGCGAGTGCGCGGGGGAGGCTGGCGCGGACGCTCGCTCGTACAGGTGGAATTAATGCACGAAGATTTCCGATATATCGAGAGCGAACTGCGAGAATAAATCAGTCGCTGTACAGGGAACACGACTCGCCGCGCCGTGAGCGGCGCGCGAAAGCGCGGCCGACGAGACTCGGCGCGATGGATCGGCCGGGCGAATCGGCGTAAACCATACTGCACAGTTGTACGCCGCGCCGTACCGCAGATCCGTAAAATTCGTATCGTCCGCTAAGGCGATTTAACAGAACGATTCCTCGTGATTAGGATTTTAAACGAGATGAATGGTTCGCAACAAGGACCGCTAGCCGCTCCGTAAACTCCTTTCCAGAGAAGCGTACGCTTTGCAGACGCGCCGCGGGGCGTCCGAGACGAATTAACGAGCGTCGCGCGCGATTGACCGCGACCAGAGATCGTTCGGTCCCCGTAAAACCGATCGGCAAGCGAGGTGTCGACGGGATCACCGCGCGAACGAGAACATAAATCCAAATTAGCTGCAACTTAACGCGCAACCGTGCGCCGATCTATCCTGTCCTCTTCTCGCGTCTTCGAATGACAGTATAAATCGCGAGGGTGAGGACCTATCAGCTCCGGTTGGTCGCTCGAGCTTCGACGAGTGTTTCGAGGGCACGTTTCGCGAATCCCTTCGCGAACTTGGTTTCGGCGATTCGAGGGAAAGATCGAATCGCCGATAACGTCATATCCAATTTTCTAAGAGTTCAAGAGTTCCAAAAAGTCAAACGTTGTAAGATAAGATTAAGACGAGCTTAGTTTCGCGCCATATTAATTAGTGTCTGCTTCTAGAGCTTTTCTTTAAATTAACTAATTATTACGTATACAACTTCGTAAAAAAGTCTTCTCGGTCTATTCAGATCTACTTGTCGCAGAATCCGCTCGAGATTGCCCTCCGATTTGTTTATAGATTGGCGAAAGATTTACATTCGAGGCACTTTTACGCTTTTAACGACTCGTTCTAGCTCGGTTCTGGGCGTTCTGGGCGATCTCCTAGGTTGGTCGTTAGGCCTACGCTTCACGGGATTCAATTTTACGTTACGCAACATTTCCAAGGACACGAATGGACCTCTTGGGCTTGCTACAACTGTGTTCCGTCTGTTTTCCTGATACGGAAACATTTCTTCCAACGTTTCGCGTATAAACTTTTTCAGTTCCTGCTGCAATACCTGCATATCTTCGGTTACTTTTTGAGTGGCTTCGGTGGTCGTTCGTATTATCTATTTTGGAACAAGAAGATATATTATTATACAAATTTTTATACAGGGTGTCCCAGAATTGATAGTAAAAAAAAGAGGCATATTCTACGTACAGGTCAAAAGAAGGTAAAATTGTTCTACATATAAAAATATATCCGGAAACGCACCCCTTCTGACTTACACCCTCCCAAAGTTTTCCGAAAAAACTCGAATTTTCTGTATGTCTAAATTTGGGCTTCGAATTTTACGAAAATCGGTATATCCTTTTAATTCGAAGCCCAAGTTTAGACAATATACAGAAAATTCGAGTTTTTTTCGGAAAACTTTGGGAGGATGTAGCTCAGATGGGGTACATTTCCGGACATATGTTTGTAGGACAATTTTACCTTCTTTTGACCTGTAGAATATGCCTTTTTTTCACTATCAATTCTGGGACACCCTGTATAAACACATACACACTCATATATTTATTTTTTACATATTTATATTTCCCTAAGATTCATAAATCTTCCAATCTTACCTGTACAGAATCTTCAGAAAATTGCGACATTTTTTCCGATATTGTCTGTAACAATAGCTCTCTTTCGAAGCGCATTGTCTCAACCAGAAGATCAAAATTCTTCGTCCAAGTACTTGACGAAGACGGGACGGTCAATATCTGTCGCAACTTGTTATAACTCTGAAAAAAAAGATTGATGTCAGTTCTGTCTAAAATAAACAAGTGTCATAACGATATCAAGTTAAGAAATACTTATATAGCGTGCACGGAGAGAACAGTTTTGCTGAATTATCCAAAATTTTAGCTAGATATAGATCTGAAAATAATTTTTGTTGGACCATCGAAATAATTTATGTAGGACATCAAACTGTTTGCTAAAGTGTCAAAATGGTTTGCAGCATTATTACAATACTTAAGGGTCCTACTATAATTATGTGGATGGTCCAACAAAATTATTCTCAGATCTATATCCAGCAAAACTGTTCTCTCCGTGTGTATTATAATTAAAATTATTTGTAAAACTATTTCTAGATTAAAGCTTCCGTTTTACACGTGCTAAGAACACAGAGTGTATTCAATTCCAACATGTTAAAAGTAAGAAGATTTGGCTAATTTAAAATAGTAATTCAATATGACTGGCAGCGAGGAAACGAGAATCTTCATTTTGCACAAATTTCAAGAAACTTACGACATTTACGAGATACAGCAATTTCTTTATCAGCCAATTGCAGATAGCGATCATCCACGACATCCACGTGATATTCGTCGAGAGTGGAAACTCCTCATGATCTCTTCCCAATCCCATTTTCTAGCGACGACCGCGCGTCGGCGATTAAGTACCGGTCCAGATAAGTAACCCTTTATCTCGCGCGCGAGATTGTCATTTACCGAAAACGTTTTGTCCAAGTAACAATTAAAGTTTGCTTCGGGCTCCAGAACTTTCGCGAAAACGTCGTGGCGCGACTGAGATTTCAAGATCCCGTCGTCGATTTTCGGATCGTCCTTGGAGGACCTCCGAATTCCTCCTAGGTTGCTTGGGAATGATCTCCGGACTGAGCTTATCGCCGCATATTATAGCGGGTCCGCGTGTTGCGATTCGAACAGTATAACAGATTCCGGTGAACGCGGATGCGACTTTTACACCTTCTAGAACTTGGTCTTCTGTCGCGATTGTCTGTACTTGCGTCTCGCCATAAAATATTCACGTATTAATCACTGTACACTGATACGGTTGCCTCACGATAAACTACATATATAGGTATATATAAATCTCTACTTTTTTTATTTAATTCACAGCGCGTTGGACTTTTGCACGAATTGCGGAGACAGGAAGATTGTTATTGTTACCTCTACGCGTCTGAGAGTTCGTTATACTGCCTGTCTCAAGGTGTCTACTTATATAGGACAATTTTACCTTCTTTTGACCTGTAGAATATGCCTTTTTTTTTTACTATCAATTCTGGGACACCCTGGTATTTACACGTGATGATGTGATGATACCTATAGCTTCCCGTCATGCGCGTGTAAATCCACCGAAATACGTTACACAGCAGCTAAGTTTATCTTTTTCAAGAATTATTTATACAAGAATAATTTAATTTATTTCAACAGAATATACATAATATAATGTTGTAATTAAATCTTTATTACAAACTGATATTCTATATAAGAAAAAATCAAAGACTTGGAAGGAAAACGTAATTTTAGCTAATAAAATATTAAAAAATATGAATAATTGAAATATAAAAAGATTTTCTACACGTATATCTGTTCATACATCACGCTTCTTGCTACAATGACAACAAATTAATATATACAATTTATATTATTTATATATGCTTATTTATATAAATCATCTATATACGAGTATAATATAATAAATCGTGAATTTAATATAAGCTAATTGTACAATATATTTATATGTATATTATATTTATGTCAACGCGCGGCTAAAAATTTTATACCAATAATTGATAATGTCACTACCTTCAATTACCTTCAAATCTCCCCATGCAAACAATAATCACAAAAATTTACCTAATGTTGATAATTAATGATCTTTGATCTCATGATAAATTAATTAATTAACAGTCTCAAATCGGAACGCGCGATCTTGTTAGCATTTATAGAAATTTATTATAGCAAAAGAACCTGCGTGAAACATGCAAATGTAAAAAATATATTTTTCAATAGCAATATAATTTGAATTAGGAACTTCGCGTTTCCATTACACGAGGTCTCTGAATTCGTCTCCAACACTCCAACCTCTTGAGTCCTCTGACTTGCTCTGAGTCTCTGACTCCTCTGATGAGCGCCACTGGCTGTCACTTGTTAGTGAATTCTCGCGAAGGTCACGCGGAGTGTCTTTGAGGTATATTGGGACATTGGGAGTACGCAGAGTACGTGCTCGTCTCGAACGAAAATTTTCACGACCATTTGACGTTACGTCCACTGCCTTCGACATGCTGCCCCAACGATTCCTCAGACCCGTCATAAATGTCACTCAGCAAGGCGCAAAGCGACTGTCCACGAGTGCCACGGTAAAGTATCATTGAAGCGAACCGCAAAACCACTCCGATCAAATCTGTTTCCCACGAATCGGCCGGAAATTGATTAACGTTAGCAAATATACCGCATATGAGTAGTATATAAGTAACATCTTTACTTATTTTGTATCACTTAAATATCCAATGTGCGATTTAGTGGAGCAATAAATGTGCAGTCTTTGGAGGAGTTATCTCTTAAAAGAATCTCATTTCGCCTTCTGTAAATCTATATCTATATGCTTATTTTATACACACACATACATATAAATTCTATTCGTATTCTTATATTAGCATATAAGTTACTGATCATTATACCACGTTTGCCATATCTCGTTGATTCTTGGTGATAACCATGAGAATCTCCATCGACCTTTAGCGACACATATGGCGGGAGAGAGGAAAAATATCGCTTGTCATCTATCAGTTACGTAGAGTCGTAGAGATCTAGCATCGTACATCATTGGATCGCGATGCTGCAATCGCAATCGGAACATCGTCGTTATGCAACTGCAAAATTCGTCTCCAACGCTGACACGTTAAATTGGCACGCATGAAGGTGCATTCGGAACCTGATTGCGAAAAAAGAATAACTCTGATTTATTAATCTTTTTTATATAGCTAGAAATGCTAGAATCGCTCCTTTATACTTACATGAAAAAAAATGAGCTAAAAATAAATTAGTCAAAAAAAACACTGGATTTAACAGATCAGAAATTGGAGAAATATTTAAGCGAATTTTAATTGAAAATATAATTATTTAAAAAATTTAATAGAGACAAACGATTGTTTTTTTTAATTATACCTCCTTGATCGCTTGGTTCTAGGCGAGCAGTTTTTTCACAATGCTAATATCCTGTATTTTTCTTTTTTTTGCAGCGCGATACAAAAGTCAGTGTCATGGGAGCAAGCGGTGGCATCGGCCAGCCACTGTCGTTGCTTCTCAAACAGTCGCCTCTCGTTACGGAACTGTCGCTGTACGATATCGTAAATACGCCTGGTGTTGCTGCCGATCTCTCTCATATAAACACCCCTGCAAAGGTCAAAGCTTACAACGGTCCGGAGCAACTTAAAGATTCTCTTAAAGGCGCTCAGGTATGTCATTACACGATACAAGAGATTATGTCACAGTATTTGATATACAGAGTTTGTCTTTGTACTAAAAAGATTTAAAAGTGTTGCTTATTATGCCTTTTATTTAATTCATTAAATTGGAACTAGTCGGCCTCGTTTTGGATTTTTACGATTTATTAATTTTATTGGGACTATTTTTAGGTTGTTATCATACCTGCGGGCGTTCCACGCAAACCGGGCATGACCCGCGATGATCTTTTCAATACGAACGCCTCCATCGCCCGGGATCTCGTCGCTGCGATGGCCGAAGTCGCGCCAAAGGCCTTCGTGGCGATCATCTCGAATCCGATCAACAGCACAGTGCCAATTGCGAGTGAAGTGCTACAGAAGGCGGGTGTCTACGACCCTAACCGCGTATTCGGAGTGACCACCTTAGATATCGTTAGGGCGAACACATTCATCGCGGAAGCGAAGGTATTAAATACGGCAATATTGCGCAAAATAACGAAGCGAATATCTTTAACTTACTTGACATAAGCAAAAATAATCTCGGCAATGGATACTACGTACAGTACGTATGTATGTAAGTACATACATACATTTTGAAAGTTACTGCAGCAACCGTGATAAACTAGATTTCATCTGTTTTAATAGATGTGTGTCGACTGTCGGTTACTCGGAACGTATCGTATTTCTTTCGTTTATTTCTCAAGAACATTCAGCTGAAGCTGAAGATTGTTCCGTACGGAAAAAAAAAAGAAAAAAAGATTCATAACATTAAATTCTTTGTTTTTCACATGATCCTATGGATGCAACAAATAATTAAAAAATAATTAAAATAATGATTAATTTAAATAAAATAAAAGTATTAATTTTTTTCTCAAATATAATTGAGCCGGGACGATAAACATGTCGCTTTATTTTCCAGTCTTCGTAATTGGGAAAAAAACGCCTGCTGAGATAGATGATGGTTTATTTTACAGGGTCTTGATCCGCTGAAAGTCAACGTCCCAGTCATTGGTGGGCACAGCGGCATCACTATTATCCCGTTGATCTCGCAGTGCACGCCGTCGGTTTCCTTCCCGGACGACCAGCTGAAGGCGCTCACCGAGAGGATCCAAGAGGCCGGTACCGAGGTCGTTAAAGCCAAGGCGGGAACTGGATCCGCGACTTTGTCCATGGCTTTTGCCGGCGCGCGATTCGGTATCTCGTTAATCAGGGCATTGAACGGTGAAACGGGTATCATCGAGTGCTCCTACGTCAGATCGAGTGTCACTGACGCCAAATACTTCTCTACGCCAATCCTTCTGGGCGTAAGTAGAGACATAATAAATCATATGACATCATATTAACACATTCGCTGCTATACATTTCAGAAATAATGCTATATAAAAATATGCCTTATTCTACATAATTACATCATTATAAGAGATCAAAATTTTATGGAATTTCAGAAAAATGGAATTGAAAAGAATTTAGGATTAGGTAAACTAAGCAGCTTTGAGCAGAAACTGCTGGATGCCGCCATCCCGGAGCTTAAGAAAAATATTCAGAAGGGAGAAGATTTTGTAACTAAGAAGTGAAATCTCTGTCGGGCCTAGCTGAATAGAGCGTGATCTATCGAGTTGCGCGTGAGAATTGCCGGCCTCGTTACCCACCTTGCAATCATGATAAGCTGTCAACAATTGAAATTTTTTGATCGCAAAATCTTTCAATTTTTCCGACCTGCCGACATGTATGTAAACGTGTAGAACCACGGAATAGATTATTGATTATTGAGATTATGTATGTATTATAAAAGAAGTATGTATTATAAATGAAAAACATATAAACTGCAGAGAAATGTTATATATAACTATATAAGATATAAAATAACAAAGAATGTATAAAAGAAGGAATAAAATAATAGGACTTTGCAAAATTGGAATATCCGTTCGAGTAATTTCTTGTAGCAAAGATTTGAATAAACGCTCTTTCGACTAAACATAAATCTTGAATATAACGCCCTCCCCCTCCCGATTCCTTTAAAATTAAAAATGAATATATGTGTGTGAGTGTGTCTATATAAAAATCTGTATAATAATATTATATATCTCCTTGGTCCATCGTAGATGCGAACGACTACCGAAACCACTCTTAACGCCTTGGCAACCGAGATAATCTTTCGTGAAACTAGTAAAAAAGTGAGGGAAGATAATATGGCATTGCTGCAGGAGCTGAAGAAATTACGCGAAACGTTGGAGAAAGTTTAAATAAAATCTTCGCAACCGGTCACCTTACCTTCCTCATGTCCTTTAACTTCTCCTCGCTCATCTCCACCACCACCCCTTCCTCCTCTACCCTTTAGAATAGTTTAAAATTTCCACTTTTACTATGTCTACCACCACTCCCCTCGCCTCCACCACCACCGTCACCGTTGCCTCCTTCATTTCATTTCCTCGAAAAGTGCACACCTCGGAATCAGCTTCGTTGATACCACCTCCGCCCCCTCCGGCCCCACCCAACAGTTTCCTTGCAATCTCCAATGCCACCGATATACGACCGACGACTCCCAACAGTAGCAGAAGTAACAAGACTAGAACATCTACAAAGAAGTGTTCCACGCCGTTCTTCAACAGGCCTAGCATCACCGAGGACCTGTTGAAAGTCACTCTGAGAAAGACGCCACAAAGTAACAAGGTATTGTCCAAATTCTGCGGAATTAATAAGATTACACCCTTCATGATAAAAAATCGTGAATACAAATTCCTGAGAACGATTATCTTCAATCTCACGATATTTTTAATTTTTAAATTGATAAATGCAAATTAAATACGAGAATTAAACTGAAGTTTGATTAGGCTGATTGACAGATTAAATTTCAAAATTTTTGGAGATTAAAAATAACTAAATCAGAAAAGATTTAAAATATCTAAATTTAAATATAACGTGAAAAAATTTGTTTTTGCTTTGTCAAATAAAAGATTAATTGATTAATATGTGCAGGCATGCGTGTATAAGTATGTAAAAAATTAAAATTTTTTAAAAATATTTTAACGCTTTTCCACACTTGATAAGTATGAAAAATAATAAATTGTTCCGTTCTACTTCAGGAAAACAGACGGAACACTGTAGCAGGTCCAAGAGGTCCAGTCATGTCCTTGGAAATGTTGCGCAACGTAAAGCTGAATTCCGCGAAGCGTAGGCTTAACGACCAACCTGGAAAGATCGCCCAGAACCGAGCGAGTCGTTAAAAGCCGAATTGCGTCGAATGTAAATCTTTCGCCAATCTTGACCGGATCGGAGGGCAATCTCGAGCGGATTCTGCGACGAGTAGATCTGAAATTCTGAACAGACCGAGGAGACGCTTGTCCGCCTCAAACAGCTTCCGCGGACGCAAACGCGGACGCGATTTTACACAGGAGACGCAGTATCAGTCGTTAGATTTATGAAATTTTATAAAGATTTATGAAGACAAAAAAGATTTTTTTTATCAATTTGTATTATTGAACGTGAATACGCGCGAGAAAATTAATTTATTACGATATGTAACGCAAGGAAAAGAAATTGATCTCTCCTTTCTGATGTCATAATCTAATACGAGTATGACTGCAATGAGAGAAAAGTCTTAAAATTATATTAATACGGACGTACGTATGACATACACGTCATAAAAATTAAAAAATATTCATATATATGTTATTAAATTAATATCCAACTCAAGAGCTCAAATAGCTCCTAGCTGGGTAATTTCTCTACAATTGGCTGGCCGAAAATTTAAATCGATCTCCTTTAATAAAAGTGTGACCAAGGCATAGATTCGTAATTACTTTATTTGTAGCTTTCATGTGTGTGGTTTTACAGAAAAAAAATATTGTATCCGGTGTATTCGGATCGATTGTAATACAGAGCGTAAGAACGCATGCGGATCCAAAAATGTAAAATCAATTCCTCCGAACGATGATGAAGAAAAGCATTGCTTCGCGCTACTACTCGTTCATAGCGATCTGGCTCTCGTCGAAACCAATGTGAGATCGAACAGATTCAAAAGTAGTTAAAAATTTACATAGTTTTCGAAATGATCCAGATGGTCTCAGATTTTTGTTCTATGAACGTACAACCGGGATTTAAGTATTGCCCGAACGGGCTAATAATTCATCGGCGTTCAGAGATCGCTACCGCCATTCGTTGCCACCTGACGCGTTTCTTTCTTTTTGTTTTCACGTAGCTAAATTCCTTAAAACACTTTGCCGCACAGATACATGCTATGTACTTGAGAAATATATTTATATATTTATATATATGCGCGTGCGTTTTACAGCCTACGACGGCATCCGCCTCGCTCCGCAGTTCTTAATTTAGAGCTCTGTTTACCTTGCACACAGTTTTCGCGCGATTTAATCTTCACGATTATAATCGACTCCGATCATATTATATATACTCGAGTTGATCCTACCCCGAGTTACTCGGATGATCCCTCGCGTCGAGATTTATTTCGTTTTCTTGTTTTCCCTCTTTTTAGCCTACTTATTACGTTCTTACAATTACATTCGCAAATATACTTACTTACTTTACGAGAGCCGGTTGATATTATTTTGAATTATTTCTCATAACGTATGTCATTTGTAACATGAATATCAATTTTTATCGTTACAATACCTAAATACAGGGGCACGATGGACACCAATTATTTCCTGCTTTTTCGTCTTCCTCGCAGAGATTGCGATCCGCGTATTTCTCGCCGGATTATGCTTTTCTTGTTGTTGTCGAACGCCTCACTTCTCTGCTGCGTTTAAAACTCGGCGTCTCCTCTCCGTCACGTTATCAGCGAGAAAACTGAGTGAGCTTAAATGGATTTTGGTAGTTCTAGCTATATAATAAGTAGATAAGTTTAATGCGTAAAATGTTCAGTAACTAGCTAAGCTTACCTCATCGATCTGAAGAAAGGATACTTTTCACTGTAAATCTCTACGATCCCGACAGACTCCTCATTACAAGGACAATGGAATGTCTCAACGTAAAAATCGATGGAATGGCTCGTCGATGAATCGGCGAATGGATAATTACAAATACTGATTTCCAACTATCGTCCATCCGGAAGGGAAAGACGAGGATACAGAAATATATATGAATAATAATAATATATATATTTATATATATATATATATTAATATATATTATATATATTATAGAGCGTAAATTGCGAGTGTAAATGTGCGGGTGGAAAAAGTCGGGGTACAGTCATTTATTCTGTTCTTATACCACAGCAATCAATAATTAGTTTACACAACGGGCGTATGAAAACGTACAACCACATTACAGACTAGCTAGATAGTTACTTTGTTTGCTGTGAGTAACGTAACGCGCTAAAAAGGCTCACCTACGACAACGTAATCTTTTTCATTTCTTCCCCCTTCCTTCTTTTTTTTTCATCTTTTTGTTTTATCACGACGCTGCTCATCGAGCTGACGCGATGGGACGCACTCGCCTCGGAAGAGATACGTAAAAGGACCGGAAATGAGAAGAAATCGTCATTAGAGAATTTCGATGATACACTCTACCGCTTCTCGCTCACGTTACTGAGTGCCTTCGCGACGCGATCCCTATACGAAAGCTCATAAAAATCAGACGTTATTGCATTTGACGAGGTACAGAGGGTGGGGAGGAGGGGGAGAGGAGGCAATCGAAGTAAGCACATTCTCTTCTCCTCAACTCGGCTATGCCAAGAAACCATGCATTTAAAATTTTTTTTTTCGGCTATCTATAACATTACAATCGTGTCGGATCTTATTCGGAAGTACATATCTTATTACAGAGTACAAGCTCGAAAGCGAGGTCCGTCCTGATAACTGGCAATGAGAGCGCCACCGTTATTTCCGTAAAGAGAGAGGAGAGCACGGGGGGGGGGGGGAGGGAGAGAGGACACGCGCGAATTATCTTTAAAATAAGTCGATTTACACGCATTATTACAGACACCGTAATAATTTAAATTACAGTACGCGGGGACAACCGCGCGCGCAATAAAAAAAGGGCGAGGAACGAAAAGGAGTAGATTGGAGAAAAGCTCCAGGTGGTGGAGATGTAAGACACGTGAATATATCCCGGTATAACGTCGTGCGATCCATACGCCTTTTTGTTCCTCTTCCACTATTGCAAAACATAAGACACATAATTCGTTCTTATTCACTGTGACGGAAACCAAATCTGAATTGCCGAGGCTAGTAGATACCGACCGGCGCCGGCATCAACGTCGGCTCGACGCTCTCGACGTCGTTCGCAAGTAATTTCAATCGGACGCATGCGAAGTGCAAACATGGCGTTTCCTCTCGATACGCAAAAAACGGGGCAATAAAAAGTGCCTTTCTCTTAAATGCTTTGCAGTCTCTCTATTTACCGCAGGGTGCGTGTCCTTTTGTTCCGTTACTTTCTGCTGTGCACGGTAACTCAATCGTATATGTGTACGTAATATAATACCGCATGAACTGAATAATTTATTTATTATTAATTCTGTTGCTGTTGTATTTTGTTGTCATTGCTGCTGCTGCTTTGTTTTGAAGTAACCATACGGTGCGTGCTTTTTTATATTTTTAAGGGTCACGCAAATTTCTAAAGATTCTCCCCTTCCCACCCCGAACTGCCACCTGCTGAATTGGTTTTTTTCTTTTGCTTACGAGTTATTTAAGAGTTTTTTTCTTGTGTCTCAGTTTTATATGCGCAAGATAACACTCACTACAACTAGAGTTACGATACGTCCTGGTCTTCCACATCCTGCAGCTGCTCCTTTTGTTCAGCTTCACCTGCGCAACAAAAATACGGATGTTATGTCAGTAAATAATCTAGCTGAACGCACCTAAACAATACATGTTAAATAAGTTACGTCTGATAAGTGAAGCAATTTGGTGAGATAATTTCAGAAAAAATTGTAATATATCTTCATTTTTTATTCTTTTTATTATGGTAACGATTGTGTAAGGATTATGTCGCTCACCAGGTGCAGACATGCTAGAAGGATGAGGACGTTAGGAAAAAGGATATATCTACGTTCAGGCATCGTGGGTATCAACGGCGCTATCGTCTTGCTGATCAGACTCGGATTCTGAATTACAAAGTAATGATTCTGCGTTCGAAAACTGCATTCAATTTATGACTTCTTACAAGTCAAAATAGGTATAAAAAAAAAAACAAGCTTATAGCCGTATAAATACGAAACAAGAGAAATAGCGAGTTAGAAATGTCCCACAACTCGCAATCTTAATTTTAATGACTATCCTTTAATATTCTGAGGAACTCGAGATCAATATTTCGTCAGAGAAAGGTAAACTGAGATGAAGCGAGAGTATCCGAGATAAGATCATTCTATCACAATGCACGGTATTCGTCTGCGTGTCGATCGATCGAGGACAGACGGGGTACTTCGCGTAATGCGTTCTAGCGTAATCAAAACATCCATACGCGCTACGGCGGTTTTGCTTCCATAAGTAGGACACTAACCGTCTCCCTGCATATCCGACGTCCATAGGGTGAGGTTGTCCCTGAGGAGTTGCATTATAAGGGTGGAATCTTTGTAGCTCTCCTCAGACAGCGTGTCCAGTTCGGCGATCGCATCGTCGAAGGCCGCCTTCGCCAAGCGGCATGCTCTGTCAGGGCTGTTGAGGATCTCGTAATAGAACACGGAGAAGTTGAGCGCTAATCCCAGGCGAATGGGATGGGTCGGCGGTAGTTCCGTCATGGCGATATCGCTCGCTGCTTTGTATGCCACCAGAGAATTCTCCGCCGCTTCCTTTCTGTCATTACCGATGGCAAATTCTGCCAAGTAACGATGGTAATCACCTTTCCTGAAAGCGCGTCAACGGCGGATTAATAACAATTCGTATCGTATGCCGAAATATAACATAATTCAGCAGTTAATCAGCAGCTTGTTTCACGACTTTTTTTAAAAAAGATAAAAGAGATAATATATAAAGAATCAGAGATAATAAAAATATGAAGGTTGTCAACAATTGATGTAGATCGCCTTCAAGACAGTTTTAATCTTAAGACAGAAGAAACATATAACTACGATATAAAGAATATTAGATCATTATGATACAATTGTACTTTTGAGTATTTTTATGTAAATAATATACAGGGGGTAACTGAATACATGTAACGAACTTCTAGGGTATGTAGGGGGTTCAAAGTAGACTAACTTTTAATAAGGAACTCATGTCCGGAAACGCACCGTTTGCGAGCTGCAGACTGAAACTGTTGGTATGTTCAGTAAGAGGAATAATTCTCATAATAACTTTATTTGCTTACATTACATTACAAAAATGTTTAGCAATGTCAAAACAGATGGCTACAATAATTGCTCATAATGACGACCACCAACTTCAATACAAGCATTGCACCTGCGAAGCATGTTCTGGTACACTCTTTCAAAAATGTTAGGCGTCATTTGGATTTCTTGCACTGCAGCCAGGCCAGAATGCGTGCAATTATTGTAGCCATCTGTTTTGACATTACTAAACATTTTTGTAATGTAATGTAAGCAAATAAAGTTATTATGAAAATTATTCCAATTACTGAACATACTAACAGTTTCAGTGGGCAATTGTAGGTATATAAAATGTATGATTGAATTCTTACATTTTATAATAGTCTGCAGCTCGCAAACGGTGCGTTTCCGGACATGAGTTCCTTATTAAAAGTTGGTCTATTTTGAACCCCCTACATACCTTAGAAGTTTGTTACATGTATTCAGTTACACCTGTATATTTTACTTTAATATATGCCTGAAGATTAAATACTAAAAAGTAGAAAATTATATTTAATACTAAAAATATATTTGTAAATAAAATATTTCAAATTTGTTGTTAGAAAAAATAGAAAATGTTAGCTAAGGTTGACCTTTTATGGGCAATTGTAGGTATATAAAATGTATGATTGAATTCTTACATTTTATAATAGAAGACTTTGGATTCTCCCGTAGAGGCGCACGGTATCAGATGCTTATCCAAGACGCCGAGGATATCGGCGCAAATATCCCTGAGCTCCTTTTCAACTTGAGATCGGTACTGGCGGATCATCTCTAGTTTTCCCTCGGCACCCTTGTTCTCCTCTTTCTGCTCGATGCTCGAGATTATTCTCCAGGAGGCTCTCCTCGCTCCGATCACATTTTTGTATGCTACCGAGAGGAGGTTCCTTTCTTCAACGGTGAGCTCTACGTCCAGCGAAGCCACCTTCTTCATCGCCTCAACCATCTCTGCAAACAATACCGGCAAATAATGTCGTTGATAATAAGTTCATCGACTTTGTCGTATGCTATAAGACGATACTTTATACATAATAATTATGTACCTAAGTTATACATATACTAAGTTATATAAATAATCGTTATATAAGAAATTACGATATAAATGTAAAAGTGATACGTAGAAGAAATGTTAAAATGGAAAAATATAATTATCACAAAAAACAAATTTCTTTTTATAAAACAAGTGTTATTTCTTTAAAATACTAATCTTATCTAAGAAAAACAATCTTAGGAGTAACGGAAGTCACTTTCTAAAGAACAAAAATACTGTTTTTATATATAGCGCCTTGATTTTTCTGTACGCTGATGGTATATAACATTTTTATCTACACGTGACATTTATATAATAATCCTTAAATAGCAGAACTCTGTCGAAGAGATTCTTAGATTACCAAGGTCTCTACGTGAAAATACGACATAAAAATGTCCTAACGATTTAATGTGAAACAAGTTTTTGTCACATATCGATTCAACGATGAAACCTGACAAGATATAAAGTCAATCATTTATTTTCCATTGTATGTACATTGTATGTACGTCTTCCGAGAGCTACTCTATGTTTATCCTGCAAAGTTCAGGTTGTCAAAGGATCCCTCGTAAATCACTGTGGAATGAACTCCGTGCCGCTCGTGAACTTGTTCGCTTAAATGGCGTATGGACGTTTGGCCTATAAAGTGCTACGTGCCTATCGCGGATGAAACGATAGCGCGGAGTGCCTTTGGAGTAAAGGGGATGAACGCGTCGGTATATATTAATCCGCTGCCCCTTGAACTTTGCGCGGAAGTCACTAATACGTATTTATCGGCATGTATTCGCTCGGGAGCGCTGCTGTTTTTGGCCTCCAGATGCTTTTACGAAACGTTCTCTCGTGCTTGACCGCTTGACCGCAAGCTTGCTTCAGTGGTCCAGCCGACGTCTCTCTCAGCTTCATTAAGTGAACAACCAAAAGCTCAAGAATATGTGGAAAGAGGGAAAGAGAAGTTATTCAAGGTATTAGAAGTGTGGAATGTATCAGCAAAATTAAATAAAATTGTTAACACTAGAACTACCGGAGATTAATCTATATTTATTTATACCGAAGAAATCTTAGAAAAGAAAAGAGAAAAAGAGAATCATCTATGTAATTTCAATAAAAGTCAGGGAAAATCCCAGAAATTAAAAAACGTTTTAAAAATGAGTAATAAATTATTAAAAAATGTCAAATGGGTTATTTTGACATTTGGTAGTTCTAGTGTTAAAGGACGAAAATAAGATGCGAGCTTCGACTGGAAGCTGCAAATTCGCTACCGCGGTATAGGATCTCGTTACGACACGTCTCCTGTGCGATACCAGTACCTCGGTTAATCTCGTAAACGACATCGAAGATAAATTACAAATGCAAATGTTGACTCGGCGACGCGCACAACCGCGGCGATTAAACGTCTGCCTTCTCTCGTGACTTGAAGGATCGGAGAACAAGTTCGGGAAACTTGTCTTCGACTTGAAGCCGATATCTCCATTCAAAGTACCAGGCTGAAATTCAAGAAACTTTCCGCCCTCGACTCGAGTTTGCCGCGCGCTCGCTCGCTCGCTCGCTCGCTCATTCGCACTCGGCGCGCTTAAAAATGGCACAAGTGGCACGTCTCGCGAGGGTAGAAAGGGAGGGAGGAGGCTGCCGGGAGGCAGGCCGCAGGACTCCGGACTCCGGAAACCCGGAGACCCATAATAACGGCATAATAAACGGCGCAAGGGAGGAGAGAACGCGTAGATCGATGCGTGGATCAATGCGTCGCGTCGCGACGCACGTACCGACGTTACCGACGCGAGGTGGTGCCTTCAAGTTCACGGGGGGGTGAATGTGACGTAAAGCCAACGTTACAATGAACACGGTATACATGTACCGGTGTGCAGCAACGTGGGATAGCAGCCAGATCAATACTTTCCTTCTGCTAGCTACCCCTTCTCTCCCCCATTCTGTCCTCTTCCTCCTCCTCCTCCTCCTCCTCCTCCCCCTCCCCTTCCTCTGCCACCTTCTCTCACCCCTTTGCTCACCCTCCTCCTCCTCCTCCTCCTCCTGTTCCCCGACTAAAGCCCACCCTTTTCGCTGTCTCCCTTTCTTCCTCCAGCTACCCTCAAATTCCGACCGTCACTCCTCGCCCTCCGACACGTCCTGGGAGAGTCACGTCGTTACGTCGCCTCTACTCCGACTTTGCAGCCCTCGGGACCGATTATGCCGATAATGTCGAACCGGATTAGCTAACAACGAGCCCCCGAAATTTTCGGGATTAATCCGCGTATCACACTGTTAAAGTCGTATATCAAATTATACTCAATTTAAGTCTCAATTATACCCCATTTTTAACCATTACTATATATGTACCTATATAGGTCGCCAATGCTCCTACTCAATATGTCGTTAATTTAACTAATAACTAAACCAATGGAGTTAGTTAAAAATAACAAAATGTTACTTAATTCAAGGTATTGGTTTAAATTTCATCCTTTAATATTTAACGGTGCATAAATAAATCCAGAGAGATTATAACCATCCTTAAAGTTTCTGCGCCTTTTACGAGAATTTCTCGCGACGTAGGTGACGTTTTAAGAAACAATGGACAAATACGAACAATCATAATTTTTCAGAGAGTTCTTTCTCGATAAAGCGGCGAACAGGAAAGAGAACAGCACCGGGAATCGCCTCAGATACGTAATTCAAAGGAAACTTCTCTCGGGGCGAATCGATTTCCATTCATCGAACTTTCAGTAATTACGCTCGGCATCGAAATTCCAATATTCCATTTTCAAAGGAGATCCCGGGAGAACAATACGATTTTTTAAAGCGACGGAAACTAAAATGTACAACGATTGCACGTTCGAACCTGGCTTCAGGTCGATTGTATGTAATTCCGTGCCACGGAACCACGGAACCACGGAATTTGCTAATTGGAGAAATTCCGAAAGGAGAGAAAAAAGCCAAGTGACTCGCCAATTAGAACGGCACCACGAGAGGAACAAAGATTCGTTAATCAGTGCCACGAGAGCCGCACGCGAGATCTCTCGATTTCGTTATACCGAGTGACGCGCTAGAAAGAAACAGCCTGGTCTCAAACCGTCGAAAAAAAATAAGAATTTTAATGAAATAAAGAAAGGAGTATAAGATCGCTGCATTCGTTATATTCCTTTTTTTTTACGTCACTTTTTACGTCAACTTTTTTCTCCATTACTGATAAACAAAAAATTCGCAATGACGTCTCTTATTATTCTCTTATCGCTGATAAAGTTATCGATACGAGCTACTTTTCGCGTTACCCAGAGTACACCTTCCTCCTCTCCGAGATTACGCGCGTTTCGCTGTCAAAGTCGCGTGTAAGTCGCACAAGGCACGCACGCATCTCAAGCGGAGTCTACAATGAGAATTTAAGGCGTAAAATTTAAGCTTTAAGCATTAAGCCGTAAGAAATTGACCAATCACAGTCGAATGTGAGAAGAATATTTCACTGTGATTGGTCAATTTCTTAAGCGGAGTTTACAATGAGAATAAATTCTCATTGTAGACTCCGCTTTACGGTTTAGGTATGGCTTAAAGCTTAAATCTTACGCCTTAAATTCTCATTGTAGACTCCGCTTTAAGCCTTGAACCGTTAGAAATTGACAAATCACAGTCGAGTATTCGTCTCATATTCGACTGTGATTTGTCAATTTCTCACGGCTTAAGGCTTGAAACTTAAATTCTCATTGTAGACTCCGTTTTACGCACGAAGAAGAAGGCAGGAGAGAGGAGAGAGAAGAAAAGAGAAGGGAATGTCAGGGCGCAGAGGGAGATCGACGCCCCGGGTTCCTCGGGAATCCTCCCACGGGAGAGGAAGACACGAGGCGCGCACACCGAAACGCAGGGACGAAGAAATTTGACCGTCTCTCCCCTCTACGTTTTTCCCTCCCACGCCTCATCTCTCCTCCTCGTCGGTCGTCGCGCGGCCCCGCGGTCCTCCTCGCCCGACCCGAGCACTCGCACGTCGCACGATCGGCCCTCTCTGCCCTCCGCTCGTACGGACGCACGCGTTTGTTCAGCCCTCGCCCGGAACGAGATCGCGAATCGGGCGTGCTCTTATTATATTACCGAAAGATAGGAATAGGAATGACAAGATTGACAAGCGCCGCGCGGGACGCGATCGATACGAACGCTCCGAATCGCCGGATATGTGCCGACGCTCGATAATCGCGCACGTCCGCGGAGCCGCGTCGATATCGAGAATGCGAGGAGATCGATCGATCGGATCGTCGTCGTCGTCGTCGTCGTCTTCGAAAGTCGGCGCGACTTCGGAAAGTTCGGAATCCTTTGGACAAAACGAGTCGCCGAAGATTCCGAAGGCGACGTCGACGTCGACGTCGCGCCGGCTCCGCAATTCCCGCGAGGGATCGCCTCACGTTACGCCTAACCTGGACCCTGTTAACTCGATACGGAGGGCAGGTAGAGGGAATGGGAAGGGACGGAAGACGTGCGAAAGGATCGAAAGAGTCGGCGAAAGCGACATCCGGCGTGCACGCGAATCCGGAGGAGGAGGTCCATTTTACCTGATGGCTTCGCTCTCAAAGCGGACTCGAATGTCTTTTCTTTTCTAGCGCGGGAAAAGGAACCGAAATGTTGGAGAAAACTAAATCTAACAGTCCGTGATCTCCGTGCAAATTATGGACCTATCGGCGTCGAACCAGATTCGAGAGTATCGGAAGAAGAGGACGTCGGCCGTTCTCTCTTTCTCTTTCTCTCTTTCTCTGTCTCTCTCTCTCTCTCTCGCTTTCTCGGTCGATCGAGTCCCGGTTGGTGATTTCTTCGCACGCGTTCAAGGCCAGATGCCACGAGCGGAACACGCGAATTACCGCGTGTACCCCGTTCGGCCCGTGGTAATAACCCGTCCTGCCGACCACGGCGATTAGCGGAGGCGCCTCGGCGTGTCTCTAACTCTCTACGCGTCACGACCGAGAGAAACCGACCTGTCGCTTATCTGTCGGCGAGACAGTCTGCAGCTCTCGACTCTCGACGCGGACGGCGAGAGCACGCCTAGCAACGCGTGGCGTGTCGTTCCCCGATCGGGGCACGGAGATCAGCGAAAGAACGAGAGAACGACAGGATCCTCGTGCATACTGCATACGCCGTGACGTCGCGTCGCCTCGTCCCCGCGGGCCCCGGATTCGCAGCCGGAGGCTCCGGCGAACGAACGAACGAACGAACGAACGGACAGACGGACGGACGGACGGATGGACGAATGGGCGAGCGAGCGGGCGGGCGGGCCTCGCCGGATCGACCGTCGCGAATGACACGAGTCGATATCGCGTCCGGCGCCGCCACAAAGGAACGCCGCCGGCTACGCCGTAACGATCGGCGGGCTCCGAATCCAAATCCTCGCGGATTTTGACAGGCATGACGCGAGCGAGAGAGAACGGTCGCTCCTCGACCTTTCGGAGTCTCGTCGGAGTAAAAGGGGTGAAAAAGGTTATTCGTCTCGATATCCGCCAAGAGAGCGGACGTTTCCCGGCGAGTCGCGGGCCCACGACGCCCGCGACGACGGATGGCCGCGGGATCGGGGCACCGCTGACGCGTAACGCACGCGGAGCGGAAGCGGGGGGCTGAGGGGGGCCAAGGGGGAGAAAAGGATAGCCCATTGACGCGGAACGGCACGAGACGCGAATTGGATCGCGCGGTAACCGTAGATCGGTTTCGCGTACTCGAACCGGCTAGGCTGCCCCCCGGTACCCCCCCGTCCCGCCCCGCCTCCTCCTCCTCCTCCTCCTCCTCCATCAGCCTGCCGGAAAGAGAAATATCTCTCTACTCACCGTCGTAGCGTTCCGCTTGCTCGGCCAGTTTCGCCTTGTAAACGTTGTCCTCCCGTTCCGACATCTCGGACGCGCGCGGTTCGGTTCTCACGGGTTAAAACGGATATAACGAGGGGCCCACGCGGGGGAGTGACGCGCGCACGGAATACCCGTTCGGCAAGACGACCGCCTGAAATACGCACAACGAAAGCCACACCGCACCACGGAGACGTACAGGCCACTCGCAGGCTCACTGACCAAGATGGCGGCGCCCGCCAACAATCGAAAGCAGTTCCCAGTCTCTCGCGCAGCAGCTCCGCGGATGGACTCCGCTCTCGCCATGCGCTCGCGCCGTGTATTACTACGCCTTCGCGTGACGTCATTGCCTCTCCGCCGCCATCTCGACGGACGGACCGGGCCGCGCAGGCGCGGGCGCGCGCCCGCACGACTCGCCGCGAACGAGGCTCTTCTCTGTTTCTCTCTTTCTCTCTCCATCTCTCTGTCTCTCCGGGCTGAACGAGAACCGATCTCGCTCGTAAATGTCCGTCGCAAACTCGCAAAATTCAGCCGACTCGCGAATCGCGCGATATGTCACGCCCGCCGCGCGCCTCCCTCCGCTTTCCGGCCGCTCTTTCGTATAAATGCCGGGAACGAGAAACGCGGAACGCGAACCAGGAAAACCGGACGACGAGAAGTACGAGAACTCGACATCGCAGTCACTCGCGGTTTTGCATCTTCTTTTAACGCCGTACTGATTTTGAAAATTGCTCGAACAACAAGCGCTTTCTTTCTCATGCAGATGCTTTGTTATGTCGGCAAATATTGGAAGACAATTTATTTTTATAAAAAATAATTTATGTAGGGAAGAGGGCGTCTCCGACCCCTGCGCGCGGTATTACAAAGACCGAGATACCATCAATAGAATCTCCCCGCAACTCCTTGATCTGTATTAATTCGGATCGCGTTTATACAGTTCTTTCATATATTATAATTGATTTAATATAATTTATTCGACAAAACGAAAAATCGCATGTGATACAATTACGGCCTTTTATACGATCGACGATGGGTGGCTGTGAAGGAAACGCCACGAAATGAATATCCCTTTGTAGCGAAGCATATTTATATTTTTCTCTCTCTCTCCCCACACAAATTGGCTAATGTACAAGCGCTAATAATTCAATTTCACTACTCTGTTCTCTTACACACACGCACACACATTCGTCGCATCTTGTTAAATTATTTAATTAATTTTTGTATTTATATGTACACAGATGTGTATAATATATATATATATATTTATATATATATATAATCATTTCAATTATTATATAAACTATTAAAATTATAATACAGCCAGAGGACTTAGCGTAATGATCATTGTAGACATTGGCTGCAAGCTAGCCGTTCCGTTCGGCTTATCGAGATATATATTCGTGCACGTGGCCGTATACCCGATAACATCGCGGAACGGAACGGCCTATGTGCTCATAAGTAAGAGGGATATACAATAAGTTTCATCAATTAATCGTTATATGTACATACTGGCATACATACATACAAACACATACGTACATAACATACACGTATCCATTCGCTATAAATTCGCTCTCGCACGGGTGCCTACGGGTGGTTGCACGCGTGTCTCTATGCTACAGCGATAATTTCGAGAAAGAAACGATCGTTACGCTCGGTACCCGATTTTCGACTTTCTCCAATCGGGCGGAGCGGCACTTAGGAGCCTTCGATTCGCCGCCTCGAGTATTTCGCTTCTTGTCGTTCCATTTCGGTGATAACGCGTCGCGTACCTCCACCTTATAGCTCGGCAAAGTATTCGGAGCGTAGCTTCTAGCGTGCTTGAAATCTGTGCAGACGTGAAATGGCATGGTTTCTTTTTTTTCTCCTTCTCTCCTTCTTCTTGCATACAACAACGCTGGCCAAACTTGGAAGCATGATCGTCGTCGGTTTATATTATACGTGTGTAAAATGTTGAACAAATGTCGATCGTTGTCGATCGTCTCGCGCGCGCGTATCCGTAAATCACTGAATAAACCTTTGAACGTATGCAGTTGCACGGTTTTTTAAATTCACGTACAATACTGTCAGGATTTATTTCCACTTCGAACATTTTTTCAGACTTTCTTGTTGTGACACTAGGTCGAGCAGAAAGTGTGCAACGAGGGAAAAATTACGAATACTGATGCGTGTCGAAATTCAATTGACTTCTTAAGATATGGAGATGTTCTTTATTTCTGTAAAAATAATTCATATGTAAAAGAAAAATCACCGCAAACATCGTGTTTTATATTAATTCATGTCAAATGTCGGCTCGATTCTATTCCTCATTGCACACATCTCTGCGTTTATACAAAATACTTTCAATGATGGATTAAAAATAATAAAATATACAGAATTTCTGTATATATAATAGCATCGATTGATACAACTTAGCGCGAATTTCTAAAAAGCTAGAATCACATTCGTCTAAAAATATGAGAATACTGAATATATTATAAAGTGGAACATTTTACTTTGAAATCCTTCCTCTCCAATGACAGTAAGTTTGCTATCCTTTCTTTACGGTCTTATTGCTATCTCTCAGCTTTAGGCTAAAAGTAATGAGATGTCCGGAATTTATTCCACTTGCCTGAGTTTCGATTTTTTACGAATTCATACATACAGCCACATACAGCTAATAATATGAAACGCACTTACAAATCGAACTAAAACATTCAAGATTGGCTATTCATTAATTCAGCGCAAAATCTTAAAAAATAGCACGCAAGCGCATGTTAATCAAACATCACGTTGGATTAAATATTACTTCATTACTAGAGAAAAGAAGATACGAAAAGAAAGATAGGGAATAAAAAGGGGGGAAATGGGAGAGAGGTAGAAGAGTTAAAGAATAGGCGAAGGCGATGACATGCAAGTATAAATTGCATATTGTACATGTCAGAGTTGCCAACAAGTTTCGTCCATTTCATTGGAAGAATTAATTACTAAACCATATCCCATAACAACCCCATTATCACGTCAACGTTATTTCATAAGCATTTAAAGTCTCGACCAGGAACGATCGCGACTTCTAATCTCGGCTACCGTCACTTTTAAACGATCCAAAATTTCTCTGCACACTGCATGTGTACGCGACAAAGTCACATCACACAATGGAATCTATCTATATAACAAACTAAAATATATTTGGACATTGCGACCAGTCACCTCTGCTCTTGTGATCCCAATATTCGCCATTATAAACGAAACAACGGCTGTCCGTGTACGGATCTTGCTTCTTTCTGAACCACAGTGGCTCGTACGCCTCGTAAGGTAATCCTGCGAAGAGATACGAGATCCATGAGCAAAAGAGCTTGATTTTCGCGATCTGACGATATAAACCTACCTTGTGCGGCGGCCTTTTCAGCTTCGTGCTCGCGAGCTCGTCTAACAGCTCTTTGTTTTTCTTCTAAACGCAATTTTTCTGCATTAGCCTCGTCCCATCGTCCATCCTCCATTAACCGCTGATCAGGCCTCAACCGAGAATCCGTCGGAGCTACACCTTCTTCCGGTTCGTTCAATTGACATGCTAGTTCCGTGAATGAATAATATTTCTCACAGTCTTCACTGTAAAATTATATCGGGGTATTAAAATATTTCATATACATTAAAAATACTTTTATCGGTAAATTTTCAATAAAAGATCCTTTTGGTCGATTTATTTTTCAGCATGGAAATTCATTACATTTGAAAAATATATTTTATATAAAACAGTGCTCTACCTATCATCGTAGCTTTAACAGATGTCGAAACGCTAAGTTTGAATTCTTTAAAAATACAAAGAAAAAAGAATAGGAACAAATATGAGATCGACATTTTTTTGAACAGATGCAATTTCCGTGCACTTATTATTGCTACATACTTACGGAGGCATACGTCGTTTCCAAGCTAATATATAAGGACCCGTCTTATAAACTGGATTATCGGGGGTGCCAGACGTGCTGATTACCGGGGCAATTTCTATCTTCGAATCCCATGTACCCTGCACTACCCACTTGACCTCCTTGTTGGAATTCATGACTACGCCCTTCACCTTGCGCTGACTGTCTCGCGAGAAATACGAGTACGGTATGTACTTCAAATGGCACTTGATACCTTCCTTATGATTTACAATATCCATATCGCCGCTCTGATCGACCCATAACTTTCCGACTATGATATTATGTACTGTAGTAGTAACTTTACGCCATGTATAATGTTGGTGGCCACTGTTAAATTCTAGATGAGCGGTACCCAAAGGAATCACCTGATAAACAAAATTCAATTCTCAGAACGGCCATGTTTGAAAAATACATTGTGCAATCGTTTTGACGATGATTGAGCGACTATTTGCGACCGGTACGTACTTTCATCTATAAAGCAAGACATCGTACCTGCAGATATTTTCCACGAAATTTAGAAGCCATTGTAAACTCTTGCCAACATCGCCATTTCTTCCCCTCGCAATGTTGAGCTAGCATAGGCGGATGATGAGACACTTGCTCTGAAATCGCGCGCCATCCAAGATCATCCGTACGATCGCATTCGTAAGTTTCACCCAAAAGGGGATTGAAAGGCTTTCCCGTTCTAGCGGCGGTTGTAGCGTAACTAGACACGGTGAACGCAGCTACAAAAGCCATCTGTTCGTAACTATCTGAACATTCTGCAGCCCTATTCAAGGAAAAATTATGTCAATCATTTTTCTTCCACGAAATAAACACAAATACTAAAAATATTGTACCTATCGAGAATATCTGCATATTCGTAGTCTTCCGTTAGCCGTTGAAGCATACTAAGCGGTTCCGAGAAGTTAACCGGCATGGGAATTTTCGACAGGTCCTTGCCAATGCAGTTTTTCATTATACTCCACAGGTTCAAGGGATAGTTTGGTTTTTCAGGTACCCTGGTCCTTCGCTTCCGCTTGGAAATGGAGGTCATCCCGGTGCTGTTGCTGCCATTGTTGGATCGCCAAGCTATCTGTTGTACATTAAAACATATTTACGTCCTTATCTTGAGAGCGTTTTAGGCTCTTGCACAATGCCAGGCAACAGGCAATAGGAACAGGAAATAACAAAAAACTTGTCAAAACCTAAAAAATTCGAACGATATGATTGGTTGGCAACAGGCAATAGGCACAGAATTTCCAACGTGACAGAAATCCTGTGTCTATTGCCTGTGTCATCTGTCATCTGTCTATTCTGCATTGATACAAGGTTTCTGATTTATGTTCCCTGTTCCTATTGATTGTTACCTAGCATTGTGCAAGGGGCTTTCTTCTTGCTTATATTTACATTCTGTTTTTACTTAAAACAAGAGGGGGGGGGGGGAAGAGAGAAAAAGAAAATGAAATTTGCTTACGTTATCCAGGTCGTCTGTGATTCTGACAGGCGAGGGATTCTGGGCCGCCGTGGAATCGGTCACAATGAGAAACGACTCGGCGCCAGTGGAATCGGAGACGGGCAAGGACGTCTGATCTCCCTCCGAACTGGAGCCATCGTCGCTACCCTGGGAATCGTTGCGATCTCTCGCGGAAATCGAATTGCTCGTGGCGGGTATGGTTAGCGTGAAAGTGTCCGATTCTTGGGCGTCGTAAAACTCAGCGTTATCCTCCTCATCCTCTGACGGTGACGTTGTAACTGCGGGATCTGCAAAGTCAAAATTTCCCATTTGACAGGCGCGACGCGGGCGGGCGTGGGAAGAATTTCACGTCGCGTGAAAAAAAAAAAATTCGAAGCCGGGACAGGTGGAAGATCGAACGGAGCACGTAAACGCGTGGTGGTACACGTTGCACAAAGATCGCTCAATCGCTCAACTGAAGGATAAGCCGAGATAAGGCACAAAGTGTAAGTTTTTTTTATCGCGACGCGATACACGACGCGGACGCCTCCGAACGCGACGGAATCGGGAGCGCGAAAGGGGGGAAAAAAAGACGGCGCGTACAAATTACGGCACGCGGCGTCGAAGTCACGCCAGTCACCCACGGTCGCGAGATCGTATCGCGTATTGTAATAAAGAATCGATACGACGTCCCGCGAGCCCCGCGCGTGCAAGACCGCCGCCGCCGCCGCGTGAATCCGCCTCGCGAGAGTCAGGAATCCGTTTCGCGCGCTCGACCCTTGCCGCCTTGCCCGGCCGTTGTTCCCGCGTTTCATATTCTTTCCCGACTTTCCCGGTGAATCGAATGTGCCGCCGCGTGTCCGCGCCGCGGGTCGCGGTGCTCGCTCGCTCGATCGGGCCGGCCGCGGCGCGGCGCGGCGGGAGCGAGTTCAGCGAGTCGCGGAAAGACGCTTCGCGCGTAAACGCACCCGTCCCGCGCGCACCCTCGACTATCTTCTTTCTTCTCCCTTCGGTGTGCGCACCACCAATTTCGAGTGCAGATAGACGAAAGAAGTGGATCACAGGGGCGAGGGAGGGCGAGATTGTTGATGAAAACGTATGCGAACCAACACGAAGACACATTCCCGTGTAATCGTCATACGCGTCCCGTGAATTCCACCAATTCCCGAAACTCTCCGCTCTTGTCTCGATGACTCCGATTCCGCGCGAATTCCACGACTCCCAGTTCCGCACCCTCGGCTTGACAGGGCTTGACTCGGCGGCCGCGAGAACCGTTACGAAACGTCGCTGACGCGCTCGTCAATCTCGTCACCACCTTCCTCGGACGATCGTTTCGACACCTACGTCTGATTCCCGTCGTCGCGGTCGGGGGGAAGAGGCGATCGCACCGACTCCGGAATTCGAGAGGCGATAACCGCGTTATCGGAGCTGACGGAAGGAAAAGACGAATACCAATTTGCAGGACCGCTCAGGACCGCTCTCCCGTCGATTAAGCGTCGGACTCGGAAGAGACGGAAGCACACCCGACGACCGTGTCATGTGCGAACGTACATACATAAGTTATTACGTTACCATATACATATATACAGGAACACGATGCGGGGATAAACGCTCTTTTGTCCTATGTATATAGCGACGGTACACGGACGGTACGTAGACCATGGATGACGCAAACGCAATCACGCGATAATCACCGCGCATCGGTGCGACGGCGCTTCTTGGAGGCCACCTAGCGCGGGCACGGACAAGCGACCGCGGGCGCCGAGATTTAAATTCGTATTCGACAAGTGCGAGATTTCACGTCGAGATTTCACGGACGAGTATAATTTTTTGTACGAAGAAAGAAAGAATAAGTAAAATGCAGTTGGGCACACTCGGCTAAATGTCAAATACGAACGCAAATCTAAAAATATAACTTTTGTTTTGCAAAGAATGTCCAGCTTTGGTCTGGCACATTGTTAATCGGACATTTAATTGCCGAGATATTTAATTAGCTTCAATATGCTGTGAGAGATCTGCGATAAACAAGGAAACATTGGCTAACAAGGGGAGGCCACAATCTCCGTTCCACCGATTTCGATCTGCTTTAACATATTGGTTGGGGGTCACCCAAAAGTAACTCGTGTAAAAGGGTTTATGTCACTACGCCTTCGTTTTTGAAAAAATCGAGGTCAAAAATCATGACGCCGGTCGGTTTTGGATCTAGGGGGATCGATAGATTGCCAAAAAACAAGCAAATTTTATCAATACATATCATATTATACGCAAATGCGTTACTGCAACTATAATAATGAACGTAATTCACTTGAAATTACTCAACAAACAAAAGTACGATTTACTATAAACGATTCACTTGAGTAATTTCAAGTGAATTACGTTCATTATTATAGCTGCAGTAACGCATTTGCGTATGATATGATATGTATTGATAAAATTTGCTTGTTTTTTAGCAATCTATCGATCCCCCTAGGTCCAAAACTGACCGGCGTCATGACCTTTGACCTCGATTTTTTCAAAAACGAAGGCGTAGTGACCTAAACCCTTTTACACGAGTTATTTTTGGGTGACCCCCAACCAGTATGTTAAAGCAGATCGGAATCGGTGAGACGGAGGTTGTGGCCTCCCCTTGTAAGAGAGAATTTACATTTAATTAAAATTTCGACCGTAAACTCGTTATATTTCTTCGCGTAGTGCAGCAAGAGATGCTGCATGCAAGCCAAATTCACTGTATATCTTTGTCAACATTCTTTTTAGCTAATTTGAAGTCAATGAAAATGTTGAGATATCGATAATGCTTTAGTTAGACGTGAACTTAAACTTTGAGTAAACAAATGACAAAATTTTTCTTCAGTTCAAGTGGTGTCTTCGATAGAATTTTAATTTAATTTAAAGTTTCGTTATACAATGATACAAAACATTGGAAAACTGCGATAAATGCAATAAATGACGATTTATTGCTCGACATTTTCGTTAAAAAGAAATAGATATGCTCTATATAATGTCATTAAAACACTTTGAACGATTTTAAAAACACTCTATATACTACTAACTTAATTTTAAAGTTTGCTGTAATTTTTTTATAATTTTGAAAAACTTGAAAAATTAAAACAGATTTTCTGAAATCTTTATTTGGTGATTTAAGCAACGACGTAGCAGGTAAAAGATATCGAAAAATGCGACGCGCGAACAAGTGCATGCTAACAAAGAGAACAAGAAATATAAACTTATTTACGTGAAGGTCTGTGTCCTCCCGCAGGTGTCGCCGAAGGAATCGCGTGTTGAGCGGCTTCCTCCAGGTGGGAATGTTGCCTAGCTAACTGTTCGACCATTTTCTCTATCCGCACCTTCTGGTCACGCTCGTGCTGCAGCATCTTCTTCCATTTAGGCTCTTGTTGCTGGGCTAATTGCAAGTAATCGCTGCTCGTCTGCAACGTGTTCAATTTGTTCTAGAGTTGCATTTCGTGTGAGATCACATCGGTACTAACTATAGAGACAGAATGCCATTGCCAAGGGCAATTCCGTGAATGAGACAACTCTGATTGGCGTGAAAATTGAACTCTGCTCTTTGTGAATCTTGCGAATTTCTACGTAGACTTTGAACAGCATCGTTCGTACAAGCAGCTAATTACTAACTGTATCTCAAGATTTTCCCCTTCTCTTTCCTCCCGTTAGATGAATCACTCGCTCAGTCGTGTCGTATATGTCTCGTCACGATAAGATTTACGAGATGTTCACAAAGCAAGTTCAAGAGTCTATTGAGCAAGCCCAATAAAAGTGGCACGCGAACAATATCATGCTATATTATCTTCCGAAGCATTACTCAGATCCCCGATTATATCTTTTGACTTCTTTTTTTATGAGAATATATTGGAGATTACGTGACATCAGCCTAATGTTTTGCTGCATTAAAAAGCTACTGCAGTTTACGGTTGAAAGTTGGTATCTTGAAACAAGAATTTTGAATAGAAAACTGAATTCTAATCGAATAGTATATGCCACTATTACGGGACTTGCGAAATAAACAGGGAAAAGAAAAGTGTCATTCGCTGCAGATATCTTCGTCGTCCAATTTCACGGAGATTATCGTTTGGACTTACGTTGACCATAGCATTCGCCGCAATCCGGAAGAGCGTGGCTCGTTCGCTGACAATCTTGAATTTCGCCGCTAATTCGGGGGACGGAGGCTCTAACATTTCCAAATCAGTTAAAGCTCGTTGAAGCGCTGATCCCTGCTTAAGCATCAAGTCATTGCACGCTTGTAGATCGTCCAGCCGTCGCGTTAGATCCTTAATCACAGACGCGGTTTCTACGTTTTGATTGTCGTTATCTTGATATTCCTCTTCCTCTTCTTCTAAAAGAGATTTCGCCGCATAACGTCGCCGAAGTACTAAAGCTCCGATAATATACAAGAAAAAGACAGATGCAGCACGACAATTACAGGCAAATGTATAGGCATCGTATCGATGTTACGGTCGTTTGCGATGCAAATCAAATTCATAAATTATGCAAGTGTACAGTACAATAATCTATAACTAGTATATAAGATGATGGGAACATTCATTAAATTATTTATAACGCCGGAATATTCTATTTATACCGTGCATTTGTGCAACAATTAATTCAAATTGAGCAAAAAATCTCAACAATTAATATTAACTTTGTATCTCGAGTTTTATATCTGAAGTGAAGTAAGTTTCGTAAGTCTGAATTCATCATTTTATACAGGGTATTCCAATCTCGGACATTCTGTAAGTGAAGAGGAAATGAAAAATACACCGGCCTTTACGACAGTTAATTAATGAATGTTAACTAATAAAATAATTCTATTCGTAATGAGTTTATTGACTCTTTAAAGAATAGACTGAATTCAATTCTTTCGCTAGATCACAATTTCACACTTAAATTTAGATCTTTTAAAATATTCGTTAAACTACTGATATAGAAATATCGTACCTACTTCAATTTAATAAAAGTTTGGTATTTATTGCTCATGTATGTCATTTCTCTCGAAACATTTTTCAATGTTTCTAAAACCAATTTCTAACTGACAAATTTGCCAAAATTCATTATATTTTGATTTTTCGTGCAACTAAATTAAAGTATTTTAAGTGAAACATTTTATTTGTTGTGTCAAAATAATTACGTCAACATGCTTCTCTACTGTACTTTGCTAATGTACAGAGTGGTTAAAAAAATGTTAACACTTATACAGAAGTAATTCTTTTTAAAGAAACAAAGTTGTTAACACAATAGATATATCATACAAATGTATTTTGTCTTCAAAGAGTCTCCACTTGTTTACCATCATTGCAATGTGCAAGATCTCCAACAGAAAATTGCAAATGTGATTGCAACAACACCCACAAAGAAATATGCCCGAGGGCTTTGGAGACCACCTGGAGAAGATTCCAAGAATATGTCGACAATGATGGTGTACAAACGGAAACTCTTTGAAGACAAAAATACATTTGTTACTGTGATATCTCAATTGTGTTAACAGTCCTGTTTCTCTAAAAATGTCACTTCCATATAAATGTTAACTTTTTTTTTAAGCACTCTGCACTTGATCTGCAGTAAAATAATCGATTTTTTCTTTTTTAAATTCAGTCATTAATATGTTCATCTTTTACACATCAATTTACAAAAAGGATGAAAGAGAAGTGCTGGGAAATGTCCCGGATGTGCCGAAAAACGGCAAGGCTTACATGATACACAGGTACAATCGTACGAACCAGATTCCATCGCTTGGATGGCCTTGGCTTTCGCGAGCTCGAGGGCTGTGACCCACTGCTGCCGCTCCACCTCGGTCGACGCCTTGATGTGGAAGGTCTGCGTGCCGCCGTTGCTCACGACGAAGGTGCAGGCGTCCACCGTGTGTATTAAGGCCCCGTGTAAGGAAATCGTGCCGCGGCAGGTGTGGGACATCTCCGCGGGGTTTCTGAAACAGGGGGTAACGGAGACGCGACAGTTTCAGGTGCGCGTCCCTCTCAGGTCCGCTCCGGGATTGCCGAATGACACAGAGAAAGACAGACGTGAGTTTGCAATCGGGTATGGGACTCGACTCTTCGCTACGACGAGATCCGGAACGTATACGGCCGTGAAGAAGGTTTATCCAAGCGACCACCTCTCCCCCCTCGTTAAAAAAAAAAAAGAGAAAAAAAAACAGAAAAAGAAAAGATGGGTTACAGCAACGTGACAAAATTGTCTGCGTTAATCTGTGACACCGTATCTCTTGACTCGGCGGGAGAGGCAGGTGAAGAGGATGCGGGGAGTAGTTAGCATTGAAACAGTATGGATTTATTGACGTAATCCGAGAAAATAAACACACTCGATTACGCCCGATGGAAAGCGAGCCCATTACCAAACCATCCCGCGTTACGGATCCGATCCGACTGTTCTCCCCTATCCCGACGCGTCCGCACAAGCGAGCTTCTCTCGGTCGCGCTCCGCGCGGTCGTCGGTCAAGAGCAACCCGTGGGAGTTTATTCTTCATCGTACTAAACGACGATCCAAAGGCCGGGGGAGGGGGGGGGGGGGGAAGAGCGGGAACGAGAGACGGGGAGTTCTCAATCGGATCATGCACGTGAGGTCAATCGGGTTAATCGGACACGCAACAATCACGATTCCACGTGGAAGAAAAAAAAAAGGGGGAAAAGTCATGCTAGCGCGTTTTTTCGGGATCGCGCACAGGGAGTCGCCAAGCTTGGGGATGTATTCTAACTTGCTCGCGGGGGTGAACAGAGAAAATCGTGTGATCACGATTAGCGATCACCGATCAGTCCGAGAACTCTCGCTTCCAGGGGCCTGATTCTCGAAAAATATCGCATGCGATATTTCATGAATGTCACTATAAAAAATCACATTTTGCAAGTATGCTATTGGTTGCAAAGATGCGTGATATTCATGACATATCGTATGCGATATTTTGCGAGAATAACCCCCCAGTATTTTTGTCTGAATAACGAATGAATAATGAGACTCATTGAGATTCGATATAGTTGGTAGGTCTATCGTTGCATTAATCTATAGCGATGAATCTATACGTCGAAATAAAAGATGCATATAGATTCCACCACCAATCTGCATTTGAGTCTATAAGACGTCAATGCGGAGCATGTAAAAGGGCAGCTTTGACAATCGATTTAAAAGGCAAGACCGAGGCTCCATTTTACGAGTAAAGCTCGCACGAGTTTCCGAGAAATTGTCGCAAAATTCTGCGTTAGACAGGAAAGTATATAATTCGGCGAGTTCCGTATCTACGATCGCATGCTCGCGTGATCGCATGATCTTCCATCCTTGTAAAGCGAGTAAAACGCACCGTCAGAGTTCATCGATCTGTTTAAGGACACCCTGTATACATTAATTGACGGAATTGTCTCGAGATGTACTTGCGTACATTCATTTCCCAAGATGGTAAATCTTACAGTATCGCTTACGTAACGTTCGGTAAATATTTGCGATAAAACATCTGGACGAAAACGACGAAAACCGATGAAATTGTAAAACAGTCTTCGGAATTAAAAATATTAGGCTCGTTTTATGCGAAGCAACATGAAAGAATAATGGGCCAACGATACGAGCTAAATACAAGTTATAATATTACAATTTTATTCATACTTAAACTCAATATAAAGTAGATGTTTCGGAATTTATTATTGAAAAGGAAGTAGGGCCATTGTTGAGTTTAATTTATCGTGAGTTGTCGCGGCTATGCCTGATACCTGCTGATAAAATTCATTTTATTCAGCGGCGATACGTTGACCCGATTTTTCCAACTCCAGTATCCACGATATTTATACAGGGTGTCCCGGCGATATTTCTCCTTCAAGCCGCAGATTCTTCAGCGTTACTCGACTACTCGGATTAAACTTTCACTTATCGGATATGTCGAAACGCGCATCCATCCATCTACCATTCATATTTTCATTAAGGAGAAACAGACGTCAAATTTATATAAAAATCTGCGGCTAAAAGGAAGCACCCTGTATGTCGATAAATCTTGTGTCGAGTTATAGTTATAAAATATACATATATCAAAGATATCCTGTACGTGAAGGGAAGGCGACAGGAAGTCTCTCTAACTAGAAAGAAAACAAGGAAATTATGTTTAATCGAGAGGAAAGGAGGAAGTTACTCGACAGGGAGACATTACGAAATCTTTCGTTTCGTTGATCGCACTCTTGGAGAACGGGAGAAAACGTAAAATTGACCGGCAAACAATTTCTTCTGCTATACTTTCGAGCGCCCGCCCGAAAGAAGAATGAGAAAAACAAAACCGTCTAATCAGTAATCAGAGAAAGATACCGGTAGGCAGCTATCTCGTCGATCCGACAACGACCGTTACACTGCGTGAGAGACCGCTACAAAAGTGAACAAAAGTGACGATGGATCGGAGACGAACGTAACTGGCACGATAAAGGACACGACATAAAGAAGCGGTTTCATTGCCCGCGGCTGCATTATTGTACACACATAAAAGACAGAGAAACAGATAAAGAGAAAAATAAAGAACAGATAAAGAGACAGTGAGAGAAAAGGACAATGGAAAATACCAAGTGTTACGTTTAGCACGGTTTAGCGTACGAGAAGGGCACGTTTAATTTCTAGACTCACACGATAATACGTGATGTAACCGGCGACATATTACAGGTAGGTGGAGAAAGCGGATAAGATTTTTTTCATTAGGGCCATCGATAAGTTAAAATTGCACAGAAAGATGTAAAGTTACGTGATGTGTGTGTGTGTGCATGTTCGTATATGTGTACATGTGCGTAATCGAGTATTAAAAAAATATATGTGAGATGGGGACAAACGTCCTTAGGGGGCTGTTCTTTTTAATTAAAAGCTCGCGGAAAGGGGTAGGGGAAAATCGGGATGCGATTTCGCATATTTTGTTTTATCTTTTTTTTGATTTTGTCTTTTTTTTTTTACTTACTCGGAGGCTCTGCCAGCCCTCCGCTTGCGTCGCGATGATATCTTTGGCCCCCCTGTTGGTTCAGCCCTAAACAATCCATAAAACAAATAGACCCCGTTCACATTGTGTAACATTGTGTGCAAAGGCTTATTGCTCGAGATTTCGTTCTCTCCTCGTCTTTCTTTTTTTTTTTTACCTTTTACCGCAAGAAGTCGACAAGAGCAAAGGCAATCTTTTCACTTTGTCGAGTCGCTCCAAAAGTTCGCGAGATCGGGAGGAAGAAAAAAAAAAGGGAAACCGGTAAACGTCGACGAGAGTGACGGCGAGACAATAAAGTTCACTCGGTTCGTAGCGCGAGCGCCGCTGTGATTTTTGCGTGCTATTAACGCGTGTTGCTTTAACTGTGCGAGAAGAAGCCCCTCACGGCAGGCAATCGGGAACCAAATTTCGTACGCCGCGCCGGCGGGGCCCGTGAAACACACGTACCAGTGAAACGATCCTCGTAGGAGGCATTGCAAACTCAAATCACACAAACTGTGCCAAGCGGAGTGTGTTAAAAATGAACCAAAAAAAAAAAAAAAGAGAAAAGAAAACAATTGTCCTAGGAAGCCGGTGCGCAATCGTTTGTCAGAGAAACGCGGCTGCTCTACTTGCGGAGATAACGAGACTGCGCGAGATTATAGACGGTTGTTTGCGCTCGTGTCGTAACGAGTCTTTCGTTCCGCTAGTAATTACAACAACGCAACGGCGGGGGCTCCCGGAGCGAGATTCACGTAAAAGTTAGGCCAGCCAGTGACGGATGCTGTCGTCTGCGAGCTACAAAGCGCTATAAAAGCGAATCCAGGAAAGATCTCGTAGGAGATTAAATCGAAAGACGTGCAAATACGTGATAAACTCCCTCCGATGCGTCGTCGAATGCGAGGGTCTCTATAATAGGATTGTATCAGTTTTCAGAATCATTCTTAGGATAATACATAGGAAATCGTACAAAAGTTTAGAGTTTCACGCTTGGAACAATTGCATCATCAATCTCGAATAATTCTTGAACTTAATATTCACGTAAGGATTTTTTTATTCGACCTAACTGGCTATCTTTATTAATTATAATCGTAACGACGTTTCTGCTATTGATTTTGATCCTTCTCAATCGATGTAACTTTGATGCTAATACACTGAAAAAAACTTTGTCAACTTGTCTAAATACTTTCAACTAAACATTATTTTGTTAATTGAAATATTCAAGTATTTGAGTCAAATTACGTCATGTTAGATTCAAATCATTCACATGACGTAATTTGACTCAAATAATTGAATATTTCAATTAACAAAATTTATATAAGTATCCTCTTTATGGCTCGACTACAATAGCCGTAAGCGTATGTAGTAAGACGTAAGCAGTAAGCTATTGACAAATGGGGTTTTTGCAACCCAAGAATAATCGACTGTAGTTGGTTAATAGCTTACTACTTACGTCTTACTACATAAGGCTTACGGCTATTGTAGACGACCCTTTAAAATAGTGATTACAGTGGTAAAGAATTTATTGCGAAAAAAATAGCCAGAGTTAGGTCGAATAAAAGAACCTTTATCGTTAATCATTTACTGGCGAAGTAAAAGTTTCTGATTTGGTTTAATATTCCCACTTGAACTTGGGACGTTCCTACTCGAGTACGGTATCCAAGAAGACTTGACTCTCCGAACTCGCGTCGAGGATCCCTCCTACCGATCCCCACGCACTTCGCGACGTATCCTGTAGACTTAAGCGAGTATACGCAACATTTTGTATCCGTGTCATCCACAAGGAGTTTTGTCACGCTTTTATGTAACCGTTGACTGTTACGCTCTCGCGTGTCCCGCGCGTTAATGCGCTGACGAATGCATCGCGAATTCAGGTTAAAGCATGGAGGTGAACGTTATCGTGCAATTCGAGTATATAAACAGCGTTCTAATTCGGCATTACTTGGATAAACCAGATCGTGCAAATTTACGCCATTGAGAAATCGCAAAGCCTTCATGGTATTACGCGTATTATGCGCTCTCTCCGAGGCGTCTAAATATTCTCATCCAATACTTTCTCTCTCGCTGATGCGTTCTGACGCTAGACTCTTAATAGAAACTACAATGTCACGCGGTGGATGTGGTGTTTACGAGAATAAACTGTGGAGTAAACTCTCGGGAAGGAGTGACAGGGAGCTGTTCGCGCGGCGGATAAGAAGCGAAGCGCCAAGAGAGTTCCCCGTATTGTCCCGTATTCTTATCTCTTTAACGGTTACGGCGCAGACCCTGACAGCAGACACCGCTGAATTCGCCCAATTAACATCGCGCGCAAACTATCACAAACAATTTGCATAGAGCGCATAAATCGCACGGTATCGCCCGAACGATTCGGCGACGCGTATATTCCCCTGCCGTTCTCCCCCGTCACGTTGACGATACCGCGAATACATGTGACAGCTGTTGCCAGGCTATTTTTGACCCGGGAGCGATCGAAAAAGAGTTCTGTCACCGCGCACATAACCTAATCGCGATGCGCGGCGATGCGTGAGCAGCTCCGTGTCGCACCTTCGGGTTCCTCCTTTTTCTCTCTTTTTTTCATTTTTCTCTTGTCTCCGGGTTGATCGCCGTCGGGAACGACGGACGGCGACGGGGATCGCGTGCCGCGACGACGACGTCGAGAGATCGATCGCCGTCGTTGAATTGAAACGCGGCGAACGTCCCGCGACACGTGAGCAACCGCGCGGGTGAGATCGGCCGCAACGTGGAAGCCGATCGCAACCGGGTGCTCGACGTCGACGTCGACGACGACGACGATGACGACGACGACGTTCGCGGGTCCGACGACACGTAGGAAACTACCTGTAGTACGACAGGAGGCCGTTTGACAGGACGAACCATCTCCGTTGGTAACCTTTCAGGTAGTTCGTCCATTTGAAAAGCCAGCCTTTCATCTCCTGCGCGCCGTGCTGGCTCTTCGGGTCGCCCATGCTGCCGTCCGCGTCGGCCTCGCGCAGTTACGCTCGCGTACCTCGCACCTCCCTGAAACGAACGCGATGCGAGCCGATATCTGCCTACACATCACCCGCGTTGTACCGCGCCACCATTTTGGTAATTCCTCGTGGAAGGAGGAGAGAGAGAGAGTGACTGTGTGAAAGAGAGAAGGGGGTTGGTCACCTCCCCCCCGTCACCCGTCAGCCGTGATGTAGCGACTAGCGCGGTGACTGTTGGTGTCGTTGGTGACTGTCAGGATTCAGGAATGTCTCGTTCTCGTCGGGCACACACGGGCGCGGTATATGTGGGATAGTGGTCGAATGACAGGCGAAGGCGATCTGGCGATGTCAAGGTGATCGCTGGAGGCTGGACTGGCTGGAGACGATCCGCTGGTGCGAATCTTCTCCTTTTCGCCGATGGAACACCTCACTTCCTTTCTCGACGTACGGCGCGCTACGACTCAACTCACACGGCTAACACGACAGTCGCCACGTTCCTCACTGACGGCTGACGGCTCACCTAACCTTTGTTACCGTCGTCAGTATGTAACACGCTCATGATTTATGTGTACGCGCGTACACCGACACACGATACGCACGTCGGCGTGTATGTACAATCGAGAACAAAAGTGCCGGTCAGCTGCGGACGTAGCGACTGCCGACTAGCGAGTAGAATTGCATTTGCAGCAATCCAGAAATTTGTAATGATTTCCCCTTCTCGCCTCCTCTTTCAGCGGTTGGTTAACCGATTGGCCACTAGAAGAGGAACGAGTTCCTCTCGCTACATCACTGAACGTTACTTTTGCTCCTGACTGTATACACGACATGCCAATCATAAGCGGATTACAATACTACAGATTCTTGACTATAATATATGTTGACTTATACGACTATAAGCTGCTGATAAGCTGCGTATCCTGTAGCAAAATTCAAAAACTCAAGAGACTGTATATATCATTGGATTTTAAACCAAATATAATAACTCTAATATTTTTGTGATTAAATTTATTTATCGTAATTGCACTATGCTCTATTGTTTGTAGGTACTTGAAATCAAATAGGGATGTAATTAGGCATTGGGAAATAAGGAAAAAAGATAACATGATGTCTAGTTAATTACGAAGAGCGGAGTATCTGTTGCAGAGTTTTACTGATTGTAAATAGCATTTTTGTTCTTGATTGTATAGCACACCTATGAAACATCTAAATAAAAAAAACATTAAGTTAATTATCACATTATAAATCAACCGTACAGATTTTTTGTCATGCAACTTTAAGGCAGTACTTAATTTATCGATGTGTCAATAAACCTGCAAGTTTGTCATTTAAGTCTGCAAATTCATTTTCCATCTTTAAATATGGCGGCTAGTTCTGCCATGTTCGGTCTAACACGGAAATTCGCTAATCAAAGTCAAATCTAATAATTTAATATGTTCAGAATTTTACTTGATCTTTAACTTTTGGAAAAATTTTACATATTTATAATATTTTTCAATATTCATAAATCACCTTATTTCATACTTTTTATCTTAACTTGTGTTTATCATTAATAACGTCAAAAATAATTTGCCAAGATACCTAATTTATATGAATTACAAAATAAGAAAATAAAATATATAATTTGCCGTAAAATTTTCAATCACTTTAAACTTTTTAAAGCAATGTTGCGTTATATTGTAAAACGGTTTGTTTCTATTCTTTACACTCAAATCTAAATAATTTCTCTCTGTAATTATCCCCGATATTTTCAAATTTGAATTTCAGATTAGAACCCATTTCAAACGATCTCCAATTCATAGCAAAATTCAAGTATATATATATTCTACTTATAATTTTATATGCCATGCAATATAAAAAAAATTGTAAAGAATAAAACTGCACACATATATAAAATATATATTAATAAGCAACATAAACGTGTCAATAAAATTCATGGCATAGTAAATTAAAACGCGTCAGATTTTCTACCGCAAATTGTAGCTCGTCTAAATTGAGCTTTATAGACAATCCTGAGAAAGAAAAAGTGGAAGTTCTGGAAAGACAGGAGAAACGTTTTTTTTCGTTTCCTTTTGTGTCGAATAAATTCGCAATCGCGCGGCTGCAAAGCGACGCGTATTCCGGACACCCGGTAGACGCGCTCGCGGCAGGCCAGGCAGAGGCAGAGTGCAAACCTGCGCCCGTTCGAGCCAAGCGGTTGACCCGCGCAGTAGTTCTCATCGTGGACGTGGTGCGATACGGCGGCCGTGTCGTGGAGTCGTGGTTGTCGCGACCGCTCTCACGCGACACGCGCGCGCCGAACAGATATTTCAGCGTGTCGTGGTACGGTCCTGTTTTCGCGTCGCTCCTCTTAGGAGTCTTAGAACAGCTCGCGGTGGGCCGATGAGGTGATGCGCGGGCCCAGACTTCGGATCGCCCAGGTGAGAGACACGCGTCGCGTGTCGTGGCGAGAATTCTCGGTGATCTCGGTCGCGAGGGCGAGCAAGAGCGCGAGCGGTTTTCTGGGGTAAACCGGTAAAGGGAGTAGTAGCGAGTAGCGACTAGCGAGAACCTCTCTAGAGCCGTGGGGGCCCAGGATCCAGCGGGGGATCACGTGACCCGTGTGTTTACCAAAATGGTGAACGTCCGTGGTGCGATACGAACATTACGAACGGCCCTGCGTTCCGTCCGCACGGGAGCGGCCGCGCGGCGCTCGGATGCGTAAATAGCCGCGATCAGCTGTGCTACGTGCGCGGAACGGAGCAAGAGAGACAGAGACTGACAAAAAGATAGAGAGAGGGAGAGAGAGAGAGAACGCACGCAGTGCTTTGGCGTTCCGATCGTACGTCGTCTCGACACGGCGTCGTCGCGCGTCGCGTCCCGGACGAGTCGATCCGTGCGCGTCGATCATCGCCGTCCCCGTCGGCCCCGTTTCTCGCTCGTCCTCCTCGGCCGCTGGCGTCCTCGCCGTCGCCGTCGCCGCGCGACGCACGCTCACGGGCGAAAGTTGGAAAGTGCAGGACGCGCGATCGCGGGAGATGCCAGGACCCGACGCGGAGGCGGTCACGGTACGACGATCGCATCCTAGTCGCGCGATGGTGTCGCGGCGCTAGATCGTGTCGCCCGCGATGTCGTCCGTTCGTCTCGTTGCGCCGAGCTCGTGCTCGTCCTCGATCCGCGCGCCGTCCGCACTGGTCCGCACCGTGAGCTCACCCTGGAATCTTTTTTATTTCCTTACGTTGCGCCTCTAAAAGGGTGACCCGAGGCACTTTTCGCAGGCCTAACTCCAAATTCGCCAATAATGCTGACTTCGAGGGACACCAGGTACGTTCCCGATGGTTTTTCGCCGATTCTCACGTTCCGACAGCCGACGATGACCCGTCGTCACTTTATTATCAGGGTTAATGCTATTCGATTACTTTTTTTTTTCTCTTCTTGTAGCAGATGATCTCTGATATAGGTTAGTGCGAGTGAAAAGCACTGCAACAACGGACATCTAAATGTCAGGAGGTGTCCTCGCATAGCGCTGAGTGCTGCGGCCAGGCATTCTTAAACATGGCCACGTATCAAGTCGACTACCAGTGGTTAGTGCATGTTGCAGCTCGCATCTCAATACCTATATATCATTTTTCTTGCAAGTTACATGAAAATAATTACATGCTTGTCAATCACTGCCATTGCGTACTCGTTGCAGGGCTTATTCCATAATGGATTCATCCAGGATATCCACTTTCCTAATATCAATTCTACTGATAGTTTACGGTAGTTTCCGATCTCTAAACATGGAGCAAGAGGCGAGGGAAAGAGAAAAGGAGAAGGAACGTAGTAATTTATTGACTGGGATTACAAGTAACAGCAGCGCCGGTAACTCGGATGGCGCTAACGGCGGAAGAGTTCAAACTCTCGATACGATGCATGCTCTCTGTCTACCTCTCGGTGCTTCCATTTCTCTACTCGTCATGTTTTTCTTTTTCGACAGTATGCAGATGCTTCTTGCAATTTGTACAGCCAGTACGTTTGGTAACAAATTCGATTTAGTATAAACTGCATCATAACAATTAGACGCTTTCCATTTACACTCAAGTGAGCTGAGTCACTCAGTTGTATGAGTACTTTAGACTTAGAATACTCAGATAAGACGTCAGTTGTTCAGTGAGTAAAAGGAATTTACCTGCTTATTTTGGTGACAAAGCTATCGCATAACAATACAAGTTCATAATTTCACTTTTAATGTGAGTCTATCTAAGGATACGGTCTCTCGATTGTGAATAAAAAATTTAGTTGAATTTCACTTGCTATCAGCATCAAAAGGAACGTGCATTCAACTGAGTTATGATGTTACAAGTGAGAATTAACTGGGTTTTGATGTAAATGGCAAGCAACTAATATAACTTTGATGTGAGGCACTTGGTACGACTGTATTATGTTTAACATAAATTATATTTTGTTGCAGTTATAGCTACAGTTGCATTGGCATTTCTTTTATTGCCCATGTGTCAGTATATCATTAGACCGTGTTCTGATGGTAACAAAATATCCTTCGGTGTCTGTGGGAGATTCACGGGTGCGGAATTACTCTCGTTTTCGCTCAGTGTGAGTATAGTATGTATCTGGGTCTTGACCGGACACTGGCTGCTGATGGATGCGATGGGTATGGGCTTGTGCGTGGCATTTATCGCATTTGTTCGACTACCTAGTCTTAAGGTATCCACTTTGTTGTTAACCGGACTCCTGATTTACGATGTCTTCTGGGTTTTCTTTTCGTCCTACATATTCAGCACAAACGTAATGGTTAAGGTAAGTTTTGCAAATCTCTTAAAGCTATGTGTGGTAAAGAATATGTAGCATTCTTTTTAAACAAATTTATGACGTTATTTTGCCTGCAGTATTTATTCCACAATGATGCATTGTAAAATAAGAGTAAACTGAATTGTACAATGTATCTACAAAATTTGTATATAGAGATTATTTCATCACACATTATCACATAATATATGTAACGATAATATTATATATGTAATTTGTATCTGTTATCATCATAGGTAGCAACTAGGCCTGCAGATAATCCAGTAAGTCTCGTGGCTAGAAGATTACACTTAGGCGGCGTGGCGAGAGCCGCGCCGAAACTACCTTTACCTGGAAAACTGGTTTTCCCATCGATGCATCAAGCGGGACATTTTTCGATGTTGGGCCTCGGCGATGTAGTCATGCCGGGCCTTCTGCTCTGTTTTGTCTTGCGATACGACGCATACAAAAAGACTCAACTATTGCCCGGCGGCTGCGAAACTGGAGTACCACCGCCGCGCCACTTCAGCCGAATTAGCTATTTTCATTGCTCCTTGATCGGTTATTTTCTTGGTCTACTTACCGCCACTGTAAGCTCTGAGGTGTTCAAAGCTGCGCAGCCTGCCTTATTGTACCTTGTGCCCTTCACTTTGTTGCCGTTGCTCACGATGGCGTATCTGAAGGTACCGTCATGTTTCTTGTATATATTCTAATGACTTAGGTTTTATTTAATGTTAAGCAAATTGTAGAAACTTGCAAAGAAATATTTTATACTTTTTCTAAAAAAAAGTCGATTCGGAATTGGTCAAAGAGAATACAGAAATGAAGCATGATCTAAAATACTATATATATGTATGTATATATATATATATGTATGTATATATATATATATATCTCTAATTACATGAAAAAATAATTTTAAAAATTGTATAGGAGTCTATTACAATTACAAAAATTAAATCTTTAGTAATACTTTGTTTTAAAGATCAATATGGATATGTTACATATAAAATGATGTACAAAGTAAAATACATAAGTTTATGTATGTGTAAATTGTTTACTTTCAGGGAGATTTGCGTCGGATGTGGAGTGAACCATTCATATCTCAACCACCTTCTAAACACATAGACGTTTGACAAGAGTCATGGGTCTCTATATATTGTGTTGCATTGGAGGCAAAATTCTTGCATGAGATTCACCGTCATATAACTTCACACTTTTATTTTCATCAATGTCATTTAATGTAAGTAATTTTTTCTACACATACACACATGTGCGCAATTCATTCGCATTCTTTTTTAAAGTCAATATGACATACAGAGAATAAATCAGACCTAAGGATCAATTATGATTATTTGCGATGCAGAAATACATGTAAAAATACATTATACCGCATAAATAATTTAAATGTAATATAATGTCACGAATGTAATGTTAGCGGTGCAAAGAACTTTTTACCGAAACGATAGAAGTATCTGAGAATATTTCTGGAATGCCAAATGACACGTATATTATTGGCATTCTTTCTGTGTCTTAACTTGATGTTGAGTATATGGATAGACATTGTGCACAGTAGATAATGCAACCGATAATTATCGTCATTTCGAGCTAATAAGTAATAACTAAAGACTACGTATCATGTGGTTAATTTAACGAACGAAGGAAGATCTTTTACTTCTACTATACTGCGTCCACGGAGAGAACAACCAGGCTTCGCGCAGCGTTGGGCAGAGTGGGGGATTAGGTGAGGTGACCCGAGCGCGCTACTCAGTAGTGGCGTATGCGTTATCTGGGACGCAAGACGTGACAGGTTGTAAAGTCGTGGTCAGAAAGGTTGCCCGATTAAGTTTCGGAACACATCCAATTTGAGTACTAATACACACGGCTTACGCAGTGATTCATTATAAGAGCAAACAAACAAGATGTCAAATATATTGAAATGTTAAAAGAATTCGTAATTGCTGACATGGTAGCTGGATATTAAATATAAATAGGACATGCGTTCCGAAACTCAACCGAACAACCTTTTTGACCACGATTGTACAATAGCCATTTACGACTTACGTTTTTCTCTGCCTTACTATACGTCCACGACTACAACTGACGTCTCGTTCTCTTGTCATCAGCCAAACTCTCGAATGTTCGAGATGACACGTTACGGTTTATGTTTATGCGCGCGGGCTTCTTCTGCCGACTGTAACGTTCGGAAACATCACCCGAGTGCCCCCGGGTATCATTTTATCTTTGTTGTTCACCGAATGTTAAACAAGGATAAAATGATACTCGGGGACACTTGGGTGATGTTTCCGAACGCAGCCTAACCGGGTCTGGGCTCTGGCCTGCATGCGTTTGGCGGCGTGGAGGGGGCAAAATGGGTGTTACGGCCGTTACGTCAGGCGGGATCTGACCGAACCGGACGAAATTGTGCTAATTGCTTGGTTGTTCTCTCCGTGGACGCAGTTATATAGAGTTATCGTAAGAAATAAAATATTCTCGAAATATTTACTTTTAATCGAACAAAAAACATAGAGAACTAAATATTACTCCCATAAAATTCAGTTACAAATGACTGGCAAGACTCATCGCAGAATTTTTGCAGTTCACTATTTTAGTTCACTGTATCATATACTCAATCAGAATCGAATTACTTGCGAATGTGTAGCTATGAATAGGATAATTTATAAACTGTTTGAATATTTAGATAAGAATCCAATACACATATACGTGTAGGTTGTGACTTTGTTTTAAAGTTGGTTTAATGCTGAGCAAAGTAGTAATACTAAAAGTAATTGTATATATTTATTATCATTTTTTCGTAAACTTTTAAGGGGGCACAAAGTTTTGCGATAATCAACAGCACGCTTTTCGATACCATGTTTTGTTTTGCTACTTGTTTGTTAATAAGTCATATCTATTTCGGAAGTATAGTTCATTGTCATTCTCGATATGTAAGTAGAGGATAAAGAACAAAATTGCGTTGTTAAAGATAATTACAGGAAGGTTTGTTTGAAAAAAAAGGCTTTCTAAATGAGCTCTTGCTATGGATAGGCCATCAGAAAGACTTTATATGTTTATTTAAAGACAAGACTGAAGCTAATATGTATGAAAGCCAATTTATTAAGTAACTCTTCTGAAAGATAAACGAGTTTTTCCATATTCTACCATTCTCTTAGATCAATCTATAATATCGTAGAGAGAGATTAATGAAAACATAATATATTCTAATATAATAACATTATACTATACATCTAAGAGAGGTGGAATTATAACTGTTTTCATATTGTTTCTTATAATAGGTTACGTAAAACTCATAATCACAGATCAATTACATATTTAACGATTGCCTGAATCATTTTTTTATATTTTCGTACTCGGCGAATTATTAAACTATACGTACATCGAACTATACGTACATATAGAACGATTGTTCATAATTTGCGGTTCTTCGGATAAACATTATCTTATTGTCACAATTTCTTAAAATAGTACCTTTTCAGTACGATAGAAAAATATAATAGAGAAAATGAAGTATTCGGCATTTTGAATTAATTTAATCTATGTATCAATATAGAAACATTACTTGTATATTAATATATAGAAAAACACAAAATCTAAATTTTATCTTAAGAGAAGGCATTTCTAACATCGTCTCGTTAACTTTGTCATAATTAATATTACCTCATTCTTCATTTGCCTACCTGTCCATAGCACAAGCAATTTATTCTTCGTCATTATCATATACAATGTCAACCAAACCATTTTTTTAATAATAACCACATAAAATAAGTAATAAAATATATTTTACTTCCATTACTTTTTCAGAAAATTACGAAGATACGTTTGTAAAATGGTTTTAACCAATTTACATATTTTCTTGAGTAGTTTTCAAACCGTGACTAATGCTCAAATTATACCAATTTATCTTTCAACACAGTATTTTCTTTCTTTTTTTTTCCTATCAAAGTTACGTACACTGCAACATGACATTTATATTTCTGTAATGTACATTTTGAATTCTTTTCTCTTCCAATGTACATACGAATAATCTCGAGAGGCACAGTAAGATCTGCGTAATGCCTCTATAAAGAGATTTTGCTTATTAAGCAAATAATCGAATGCAATGAATTTTGAATACGACGTAGCGTGTATTTTTAAGAAAACGTTCAAGTTTTCGGACATAGATTAGTGCAATATAATTTATAATTTATATCGCAACAGGTATCACATAATACTTTTGTTGTACTAAAGTAATTGTGTATCTCCCCGTTTTGCTTACAACGACTCCTTCGATCGATGAGTGTTTTTGTACAAAAGAATTTAAGGTCATAATATTATAGAAACCGTTTATAGTAAGATTACAACTTAGTTTATGGTAAAAATGAGAGGTACATTAATTATAATACTTTTTTTTCTTTTTTCTAATATAAATAAGAAATTATGTTTTTCGCTGGACATCCTAAATTCTAACGATTTATTTATTGACTAGAAAAATTATGTAAATTTCAGGAAGTGTACATAAAAAGTACTCAACTGTCCTTCAGTTTTTCCACAAACTAAGTGACGCGATAAAAGAAGAACAGATACTATACATATATTAGTGATATGACGTATGATAGTGACAGAATGATCAAGGAACAGGTTTAAATAAAAATCAAGAGTTAAACCGTATACACACAAATATTATTAAATGCTGGATATTATATAGGTAATATACTAAAGAGCACTTGCTTGTACCGTTGCAATTCTCGACTTGCATGTGTACAGCTATGTACATTTTTATATATAATAAAACCTGACCATTTTCATATGGTCGCGTTTGAAAAGTAAAGTTATTGATAACAAATCCACACATAGTGTTCTTTTCTTATGTCACTCTCATTGAAGATATGTTGTTTTAAATTGAAGAGCCTGTTTTAAACCTGAGTATTCCTATCTGCCATAAATTAATTTACATTTCGATGGAAATTATATGATATAATTCTTATTTATTAGCCTAAACTTCGATGCATTCCTTTTCGTTTAGAATAATTATTTGTATATATTACAGATTGTATTATTGTCTCGAGCTTACACGTTAGTTTGCCCTATCGTCACATTGTCCAAGTTCCTTTTTATACTCTCCAAATCTTTCATATCCGACACCACGCTTTCACACTTGTAAACTACCAAAGAGTGATAAAAGTGAACAGCAAAGGCGACGAATACTATGAGCACGGGAATGACTATCACGGTGCTGGCAGTGGCGGCGGTGAAGGAGTAGTCCCAGAACTTGACCCAGCAGAGAATAGCCACCTCTACTAGAAAGAGAAACAGTCCGAGTATCGTGGAAAATGCCCAGGCCAATTCGATGAAACCGCGCATCCTCTCGTGGGGCGACTCCGTAATGAGACGCGAGACTTGGAGTTTACTTATGGCTTCGATATTGGGTAAGAGATACGTGCTGATCATCAACGCGAAAATGTGTACCGATACCAAGAAGGTAGTACAGACGGCAAACATTACAAACAGCCATTCCGGCACCGCCGTTGGTTCATTTATTTGCAATTCCACCATCGCCACCTACAAAATAAAAATAGCGAAATACAGTTTACTAAAATCGTCAGCAACGTTAGAAGATATTTACGTTAGATATCAAGCGCGAGAAGTGAAGCGGATTAAAGAAAGTGTTATCTGCCTTATATAACCACAGATGTGCATGAAGATTACATAGAATTGTCGTCGACGTCAATTTAACCATTTTCAGGAAACGTTGTGTAATCGCGTACAGCCCGCTATGAGATGGAGATTTCCAAGAAAACAGTTCCATTTAAATGACTTTCAAAACATCATAACCGATTATAAATATTTATTGCTTGTTACATACAAACAAGAGAAGTTATTTTACCGCCATTAATTGAACCAAATCATTTGCACGAACATGAAATATTTAATTTTATTTAAAATGAAAAGGCTTTGCACAAATCAAGGAATCCTTACGGGCATAAAAAAATTTTGTTCTCAACTTGAAGTCAAGTAAGCGATGTAATGTATATATTTAGAAATAGATATATAGATTAATAAGTAATTAATATAGATATTTACGTTTCTTTCTAGAATATTGTATTTAGAGCAAACTTTATTTTATTTTTCCTCGTATTTTTCTTAGATTGTATATTTTCCAATTCGTGTAAATTTTAATATAATTCAGTACATGCGTAATATTGGTCTTTGTTGTTTCATAGATATAGAGCCTAAAGACATTTACAAGGATATTACATCATAAAAATATATAGTGATCGCAAGAATAGATTAAAGGGATTTTCTCATGCATAACTTAAAAATTTCCTAAATTTTTATTTATTTTTTGGCATTTTCTTCCAGTTTTAATGCTGAAAAAAAAAAAAATTTTTTATTATAACATCCATGAAATTGACAGTTATAAACATCTAATTCGATAATCAAGTAATTCGAGAAGATTGATGTAGTGAAGAAGGGTCAAAGTCGAAAGAGGAAGCAAAAAATTGAAAGAAATATCGTAGGAGGATATAAAAAGAGGATATCTGCATAGCCTTGGAATAACTGATAAAATGTAAGAATAAAAAAACTTATTAAAATATTAAAATCCGTACACAGTGAACTAACTGGTGCCCACGATATCTCAAAAACAGATTGTCCGATCGGATTCAAACTTCATAAAAATGTAAAACGTTCTTTTATCTCCCTATCGAATCACGACAAACTTATAATTCCTCCAAAATTCGACTTTTTATAAAAGCAAACAAATAGCAAAAATGCGAGTTTATTTTTCAAAGTGTCATTTTGTTTTTTTTATGATCGTAACAGTTATATTGATACGGATGATAAACACGCTCGGAGAACTTAAAGCACGTTGCTTTTATTTTTTTCTACTTCAAATAACTGACGAGCAATCATCACGGGCGTCATCAAGCAAATTTTTTTCGCATTTCGTCACTCGTATTATTACATCTTCGATATTATTATTCCGATGCTGATCAAAAAGTTTTGAAATATTCAGACACAATAAACAAAAAAAAAACAACCATAAAGATTTTTAAGCTTGAAAAAATGTTTAAAAATTACTTTATATACTATTTTATACTAGAAGAAAAAATCTCCACGCTTAATTTTAATATTATGTTTAATATGAATGTGTAATTGTTACGCTTACCATTGCGAATCCACTAAGAAGCTCAGATGTGGTTGCAGTTGCTTTCAGCTTCGCCCTGCTCATGTGAAGCCTCCTCCACGAGAGACTCTCGGCCCCGTCCTGATCGTCCGTTTCAGTTTGCGAGAACGGTGCCGGCGGAGGCGGCGACGGGATCTGCGAGCCCGCGCACGCACAGGAACACGTGTACGGTGCACTATTGCCTAAAATGTGGCTGTTGGAGTACGGACTAGGATACGGAAGATTGTTGATCGGTCTCATGTCCAGGGACACGTATCTATTGTTGTTGTGCCTGCTTCTAGGTGATAAAATAATCTCGCTCTGTACGGGGTATAACGTGCTTCTGGAGCTGTGCGTGGAACTGAAGCTCGACTCGCTCATCGGGATCTGCTTCGTCGGCAGATACAAGGATATCGGCCTGGATCTCTGCCCACCGCAAGGGACCCTCCACGCCGATTGCGGGATATCGCTCTGCGTTGACTTGTTGAATTTGCTACCTCTCGTGTCCTCCTCCATATCGCTGAGCGTGGTACTTGCGTTTAATCTCGCACTCGGCGTTTTCTCGTCCTGGATGCAGCTGACGAAGGCGCTCATCTCTTGGCTCTTCCTATTCAGCGGTAGAGTTTGTACAACAGGAAAATCCCACGACTATCTCTTCGAGTGTTTATGATACATTTGGCACATCGTTAGTGTCCGTCACTTTCGACGAGGCGTTAAGCAATTCGAGCGGATACTCGGGACACGCAGGTATGTCAAGGTATATTACATCGCACGCAATTCACTCCTACTGCTCACACAAAGTTCCGTATGCGATCGCATAATCATTTGGATTATAAGTTAATCGTCTCGACATCGCCAACAGCGGCGGCTTATTATCGCCGTGAAATCGCACAGTCAGGAGCGTTATATTGGACTATCACGTCGCTGTATCGCCGGCCACAAGCGACACGTTGTTATCTCTCAGGACGGTGCTCAAAGCTTCGAAGAAACACGCGGCGGTGGATGAATGTGTACCGTACCGTGTGTGGGCACCACACGGAAGACGCGGAGCGACCGCGAGGCTGTGCACTGGAACTCCGACCGAAGACTGAAGGATTGCCTAGCGGCTAGCCAAAGTACGGACATGACGTACCTGTCTGAATCATAACAATAGTATTAATTACCTTCGGGCCATATCTGCAACATAATAACCGGCCGTGTGGCCTCCCGCGCGTATCCATATTCCATGTGCGATTGTGTGACGATGCGCGATTCATCTCTCACGTGCTTCGCCAAGAGACACCAATGTTGCGGCCAATGACGTTTGTTTTTCCTGTCTATTAACAGTATTAACGATAAGGCGATCGCAATGAAAACAAGTCCGCCGAATGACGTTGCGAATTGCAAGACGTTGAGTCGCTCGTCGCTCGTGCCGGAAGACGTGCAATTATAACAAAGTCTTATCTCGAATTCTTCCTAATTGTCGAATTTTCTTCAGCGATGTCTGCGACACTGCATATTGCAGATTACACCGCCACGTCGCGACATTACCATGAAAAAATCAGTCCTCGTAAAAGCACGGTGCGGAATAAACGGCGGTATTATTTATGGAGGAGCCTGCATTCTGACAGGCGGAATTAATCACCTGTATGCCACGTTGCCTCGTGTGTGTTTACCACGTAATCACCGGAATATGCAGAGACCTGGTATAACACATTCGTCGGCCTACGTGAGTTTAGTAGTCATTTTACCTTTTTTTTTCTGCTGCAGAAGGGGATTACCGAAGCTTTAGTGAAGTAAAAAACTCGCGATTATGACTCCAGAAGATAATTTTGTATTCAAGCGGCGTCAAAACTCGTTTGCCTATTTTCATCTAACGCAGGATATTCCGATGGCTCATCGTGTGCTTCCATGGAACGCGCGCGACGTGCGGAGAGAGGGCAAAATATTTTATTATTGACACTTTTCCTTCACCGGATATCTTCTATAATATAGATTCCGCGATTTTGATTTTAATGACTGATTCTTCGAGGAATCTGAAATCGATCTTTCCTTAGCAATAATCTCGGAAAAGGTCATTACTTATCAATTTTCGACGTTAAATATTTTTACAGCTAAAATAAAATTCGGTAAAGGAAAAATTTATTTTAAATTAATCGAGGAATATGATTTTGTTATTTGTACTTTTGAAACATATCCGTTCTTAGCTCTTCCGGCCGTGAAGAGCCTTTTCTTTTTCAATCACTTATAATTTGAGTATATGTATATACATATGCCTAGTATTTTATCTCAAAGTATTATCGGTTTGAAGCGACAAAAACTATTAAATGATTTAATGATTTGGAAAGCTATTTTTATTCCAATCATTTTTTCAAATCCAATTATAATAAATTACTATCCGTGAAAAATCAGATAAGTAGCCATTACACGTTGGTGATATAATGCGTACCTGCGGAAGTATATAACATGTTTCTTGGTAATATCAATACACGAGGATCGTCGCAGATAACGAGCAGCGAGACAATATAATACTGCGCTAGTATTTGTGCAAATAATTTTATACAGCGTTCCGCAAAGTTAAATTAACGCGTATCTCGCGAGGAGAAAGGTTTCCCCGATTCTCCGCCTTTCACGCATCGACCTTTTGCAATCAAACCGGTTTTAGCGATTAACGAAAATGCAATTTGCTGTGTACATACGCTTTTATATCACAGCGGCACGTTTCTTAATTAAATTTCTTTCACAAGTGGCACGTGTTTACGTTTCTTCTCTTAATTAAATACTTCAATATAGAATCGTCAATGTTTTCAAAGTTATTCACAAATATTTTTAGAATCGTTGATGTTTTTTTTCTCTATATTCAAACTTTTAGCAGCAAATCTTGTAATTCATGTATATGTAAAGACTGGATAGTTTGGTGATAAAATAAAAATTATTGGAGAAACCGAAGAACACAACAAGTTACGCAATCTGTGTCTCTTCGTGTGTATAAAAGTTACGTGGCTATTTGCGTGACAAAAATGCTGACAAAATCCTGTAACAAACGCGTGACAAAATCATAGGTATAATATACATATAGCACGAGCGGCAGAATTGAGTGTTCTGTTATGCTAGAGTTTCGTACATGCATAAAATATACATATTTTTCGATAAATAAAATATATACTTCCGAAATAATCGAACTTTTAATTCTGTGATAACAGTACTTATATAATAATAATTAATTTGATAAGTTAGTGATATTATTTACCAAAATATGCGTATAATATATCGCTAATATTTTTAGATTAGAATTATTATAAATATATAGAATTATTATGAATAAAAATATTATATACTATTAACATATGAAATAATTAAGAAATATATGGAAATTTGTAATATAAAATCACATTATAAAAATTTTTGTAATATGATTTTAAATTATAAAAATTGTACATACATCAAAAATTTTTAATCTCTAATTTTTATATAACACACTATGTGCAAATTATGAATGCTTTATGATTATATTTTTTACGTAATATTTAAATACTGTTCATATTGTTAGCTTTATTGCAGTTATCGCTGTAAGTTCGATGTATCTTTGCTACTGTTTGATATGAAGTAAAAATTAAAAATTGCTGAAAGACATCATCATTAGATCAGATACGATCTACGCCATGTACATACAATAAAGCTGAAATGTTTTTCGCAATTAATGATCACATGTGCATCTTTTTTAATTATTGAAAGATACACAGTGAACATTTATTATCTCTCTTCAGTATCGATCCGTATTCGGTATTAAGAGAAAAATTTCAATATACAGGCCACAGACAATATAAGATCTGTATAATTTATGTCTATTTCTACCAATATAAATTAACTTTAATCACGGTTTAACTTAGGTACTTTTTGTCTTCTAGTTTTAAGAATTTTAGGAAAAGATAAAAAGTAAATTAAACCGAGATTAGTTAATCTGCATTGATAGAAATTTGGATATTATTAGGACGACTTGAATCAAACCCCGATTTTATATATATACAATACACATATAAATATATTATATGTATATATTCATTATATATCATATATGTGTGCGATAATTATATATGTATAATAATAATGTTATGTTTATTTGTACATATTATTTATACGTACACATAAATGTATAACAAATTATGTTATAATAATAAATTATATGTTAGAAAACTTGTGTTATACATATATGACGTATTCTAATAATGAACGTTTATTATGCAATCTAGCATGAAAAGTACCATCGTTTTGGCCTAAAGACTGAAGATTAACGAAAAAATCTTTCAAAATTTTTCAAGAATCGAAGAAATGTTCAATTCTAAGAATTTTTCAGAATAGAGGAGATAGAAACCAGATCATGGTATCGGGTATCTCCGTATCATTGTTCATATTTCATATCACCCCGCTCTTAACCACTTCCCCTTCATGGTTACTCTCCCATCATCCCCACTACACGACATTTTCCACGTGACGACGCATGCGTCTTCCTAGGTCCTAGGTATATGTTCGAGGCTGATCTTGCGCATAACCGCAATTACTGTCCTGCGCACGCGTGGTCACGTGGCAAGTATGAAGAAGTGGGAGAGCCGAGAGCAAATGTAGCGAAGGGTTAAGTGGGGTTAAGAAAAGGATGGAGAATACACAAACCAACACAGACTCAACTGAAGTCGTTTACTCGGCGCCTGTATGCCCTGTATAAACATTGCGTTGCGGTACGGTCCGTACGGTGACGGGAAGGTTCGGGCGCCCGGGCGGTGGAGTTCGTGAAGCTTCGCGAATTTTCTGGGGAAAATATATATGGTGTCCCGAAGCCTCACGGCTTTCATGGCGCGGCGATTATCGGATTATAGAACGAGACGAGAAGCGGCCTTTAAATCGGTACAGTAACGACGTCTTCTTAGAGTGAATACGAGGCATAACGACGCGACGCTCGTTCGTGATCTGAAACGTACAGGTTAGCGTCCAAAAAAGGATTCATTGTAATTGTGTAGTGTTTATTTACCTTCGAGTTCTATAAATAGTGAACAGACGTTACGCTAATATGACGTTTCTGCAGGTAGTCGGGCGATACCCTGGATCCACGAGACCCTCTTGTAGACGTACGGCCCAGTACATCCCAAATGACAGTGAGTGAACTAATACGTGTAATACAGAAGAAATAATTATTAACAGTTCTGAATCATCGGGCGGAATCTAATAATTTCTGTGAACTTTGTACAATGTATTTTTAACAATGCTCCAATTATTAGATAGTTAAAAATTGAATATATCTTGTCTTATGAAATAATGTGACTTTAATTCTTTTTGGCAAATTTTAGAAGATGATGTTATATTGGTTCTGTCGTAGCTAATTTTAACAAGTGTACTAATCTTGTTTTAGTACTACAAAGGCTACTGTACATGAAAATATCTATGTGCAAAAGCGTAATGTAAGTATTTTGATCAATAAAACATCTAATATACGTTCCGCGTTCCTAAAAATGTGATATTATTTATATTGGATACTTTATAAATTGAGATATTTCTATTATATTTTTATCATTAAATAATTTTATGTACAGTAGTCTTTAGCATGCATCAATGTAGAATAGTGCAAGTGAATGAATCTGCTGTATATTGGTGTTATAAATAAAATTCTGTATTATTGTGTGTGATATCTTTCTTAGTTATTTGTGTTTATTGTTTCTTAGAATACCATGGGCGGAGCGCACTTGTGTACGCCGCAGTCCATCTTTCAACAGATGTTGAACCAACAGAATCCGCAGCAGCAGCAGCAGATTGGACCATGGATGCAAACACCACAGGTACCACCGATAACCATTCCGTGGAGTGTACCAGCGTTGCAGCAATCGGAATTGGTTAGATTCACCGGAGAGACCAGCTCTGGACCAATACTCCATCAGAAGAGAAAATTAGAAGCGCCAGATGTTGTAGATATGTGAGTGCCGTGCACTTTACATGTGTCTACCGATTAATTATGCGGCAAAATCCTGACAACGTGTTGTTCCTCCAATAGGCGTCAAACAAAGCAGTTTATAACAGAAGAAAAAATAGCTGCACATTTCAAAGATCTGCACATTAGTTCCAATTGCGAATCCGAGAGCCCGGTGCCATCGACTTCCACTGCTCATACATCATCTTCCTGTCATAAGCAATTAGATATGGATCTGGATGTTGATGCAACGAACGCAATAAATATCGAACAAACGAGCGAGCTACATCCAAGATTGGTCCTTTCAGAGGAACTCAAGCGAATGCAAGAGGAACCTATTCTGCCATCAACTCTTATATCTAAATTGTAAATATAAATTAATTATGTGATCTGATAAAAATGTGACACTTTATATTTGAGAGAGAGAAAGAGAAAAAACTGAAATAATATATAAAAGTACTATATTTTAGAAGCTAAATCTGGCTTGTTTTTTCTCTTTCAGAGAGAGACCCTCTATGGCTCTGGTCCTTTGGGAACCACCAAACAGGCATCTTCGTATCATGCCAACGAGAAATACTCCAACGCCAATCCCGAATACATCTGACGACAATAATAATAACAACAATAATAATAACACTATTCCCGATCTAAATAACATATTATCCAATGCCACATCAGCGTTCGAGCCAATGGAATTATGAGGATCTCTGGTTAGTACAGCTCACTTCATCTCCATACATTGAGAACGAAAATAATATAAATATTGTACTCTGAATTGGAAAAAATTTCAATAATCTGCAAGATGTAAAGTAGATTAGGATAAAGGATAAAATATGTTCTGTGGTTTCTCCTATTATACATAATAATCATTTGAGTGATTCATTTGTGTGAGTTTGAAACACGTCTCTAATATATTATTTTCATTCGATTCATTTGATAATCATGGATTTCATGTCATTTTATTGTACTTTGTTATGATTTTGCTATTTAAACATGGTATATATTTGAATATTTCTTTCATTGTATGTATTCTTTATTGTGCATTATTTCGTTACAATATTTCTTATTTATATAATTTATGTAAAGTATATGAGAAATTATTGTTATGAAAATATACGTAACTACTATATTTAATAAAATAACGTTGAAATTGAAGAGAATAGAAAGCATGTACAGGGTACTTCAGGGGATGTAGGTCTCACCAAAAGAGTCAATTTTTGTTAAAAAACCCATGTCCTCCGATACATCCTTAAGGAGCTACGCGTCTTTATTCGCCTGTGAAGTAGGCATGACTCGCACGATAACATTGCACGTGACATCTAACAATAATCCACATGGTCTTAATTTTGTTTTTGTATTTTTTTTTTAATTTTATTTACATTATTACAAGAGATACTCAAAATGCCTTGCACCTGATCACATTTATCATATCTGTGTAGCATTGAATTTCTTACTGCTTGGAACATTTCAATATTGTTTCTGATTTGATCAGAAGCTCCCATGATCCTTTCAGTTAACTCCTCTCTAGTGTCGATTGGAGTGATGTACACTATTCAGGTGATCGAACAAGGGCGCGTATCTCCTCAAGGAGTACACGAGTTTTTTTTTTTAACGAAAAAACGATTCTTATGGTGAGACCTACTATTCCCTAAAGTTTGTTCTACATCTTTTGAAACACCCTGTATATGGTATCTCAAAAAAACTGAGTATTCTTTTAACGATAGATTTTTTTGCCAATCTGTAACCCATTTTAACAAAAATGTGTAGAAAGTTTATTTTACATTTATTGCAACTTTTTAATCCTTTTAACTCATACATTTTCGTAATTAAGTTTCACAAGTTGAAATTCTATTATAATAAATTCCAGTTGAATTTAAACGATGAATATAGTTTTGTTATCTATCTGATTCCCGCAAGTTTATTTCTTGAAAGATTGGCTTCAAATTGGTCGAAGAATTTGTCAAAGGACATGTAGTGGATTTGGAATATTCTGTATATTTGCCATTTTTAATTCCATACTTTATTATAATAAAGCGATATTACTATTTGTAATGGAATCGATCTCGTCTATTCTAAAATCATTGGGACCGAGCATTTTCTTTATTCAGAGATGTTAATGGCACAAGCACAAAATGAAAATATGTTTTTGTGTTTTGTTTTTCATAACTATGTATGTTAGTAATAGAAGAACAATGCAAGAAAAGAGTCTTGAGTTAAAGAAAAATTGGTGACTCGGAACAAAGATTCTTAGAATAGAGGAAATAAATTATATATCACTAACAAGTTCTTAGTTTATATTTTGCACATAATGTCGAGTGAATGGAAGGTGATTATTAAAACACGAGGATAATAAATGATAACATGTAATGAGCGTTTATTACGTATGATTGGGTTTGTATTAGTATGTATTAGTTTTGTATTAAAGTACGATTATGACGTAATAAAACTGCAACCAGAATTTTAATACCTTTTCCAATTTTGGAACTAGCAAACTGACAGAAGTTTGCATTATTAATTACTTTATCCGTTACTAGCTGGTTACCCGGGCTTCGCCCCGGAGACCTCTCGCCCCTTTGTAGACATTTGTGCATAGAATTTAAAATTTATAGATGTTTGTTACTTAAAACCAATGAAATTATACTTCTGTGTATATAGCATTTTTCGTTTTATTGTTTCTGTTTTTCTTTAATTGGTTTTGTGATGTGTAAAAAAGAAAACAGTTTTTAAAAAAATAACTTTTGCTTCCTTATTCCATAATAAATTTATTAACGAAAATAATTTTAAAGGTAGGGGAGAGAGGAAGAATTGCGAACAACTAAGGGAAAAGTTAAATAAAGCCGACGATTATTTATCAACTATAGAAGTCTTTATTTTAAATAATACTCCAGTCATTTGGTTACTTTAAATCCCAAAGTTACTCTAAATCACAATAATTAATATTTATAGATTATCAACATAAATTATAATTTTAAACAATAAGCAAAACCCGTTTGTAATTACCCCAGCTACGGCATTGCCCCGCGTGCGGCGGGTAGTCTCTTACAGAGACAGAATTTTTTACAGACATGGTGTCTCTTACAGACACAGAAACTTTTACAGATATGGTGTCTCTTACAGGCACAGAATCTCTTACAGACATGGTGTCTCTTACAGACTTAGGCCGGTATTCATAGTCGGATCTTATTTCAATACCGTCAAGTAATGTCTTAAGACGCTAATACGGCTCTGTGATTGGTTTATGACATCTTAAGATTGTACTTAAGACGGTCTTAAATATAAGATCCGACTATGAATACCGGCCATAGTGTCTCTTACAGACATGGTGTCTTTCACAAACATGGTGTCTCTTACAGACATGTTGTTGTCTCTCTTATTATAAACATTATATCTTTTACCGTCTAAGACAAACGTAATGTCTTTTGCAAACGTAAAAAAACACAAATTTTGCTAAATTATGTACTTCGCTACGGTATTTAATTACTTTAAATCCATTTTGACTCCAATAAACTTCAATTGTATTGCGCGCCTTTTCTTCGAGAGATCATATGGTAGATATGTTTAAAGTTATTTATGGTTTTGTGATATAATAGCATAGTATCCGTGCTTCGCAAAAGTGTTCGCAAAAGTAAATGAAACTAATAAAGAAAGAGTATATATAAATTTGAATAAAGCGAAGCGTGTTGATGTAGAAAAACGATAAAGTAAAATTCGAAATATAAAATTTGATAAAGAAATAAAAAAGAGAAGATTGTAGTGAAAAAAAAGAACGCACAAAATATCTAAGATCTTTTTTTCTACTTAAGGACCTCTTTGTAGACCACATTGGTGGTTCTCCCCTCAGGTGCTAGGATTACCAGGCTGCTGGGTGAGCTCACCCTGGAGCAGGCCACGTAGAACTGCCTATATGAGAAGCAGTCCTCACTTAAGTCAATTTTTGGTTTTATAAATTGTTGTTTTTGTTTTTTTTCAAATTGGTTTTGTGATATGTGTAAAAAAGAAAACAACACAACGATGAAAATATGTCAGGATGTTTATCCATTAATATATCAGCGATTGATGATCATACAATACAAAAAAGTTGTTTTATGGAAATCGGGAGGGGGCGCAAAAACGGCCTTATTGATCCTCCTCTTTTGGCGCCGACTGCAGTTTAAATTCAAGGTGACATACAATCGCTGATATATTAATGGATAAACATCCTGGCATCTTTTTATCGTTGTGTTGTTTTCTTTTTTACACATATCACAAAATCAATTTAAAATTTCAAATTCTATACACAAATGTCTACAAATATCATGTAAAATAAAAAAAACAAATTAATAAAAAAGGGGTTAAAACAAAGGATTGAACCCCAAATAATAAAATTTCCAAATATTTGTCTTCTTGAAGTCTAAAAATATAATGTGAGGTATTAAATTAAAGGGAATTTCAACCTGAACATGAATGTGGTCATGTCATTCATTGGAACCATGACTTTTAATAATTACAGGGTATTGCCTGACATGGGGCAGTTGTGCTAAAAAATTGTTAATTGCAATCAAAGGAAAGTTTATTGGAGTCAAAATGTATTTAAAGTAATTAAATACCGTAGCGACGCACGGGTATTAAGCTATTTTAAAATAAAGACTTCTATAATTGATAAATAATCGTCGTCTTTATTTAACTTTTCCCTTAGATGTTCGCAATTCTTCCACTCTCCCCTACGGCCCTTAAAATTATTTTCGTTAATAAATTTATTGTGGAATAAGGAAGCCAAAGTTATTTTTTTAAAAACTGTTGTTTCGTCTATATTTGCCCCTTTAGAGGTTGATTAGAGCAAAATCATGAATTATGTTTTTAATCATTTGTATGGGTAACCTATGTAAGCAAAAACAAAATCGATATCTCATCGGGCCTAAGAGATATTGACGAATCCGTGAAAATTTACATTTTACCCCTTTTCACCCCCTTACGGATCGAATTTCTAAAAATCCCTTCTTAGTGGGTGCTTATGTCATGAAAGGAATATACTCCCCGAATTTCATGTTTCTAGGTTTAGGGGTTTGGGCTGGGCGTTGATGAGTCAGGACATTTGTTTATATATATATATATATATATATATATATAGATTAATTACCTTATCTAAATTCCAAGTATATGCCTCATTTTTGGTAGTTATTAATTGTTCATTGAGAAAAGATATTTAGCCAATTATCTTTAGATTAACTTTTATCAACGGTAATGAATCATTCAAATATTAACTCCTTTTTTTGCTATAATTTGTAATTAGTTACATTTGATAATGATTTATTTTCGGTGGATGTGAAAAAAACAATTAGTAAAAAATATCTGAGAAATATATTTTTAACAATACATTCTACTCGTACCTCTCGAGAGAAGCAAGAAAAGATTTAAAACTAGGAATTCCAAGAAGGATTAATTGAATTGAAAAGACAAAATGACTACATAAGTAAGTAAACTTTATATTAATTTTCTATTCATTTATTTTTAAATTTAATTTTGTGTCAACTTTGTAACAATGATTTTATCTTACAAATAAAGAACCTACATCACCTACGGATTTTAAATATATCCAAACTATAATAGGACTATGAATATCCGACTGATACAATATCTAAAATAATTATTATTAGAACCCTGTCTCCAAACTCGACAAAAATATACATACATATGTATTGTTTTTAAGTTAAATTTATTACATGCCTTTAATATGTAATTTAGACTCTTGTACGTTCTTCACATTCGAACGGCCGGTCTTCCGCTAAAAGTTTCCTGAATGCTTTAGGATCCTGCAACGGTTCTCCGTTGATCGCCGCTACGACCTTATCGCTGTCCAATATCGTGATATGATTGCCTTCAACGTAATACACGTTTATCTTGTCTCGCGTGATCTGAAAAGTTTTTTTATGCTGTGTTATTAAGTATCAATTACGGAAAATTAAACCTCGAACGTTTGTAAAAAGTACACGGAGGAAGTGTAATACCTTGTGTAAGCCATAATCTTCTTCAGTCATATTGACAAATTGTGTTGTGGGTCTCAAAAGTGTTATAGGCGATCGTATTCGTTCCGGGAACAAGTCATATTTTCGAATAGCGAGAATGTTCTTATAAATAGTTGTGCACAATATCTTCTTAGCTTCGACGGAAAGCGAAGTTTTTTTGTCAGGAAGGTGCGAAAGAAAACTATCTAACTTCTCTTCCCAGGTTGTACATTTCTCGAGATCCAAAAGTAGCTATAAAAAAGAAATAATAATAAACGGGATATTGACAACAAGAAAATCAGGATACGATCGAGAAGTATTTTAGCAGCCAACAGTGAAATCTACCTTTCCGCTTAAAGCTGATTGCATAGTATCCATGATAGCAAGCAAGACATTATTTTGAAGTTCTTCCTCTGTAGTGGATGGAAGGTATTGCTCCATTGCCGTTTTCAGCATCTCAGGAGCACCGTCAATCAAGACTAATCGACCGCTCAAACCTCGTTTTTCCAATCGTTTCACCAATTCGAGGGCAATTAACGAGCCGAACGAATATCCGGCTAGAGCGAAACCTCTTTGCTCTTCCGCCTTTGGTAAGATATACTGGAAATTTCAATGAAACGTATGTCAGTCCGCAAGAACGAACACTTTTTGATTTAACGAAAGCACTCGTTAAAAGAAATATCAAATAAATATCTCATTTTATTTATTATTTATGCCCTTCGGCGTATACTTACTGGTAAAAGATGATCGGCGTATTCCGGTATAGACATATAGTTACGCCCAGTTTGTGTTAATCCATATTGCAAGGCCGTTGCGATAGGTCTGATCTTCGGCGCCAGTAGATTAAATATCTGTCCACAACCTTGTACACCCGGCAAGAGGAACACTTTGATCTTGCGCGGATCCATCCTAGTTTGTAAGTCCATACAGGTCTCGGTAGGCAACTTATCGTCTCCAAAAGCAATCAACAGCTGAATGCCAGATACCTCTTCTTTCTGTTCATCGGTCTGTTGAGTCTGTGATTTCTCTCGTTCCAAGTCCTTATCGCGCATCTCCGCCAGTTTGGCAAAGTTCAGATTGCGGATGTCCTGTGCGGTGAGGAAGACATCGTACTCACGTTCCAGTGTTTGCTTAATCTCCACAGCCATCATCGAATCCATGCCGAGTTCGGCCAACGAAATGTTCTGAGTCACAGCTTTCAAATCTTTCAGACCTGCAAAAGTATTAAGACATGTAATTAAACATGGTATATTATCGGTAGTAATGTGTATTCTTGAACAACGACACAGTATATCAGCAATTTTATTTGGGAAAATTTTCTGCATTAATTATTAATTATTAATTTTTCTGTATTAATTATTACATCCATCTGGTGGGAATAGTATAAATAAATAATATAACATATATGATCCATCCAAAAATATTCTACCAGGAATATACTTAAACGGTTTGTAATTTGAAAACATAGAATTAATATCCTCATTCGTTGCGTAATGCATGTAATTCATAGATTCCTCTCTTTTGATTTTATTTTAGGAAAGACTATCCTAAAATGGCAACAATCTTACCCATTATATTCGCCACGGCCTCCACAATGTTGGCGGCTCCATAAGCACCTACACGCTTCTCCGCTACCACCATGCTAGATACCACCGGGCGATCTTGCAACAAGAAGTCCTCCAGTTTCTCAAGACAGGACGATACCTTTTGCTGCAAAGTACCGCCAATGACGAGTTCTTTATTGTTGTCCTGCCACTCGGCGACGAGGCCAACTTCACCTATCGCGCCCCATTGAATAGCCAATCCCGGCAGACCGTCCGCCGCTCTGCGCTCGCAAATTCTCTCCATCACGGAGTTAGCCATACCGTAATTCGTCTGTCCGGCGTTCCCTCTGCCGCAAGAAACTGAAGAGAAAACTACAAACTGCCGAAGTTGCGGGCACAAACTTCTGGATAGCTTGTCCAGCATCTTCGTGGCCCAAGCTTTCGCCTTAAATGACTCCTCGAATGACTCCGGCGTTTGATTCATGCAAATGCCGTCCTTCAGCACCACAGCGAGATTGAAGATCGCGTCCACCGGGCCCTGTTTCTCCGCGGAATTCAGTATAAATTCGCAATCCTTGCGACTTGAAGCGTCTGCTCCCGTGATGATAAGCACATTCACGCCGTAAGATTTCCATAGCTCAACCTTCAGGCGCTGATAACCATTCTTTATTCCCGTTCTTGACGTCAACACCAAGTTTTTGGCCCCTCGGCGTACCAGCCAGTCGGCCAATTCCAATCCGAAACCACCTAGTCCACCCAGGATGAGGTAAGTTTTATTACTGTCGCAGTAGTATCGAGGATCAGCGACAATAGGTTTCTTTTCAAGGACCTTCTTCTCATCGCAAATTTTCAGAACCACCTATAAAAGACGTAGCCTTGTTAATTTTCTTTTAGTTTCTCGCAGACTTTGGTTTACTTTAGCAATAAATTTAATCGTTAGGTGACTATAACATTGTAATAGAACAGTTGACAGCAGTTAGTCGTGTATAATTAGTATTTAGTTAACAAAATGTGTCAGCAATACGCTAGCAGTTTGCTGACAGATTTAAACAGAATATATTACGACAGATTGCCAACTGCATTTCTTCTTACCTTGCCTATGTGCTTTCCGGCCGCCATATATCTGAAGGCCGTTTCCAATTCGTCCTTTTTAAAGACTTTCCTAACGAGTGGTTTGATAGCTCCATTTTTCAGGCCCTCGTTTAGCATATTACGCAACTTTATCTTTTCTTCTTCCGTTGTAGAGATTATTAGATTGTCGAGCAAAATTCCGTGGAAACTGACTTCCTTCAAGAAGATCATCATACCCAAAGGATTATTTGCAGCAAGATCAAACTTGCCGATCTCCAGGAAACGACCGCCCTGCGCCAAGCAGCGAACCGACGCCTGGAGCTTCTCCTCGGCCAACGAGTTTAAAACGATGTCTACTCCGCCGCCATTCGTCTGCTGAAGTATCATCTGCTCGAAGCTGGTGTTGCGCGAATTGCCAATGTGATCATCCGGGATCGACGGGAACATCTCGCGGATGAACTTGCGTTTTTCAGGCGTTCCCACAGTGGTGAACACCTCGCAGCCTTCGTGAAGGGCAAGATGTATCGCCGCCTGACCGACGCCACCAGTGCCAGAATGAATGAGCACTTTGTCGCCCTTCTTCATCTCGCCACGCTGGTACAGCCCGACATAGCATGTTGCGTACACGCATGGCACGGTGGCCGCGTCTTCCAACGACCAGTTGTCAGGCACGTACCAGCACAAGTTTCTATCGGCTTTGACGATATTCGTTATACATCTGAAAAAGTATAAATATATTAATTGTACAAATCTCAACACTTCTGGGGTATATTTTAGAAAAGATAGTACGTAACGATAATTAATCAATAAACGGGCATTGATGTGAACATTAATAGTTCAAGCTTATATACAGTATGGAAAATCGAAAATTTCAAACTCTCGCGTATGTATCGTGTATCTCTACGATAATCCAATTATTAAATATGTTAATAAACTTTTAAAAATATGCCGAAACTTGATATTTTTATGTCATTATAACACATTGAGTAGTTCATCCCTTTTTTAAATGACAAAAGTATAATAAAAAAAATTCTTCAATGTATGATTTTTCGAATGGAAAGTATACGAATGTATTTTTAATAAAAACATTACTTTTCAGATTGAAGTCCCATCACGCGACGACCAGCGGTATCGATACCAGCATACTCCATGCCGATCGTGTATTCGTTGAATCGGTACATACGCAATAAGTTATTATTCATAGCGAGTTTTCCTGTGCTCGACATGATATCTTTAAAGTTAAGAGGCGAGTACACTACATATACCAGATCCTTTTGATTGATATCAGGACGTATAGAGCCCTCGATCCAACGAAGCGAGCTTAAGTCACCAGGTATCTATATTTCAGATATATATTATACGAAAATAGAGTAATTATATTATATGTAATACTATAATATGTAATATTATATACTACTGCATATATAAAAGTAATAATAATGTATAAATATAATAAAATACAAAAGTAATAAAATAATATATAAATGTATGTGTATACACATCTATGAAAGATGTTTCAAAATTACGGTATGTTTTCTTACGTACTACTATATTACTACATACCATTTGTTCGACATACGCATGACGGGCAAGCTTTGACTGTAGACTCGGTAGCGGTTGATGTCTGTAGGAACCCCATACCTTCCCCGGCTTCAATATATTGATCGGCAAATCCAGCTGAAGCTGTTCCAAGTATAACGGATTTTGTAGGGAAAACTTAGGCGCTTCGGTATCGTGTATCAATATGCTTCTGATCATTTCTCCGCCTGGTTCCTTTCTTAAGCAATTCACGAAGCCTAGCAAACCACTTTCCAACTCTCCCTCGCTGACGAGTATTATTCTCATGTCAGCGGTCTCATTTTCCGGATTCATTAACGAATTTAACTTCTCGAGCCAGGTGAACTCATCGTTTTTAACATGGATGATATCCGTTTTTCTGATCAGCTGTTTCTTCTTCTTCTTTAAAAGTACAATAGTCTCTTCGCCAGTACTCTTTTCTAGAATCACGTCTAAGTCGTGCTTCGAAGGTGTCGAAAGATTTTCGGATTTGAACGATCTTTCTCGTGTCAATACAAAACCGCCGTTTTTCAGTTTCAGCAGGATCTGCTCCAATTGGTGTCTCTTATCTCTTGATAGTAACCCGATACCGGTGGCAAGCAGAAGATTCTCTTCTTTAGATATTTTATTAATGTCCACGGAGATCACATTCGAGAGTAACGAATTGTCGTTAAAATGATTAGATGGTGCTGACAGATACACCTTCGGCTGAATCAAGGGCAAGTCACCTAGAATCTCAGTAAGCATCGGTGATGCTAATTTATCCGCCGTCACATTGTCAGAGTCGTCAATCAACTCGATGGTCTTTACATGAATAGCTTGATGATATTCGAGCGCAATCTGCGTGGATAATCTAATTGCCTCTTTTAGGGGTACTTGCGCTCTGTCGCGATGAGCCACGAATTTGTATTCTTCAAGGACTGGGTCGCCGGCTGGCAGTCGGCGAGGTATAACTGTAGCCTTGACACCACGGATTTCGACTCCGCCGGATATTATGGTTTCCCATTCTTCATATACGTGTACGGGGAATTCTGCAACAAAAAATTGCAGTATTTATATATATATATATATATATATATATATATATATATATATGTATATATATATATATATATATATATGTCATTATAGCGGTCATCTCAGATTTATTAATGTAAAAATTATATGATAAGAGTAATGAAGAACAATTTATAATTTTTAATTACTCTAATAGCAATTAAATAATAATCGATCATATAATATTATGTCATATTATACATAATATTTCTTGAATCATTAAGATTGCGAATTGATATTGATTATAGCATAATATGACTTCTTTTTATACATTTACATAGCGTGACCTTGAAAGCTCAGCACGTTATTAAAAAAGTTTTTACAAAATATCTCTAATTTAAACTCTCTTTAAGAAGTGCAAGAATTTATTTTAATCTATATCTATACGGAAAGACGAACAGAAGTCATATAAATTACATTAACAACAATTAAAAATCTGTTGCTATCCCACACTATGTATTTGAATTAAGAAATGTAAGTTAATCTTCTTATGCGAGAGCAAATATCGTGAAATATTTGCCAAGTTGAGAAACGAAAAGTATAAACTTACGTCTGTCTTCTGGCTTTAGATTTCGGACTTCTTGCTGGTGAAGTTTGGTGTCAATCACGATCTTCTGTATTCTCGTAGGTACGTATAAATTTTTCGTGTTCAATCCAAGAATCATTGTCTGTAGCATGTTGTCGAGGAACGTTACCCAATTTCCCACCCAAGCAATGTGTCCCTTCTTCCCTGACATGGATGCGCTTTTTAAGGAACGGAAGGCGCCTGAATATTGATAACCCCGCAATCTTAGCTCTTTATAAATATCCTTAGTATTCATTATTTCTTCCTCGTCGTCATCTTCTGGCAAAAGCGTAGCAGGTACTTTTTCTTGCGCAGGGTTCTTCACGACTCGAATCAATCCAGTCACAATCGCAGTACTACCTTCCGTTACCTCGAATCTTCCAGTACCTGCAGAAATAATTATCGGCTATCGCGATTAATTAATTAATTAAAATATTATGAATAATGAGAACATATAACAATCAATAAACAAATCTGTAATAGGAAAATTATTATGAATATTCTTATAAAAATAAAATAATATATTATATGCGTAGATATTCATTCATCTTAAAATAATATTAAATAGTTTATGAACTTTAAATGAAAGTATTAATAAATGAATAGTATGCTCTCTATCTCTAGATATTAATTTGTATCAATATGAATGTCGACTTCTGGTAACTGCGTAAAATAAAACTTAACAATTTCGAACAAATTATTATATATGAACAGTACAAAAATAGTTCGAAACGGAAAAATAGTTCGAAATAGAAATGAAGTGTGAACCTCACGGAAAAAAATAATGTTATTATAAATTTCCCCAAGTGCTAACCGTGCCTAACATTGCTTGATATCAATTCGCCTCTGATCACCCGAAGTCAAGCAACGGAGGCGATTAGCCACTTGGATGAATAACCGCTTGGGAACAACGTGTGACGTTGACACATAATTCGAAGTATTCATCAAACATAAAATAAACAATTTTTATTTATATTATTTTACAATAAGTATCTAATAAACCGAATAATTTGAACTGTTTGAATATACAAACTTCAGGCTCGTATAATATCTTTATCTTGTGGTGTCTTTCCAAAAGCATGGAAAGTATCTATTGTGTCCCCTATTCATAAAAACGGCGATAAGACCTTAGTATCAAACTATAGGCCTATAAGTAAACAGAACTTGATTCCGAAATTATTTGAAAACATTGTGGCTAGTAAACTTTCACTATTATTTAAAAATGTAATAATTAATGAACAACATGATTTTGTAGCTGGCCGCTCTACATCAACGAACCTTCTTTTATATCATGATTTCTTAATCTCATCTATTGAAGGCGGCTTTCAGGTTGATGCTGTGTATACCGACTTCAGAAAAGCCTTCGATAGTGTCGATCACACTTTGCTATTATGTAAATTACGGGCATATGGAGTAGATGGAACATTGCTAAGTTAGATATCAAGTTTTGTTACAGAAAGATCACAGGTCATTAAATATAAAAATTTTTTGTCTAGAGTCATCAATGCTACGTCCGGCGTGCCTCAAGGCTCTCACCTAGGTCCGCTATTATTTAATTTATTTATCAATGATATCAATAAGGTCTTTAAACATAGTAGATTTCTGTTATTCGCAGATTACTTAAAATTATTTTGTCGCATAGAAAATCTTTCTGATGCAATTCTCTTTCAACTAGACCTCTATCGCTTGGAGTCATGGTGTAACTTGAATAAATTGCATCTTAATTTATCTAAATGTCATGTAATCCGCTTTAGCAGAAAGAAAAATGTTTTTACTCATAACTATATCTTAAACGGAAATCCTCTTTCTGCGAGAGACATCGTACGAGATCTAGGTGTATTATTTTCTACTAATCTATCATTTGATAAACACATTCAATCTGTCACGAGCTGCGCGTATAAAAGACTTGGTTTTGTATTACGATCTTTTGTAAATACTTTAAAAATATTTATACACTAAGACTTCTTTACTGCACTCTAGTTAGACCACAATTGGAATATGCGGCCATAGTTTGGGCTCCGTATCATCTTAAATATTGTTCAGAAATTGAGAGGATTCAACATCGTTTTCTCCGAAGAATTAGTTACTGTACGGAGAACCCAATGCATTACTACGATCATAATTATGATTTTATGTTAGCTAAGATTAACTTATTACCACTAAGTGATAGACGAACATATTTCGATTTATTATTTCTTTTCAAATTGATAAATGGACGTATCACTTGTTCCGACTTACTAGAATGCGTCAAACTACATATCCCGGCCAGATCTTTCAGAAACAACTCAGTCTTTCACGAAGTATCACATCGTACTTCTTACGGAAAATTTAAACCTTTAAACCGAATTTACCTTCTAGCGAATAAATTTTCCGATCATGTGGACTTTTTTCATGAGGCCATAGACTCATTTAAACGATCATTAATTAAATGTCTTCGTTAATTGTTTCTTTTGCGTTTTTTGCGTTTTCTTTATATAATATGTATCATATCTAAAGTCTTGTACTAAAGTGACCAAATCCCGTTCTAAATAAATAAATAAATAAATAATAGTTCAAACAATTTAAAATTCAGTCTTGAAATTTGGATTTTTCGATCACATGAAAATTTCAAGCAGCAACCAAAAAGATTAACTCTTTTAGGATTAAAGATTAAATATTATGCATCCTATATAAATAAATGCGATTGTTGCCATGACTCTGTATTGGAACTATAAATTGTTAAATGAAATTGATATGTAAGTTAAGACATGTCGATATAATGGCAATGATTGTTAATCACGATGGCACTCTGTATGTTTTGTATATGCGATTGTTGCCATGACTCTGTATTGGAACTATAAATTGTTAAATGCAATTGATATGTAAGTTAAGACATGTCGATATAATGGCAATGATTGTTAATCACGATGGCACTCTGTATGTTTTGTATATATATATCAATAGAAACATCGAGGATACCTTTTTGAACCATCACTGTTAAGTTAATTTCGCCTTCTTTCGGTAGATGGGTAGCACGGATGAAGTTGACATCTTCGAAGACGACCGATATCTCTGTGTACATTTCGCCATGCAACATACCAATATTTTCCCAAACCATAGCAAGGTATCCCATGGCTGGTATCAAAGTCTTCCCATCGATAACATGACCGCTCATATATTCAATATTCTCGTCAGTTAGCGACAAAGAAACGACTCTCTCCCCGGAGGTGATCTTCTTTTGCGTCTTATATGACGTTACGTACCAGTCGTCAGTGTGTTCCCATCTTGAAGGAAATCAAACCACTTATTTCAGTTTATTATCCCCTCAATAAAACTTAATGGTATTTTCAAAGTAATTTTCGTGCAAGGTTTCCTTATTCTTCTTGTTAATTGGCGCCTCGTAATAGTAATGATCGAAGGACGGTTACATTTTGATACATTAGACGAAAAGAATTCTTGTTTTATTTCAGATAACCGAACATTTAGAATAATTTAGGTGATTTCCGCAAGCCTACCTAACAGAAGGTGAGATCATTGGAGTACCGCAGCTAACTGGATACTCGACGGGCGGATAGAGACTCGCAATATCCGGTTGTAGTCCTGTGTTGTAGAGCTTGCCGATCGCTTGCAGGAAGACCTCGACGTTGTCTCTGTGACCGCGCTGGGTGAGCGCGATATTCGTGACTCCCGGGCCGAGGGATCGCCTCAGGATGGCCTGCAGAAGACCGTGGGGTGCGATCTCGATGGTCACGGCGTCCTTCGGGATCATACGCGACGTTTCCTCAAATAGTACGGGATTCAGAACATTGTTGGTGTGGTATTCGGCGGACGACAACTTGGCAGACGCGGTGGACCATTTGTTGCGCGGTACAGACGAGCTCAGCCATTTCCGGCTGCGCGGCTTCGGTTGAGGAATTATCTCGTTCATGTAAGCCAAAAGTTTTGGCCCGGCGGGCGCGATGTAACGACTGTGATAGGGTATGTTGCTGCATGGCACTTCCTTCGCGAAGATTTGCTTAGCCTGGTTAAATATATGTAGACTTAGTTGGGATAATAATTGAAAGAAAAGCACAGTTGGGCAATATTTATAATTCGACAATGTAATAAGCAATTAAAACCGCAATGAAAATGTTATATACGTGCACAAATGTCGCGTATTGTTACGTTTTAACTAACAGGCTCGAAGTTGTTTTAGCGTCGCGTTTTGCATTGCTGAAATCTCCCATTTAAATATGTTAAAAATAATAAAAATAAATTTGCATACATCTATATTAAATTTTTTTATCAATATAGTTTAGAATAATTTTTATATTAAAAAAAAAACCAGTGAATTAGACAATGATAGAACCTGCAATTGGGCGACAAATTCTTTCATCGATTCAGCGGGTCCACTAATGGTGCTGCTGTCAGCAGCATTATGACAAGCCACTTCGATGTCGGGTGGGCACATATCTTTGATGTCATCGTAGCCAAGACCGACAGCTGCCATCGACCCGAAAATTACTTTAGTTTCGATGGACGCTAAACCTCTCGAGTACGCTGATAAGATCATTTGTTCGGCGGTGAAGCATCCGTCTGCGTAAGCGCAACCGAGCTCTCCGACGGAGTGACCAATAATATTATCCGGCACAATGCCTACCGATGTGAGGAGATCGACCAGACCAATCTATAAAATTCATACTGTATCAGAATACGATGAAAAATAATAAGAAACCTCACAAATTTAATAAATATTACACGCCTAAAATCTTAGTTAAAGTAATGCAATATCTAGTCATAATTTAAAAAAAATTAAATATATGTAATTTTTGATATAAGAATATTGATATATCTCATTGTATAATTTATTGTTCAATTAATTTAACTTTTGTTGTTTGACTTCTGACATTTTTATTTTTTAAAAACTTTATTTTTATTATGCATCTTTTTTTAATTTTGGAACTTAATATTTTTAGTATCTAATTAATATTTTCTAGTACAATTATAATTTTTTGGAGAAATGCACTGATCTCTATACTAGAGATCAGTGAAGAAATGTGATGCGAATGTCATATGATTATATGCTGCTCACCTGTACTGCCGCGATACCCACAAACGAATGCAAAATATTGTCAAAGGTAGATTTGTCTTTGTTTGTCAGTATATCAATGATGTCTACACCGCGCGGTCGTAAGACGGCATCGCATTTTTTAATAGCTTCGGCAAAGACGGGGAATCTCATCAGATCGATACCTATTTGGAATCAACAAGTCGAACAAACAAAATGGTATTAGGATAAAATAAATTATTTTCATTTTTAGAAATCAGAAATGATTTAACACGATAAGTACCCATGCCAGGCCACTGCGATCCCATACCAGAAAACACGAACCAAATTGGTCTCGTAGTTCCCAAATAATTTTCCATTTCCTTTGGGACATGCTCCGCCGTTTTCGAGCCGACTATTGTGTATCCTCGATACAGATGCCCTTGGATATCGTCAGAGTGAATGTCGTGCAACAGGCGGATGTATTCAATGTCTATCGGATGTCTCTCGATCTATGAAAAGATAAAAATAAATTTTTCCATGAATCTATAAAGAATCCAATCAATTAATAGAGGGAATGTCTCGACGAACATTTCGCTCTGTGTCGATTTTTCTCTGAGAAAATCTGTCGAATTTCATATAGGCATATGTTTAAAGATATAAATTTTCCAATTTTTCGTTATTAATCTATAGCTGATATATTTCATTCATTTTGTATGTTTTATATTCTGGCCTGCTAAAGAAGAGTGCCATATCTGCAAAAATTCACATTTTGAGTTATATATCGATTCTGATATTTTCGACCTTGAGGAATTTATTAGAATAAGTAAAAAATTTACTTTAGAAAAAAATTAAACAATTGATAAAATAGATATAGATTGTGACAGCTGCAAATTAAAAACTTTCGAGCTGTTTTTCTCAGTGTGACGTTTTTATAGATACGGCACTCTTCCTTTAGTAGGACAGTATTATTTAATTTTTTAATGATTTTTCTTTTAACGTTTTGATGAAAAATCAGTCTTCACTTACATCGCTTAAGAATACTTTAATAGAGTCCTCCGTACGTCCAGATACTGTTACGAGTCTCGGTAAATCGTCAGATGGTGCTCCTTTGTTAATCTTCTTTTTCGAATAAGATTTCAATACGATGTGGCAATTGGCACCTCCGAAACCGAAGGAATTAATACCCACGTAACCACCATCCCATTGTGTCGGTTCGGTGACGACCTTAAGCCTGCCATCTTCGAGAGCTTTTAAACCTTCTCGTGGCCGGTTGTAATGCAAATTAGGTGGAATTATTCCGGTTTCCATTGCTATTATTACCTATGGTAAATGTTGCAACTTAATGAATTAATATAGATATAGCATAAACCTAGCTACTTCCTTTTTATCTTTTTCAGTAAAATATTCGAATACTTGCAATATTGGCAACAATTTTAATTAGGATTTAAAAAATTAGGGCTAAATACAATTTATATTTGTTTTATTATTTGCATAAAATCAAACTAGATTTTAAATAAATAATAATTTTTTTTTTAGTTCAAGAGGACTTTGACAACATTAAATTTATAAGAGTTAATTATTATAGTAAAATATTTATATTCTATTTCTTGCTGTAATGAAAGGAACGCAAAAAGAATTGGGCCAACGTCACACGGTGTTCCCAAGCGGTCACCCATCCAAGTACTAACCGTGCCCAACGTTGCTTGACTTCAGTGATCGGACGAGAACTGGGACCCTATTCTTGAAACGAGGACCCTAGATATCGCATACGATAAAAAGTATTTTTGAATGAACTTATTCAAGAATACCATTTTTATTGTATGCGATATCTAGGGTCCTTGTTTCAAGAATAGGGTCCCTGGTACTCATCAACGTGGTAGGGACGTTGGCTGGTTGTTTGAAACAATTTTAGCTGGTTTTAATCCGGAAGAATTTTAGTTGGAAATATAAATATGATACCAATTTGCTAGAATTCGAGTATTCGAACAAATTCGTCAAATTATCTTATTATTGAAGCACTAATGTCTGAACAATTCGAATGATTCAAATTTTAATATCCAAAAACTCGAATTTATTTGAATCTGGTGAATTCAGATTATCTCCAAAAAATTATACTCTAAAAAATTATCTCCATTACAAGAAACAGAATAGAAATTAAAATTGGAATTTATGTAACTATTCCTTTTGCTAGCTCTGAAAGAATTATCCACAGCCAATATAAATAGTTTATCGTCTAAATATGTAAATCAATAATAGTATTTCTTTGTCAAAAAATATTTTCAATTAAGTTTACCTTTCTTGTGTCTAAAGATTTGCAAAACAGTCTTAATATAAACACGATATTTCTTTAAAAAAAAGAGTTACCTTCATAATTTGACACAGGCCGCTAGCGGGCTCGGAATGACCCATATTCGACTTAACAGAACCGATCAACAAAGGGGTAGTTCTGTCTTTGCAGACAGCTTTCTCAATCGCATTGAGCTCCTCGGGATCGCCGACTTTGGTGCCGGTACCGTGGCATTCCAGATAGGATAGAATGCTCGGCGATAGGCCGCAATCCTCGTAGCACTCTTTCAGCAGAGTGCCCTGCATCACGCTCGACGGGAACGTGATGCCCTGCTCCTTGTAACCGTCGCAATTCGATTTGCCGTAGACCACTCTGGCGTAGATCCGTTTCGCGTTCTTTGCCTTCTGTAGATAGATGACGGAAATCGTCTCACTGCGAGCATAGCCATCCGCGTCGGCGTCAAACGCTTTGCTGCGGCCATCAGGCGACAAAACCCCTGCAATCATCATTATCATAAAATATACGAAAATAATCGTCTATTATATTTTCAATACTTTGATATATTATAATTATTAGTGATATGTATTTCTTACATCGATATTAGTACTTATAAAGAGTCATATTGCATTTTTTATGCAAAACCATTTGCACGTATGGAAAGGTGTAGGGGAAACTGGGGACAGTTGATCCTCCCCTTTTGTTTTAAACGGCTATTTTTGTCATTTTATGGTGTATCTCAAATCAAATATCATGAAATAGTTAGGAATTTAGTTGGCCTTACTCCATCATAAAGCCGTTTTTATTAATCAGTTAATACAGAAGTTATTGAACTAAAACTGAAAAGTGGGAAATTGTACCATGTGTCCCCTATTGAGGGTGACTTGTTTCAGCGTGTAGGGTAACATGATCTACAGGGGTTGACGTCTCCCAACCTTTGATTTTTTACAATAAAACATTTAACTTTTATAAGTAATTATCAGTTTCTATTTTAATTAGTGGTCAAACCACATTTGGCAGCATCTTATTATTAATTTTCGTAATAAAGCTTCTTATTAATTTGCATATGCTTATAAACAAAAATACTTCTTAAATCTTCTTAACATAACAAAGTAATATTTTGTTCTTACATAACTAACAAGTTTGATACTTCTTAAATCTTTTGAACATAACAAAACTATATTGTACCAAGTCTCCCCACTGATATTAGATTATAATTTTATATCAATACTTAAATACAACACACGTATTTCTATGACTTACTGTAAAATAAACTACCTATTAGACATGCAAACAAATACGTATTTGTAAAATATCGCTATCCATTACCTAATTCGAGAAAACCAATAGGAAAAAACTCATTAAAAAGAAGTACGAAATCAGCAAATCACAAAACCGCCCGCCATATGCAAACGTCACACACGTGGCAAATATCACTACTACGTGAAGTTAAGGGGTAAGGCCACCCTGGGCGTCAAAAAGAAAAGGTCAATTTCGGGATTTTTTTAAAAGAGTATAGTAAATGTTATCGAATTTTCGTCAAAAGTACTTTATAAAACTTGCCTTGAAGTACAAAAATAAATTTTTTTAAAAATTTTTATTAAAAAATGGCGGCTCCAGAACCAGGCTCCGACGACGCCTGTATATAAACGGGCGGACAGAAATCTCCTTCAGATTTGCACCTGGAACAAAAACCCAAAATTTTTCTTTTAATAGATACCCTAAACTAGTGCACCACGTAGGGATTTTTCGATATCTTATAAACTTTGTTTTTTATAAACAATTAATGACAAAATTTTTACGTAAAAAAATGAATTTTGGGTTCATATGCTCACCATTTTCCGAAAAAACAGTATTTTTAAATTTCCCTACGTGGTGCACTAGTTTAGGGTATCTATTAAAAGAAAAATTTTGGGTTTTTGTTCCAGGTGCAAATCTGAAGGAGATTTCTGTCCGCCCGTTTATATACAGGCGTCGTCGGAGCCTGGTTCTGGAGCCGCCATTTTTTAATAAAAATTTTTAAAAAAATTTATTTTTGTACTTCAAGGCAAGTTTTATAAAGTACTTTTGACGAAAATTCGATAACATTTACTATACTCTTTTAAAAAAATCCCGAAATTGACCTTTTCTTTTTGACGCCCAGGGTGGCCTTACCCCTTAAGTCATGTCATAGACAACCAGTGTTGCTAGTTGAATCAAATACTGAGTTCACAGAAGTACCATAAAATCGATGTACCATATCTCCCATAGGGATCAACTGTCCTCAGTTTCCCCTATATCCTAAATGACAAAATTTCATTACCGTGAATATAATTACGGCTTTTTCCAAGTTCCAAATATTCTCAGGAAAAAACTATGTGCGAATAAATCTTCGGAAAAACTGTAATTGTGTAGTTTCGACGTAATTCGTTGTGATCATCATTAATATATGCGACCAATTACCAGAAAGTTTTAAAGTTTTAACAAGAGTCTGATTTTTTTCTTTTCTTAAGCTTTCTTCTTATATGAATATTTCCTTTGACACGTACTACACGGAGATAAAATACCTCTTTACAGTAAATTTAACTTGATTATTATTTAAAAGAAAACGTGAGTTCTCCTTTTTTTTACGTTATAACGTGATCGAGGACGAAGAATCGTACCGAGACGAGAAAATTGCAGGGATACGTAGGGATGAAGGCACAGATTCGATCCGCCCACGATAGCGGCGTCGCATTGGCCATCTTGCAAGCACCGATAAGCGTGCTCCATTGCGACCAAGCTCGAGCTACAGGCGGAATCCAGAGTGTAAGATGGTCCGGTCACTCCTAACCAGTAGGAAATCCTATTCGCCAGCATGGCTCTGCTGCACCCGGTAATTCCAAAGCCATTTACCTAATCATCACAGGAAAATTAATTATAGAAAATAATTTTTCACCGCCTTTAATTGCTAGGATTTTCGCCACCTATATTTTTCTATCCTATTTATAACGATAAGCGAGTAATTATAAATTTCGAAAAAATGTGAAATTTCCGACCTTCGAAATTTCTTCTGCATCCAAATCTAAATTGACACAGTAAATCCCAATTCTTTTTAACTCGTCTATCTATTTTATTACGTAATACCTAACGTGCATTAATGACGTACCTGTAATTTTTCGTAAAACCAAGTCTTTTCAGATTCTGAGAAACACGCGCCCACGAAAACGCCGGTTCGCGACCCACGCAATTGCTTTGGATTAATTCCCGCGTCAACAACGGCCTCGTAAGCGTGCTCCAGTAACATTCTGCACATCGGATCCATCGTGTGGGCCTGTTTGAAGTGGACCCCGAAGAACAGCGCGTCGAATTTGCCCACATCGTTAATCTTTCCTGTACGCTGAGGGATATCCGGATGATCTGTAACATTTATAAAAACATAATAAATCATTATGTCCATCCTGAGATTTTTTATTACGCAAGTAGAATAAAAAAATTTAATTTAATTTTTAACTATATTAATATTTTTTGGTCCTTCTCAAGTATAAACTATAATATCGAAGTTGAAAATAGCCGTTCGGAACATCTTATAAATAGCTACGAGTTTTTACCCGGAAAATCATATCTACAAGATGTCGTCACGCGTGTCCATAGAGAAGGAAATAATTGCAGTTAAGACATTGTCAAAAAACTGTTATAGTCAAGAACGACATGAGAGCAATCCCGTCAAAGGTCGGCAATAAACAGTTTATTGCCGACCTTTGACGGGATTGCTCTCATGTCGTTCTTGACTATAACAGTTTTTTGCCAATGTCTTAACTGCAATTATTTTCTTCTCTCCTCTATGGACACGTGTGACGACATCTTGTAGATATGATTTTCCGGGTAAAAACTCGTAGCTATTTATAAGATGTTCCGAACGGCTATTTTCAACTTTGATATTATAGTTTATACTTGAGAAGGACCAAAATACCATGGTCGAAACGTTGTAATTTCGTTAATAAATTTGCCAGTTCGGTCAAATTAATTCGTCTTTTGTTATTTACTACTGGCGAAAAAAAGATTATTTTATTTTATATTAACTATATTATTTTTATTTAACTATATTATATATAAATATATGTATATATAATTATTATATGTGTGTGCATTAGGGTGTCTGTTAATTTGGCAATTTTTAAAATTCTTATGGGACCCCCTCTAACTTGTTAGTCGGTAAAAAAAGGAATATTTTGAGACTAAGTGAAACATAATTAATACGATCAGTCTAAGGGTACGCGCATCAACTTTGAAAATTCTTATTTAAAATACATTGAGTTTTAACCGAAATTTACCTTTTTTCAATTTTTGCAACGTATCGTGCTTACAGTTTTTTTTTTTTACCTTGGAGACCGATGATAATTATATAAAACTTAACTAATTATATAGAACCTATTTAAGAATGTTAAATAAATAAAATATTGAAAAATCTAAAAACTTTTACATTTTATCTAAATTTTAAAGACTATAACAAATTAGAATAGCTCATAATGTTTTATATCTATTAAAATTTGTAATCGATAAGTTAACAACGCAACTTCAAGCAATAAAAGTAATAAAACAAAAAAATTGACAAATTACAAAAATCTTAAATAATTCTATCTTGGTGTGTGCCTGCGTTCGCTTATTCCCACATTGGGAGCTATTGGGAAAATAAGATCTATAATACACGTTACATTATATATTTTGTTTTCCCAATAGCTCCTAATAAGAATAAACGAACGCAGACGGTGTGTGAATCAATGTCTATGGGTGAAATTTCAAATGTTATTATGTAATGTGATGACCATCGGTCTCCAAGTTTAGGTAAAAAAAGAACAAAAACTGTAAGCACGATACGTTGCGAAAATTAAAATTTCGGTTGAAACTCAATGTATTTTAAATAAGAATTTTTAAAGTCGATGCGTGTACCCTTAGACTCATCGTATTATGTTTTGCTTAGTCTCAAAATTTTTCTTCTTTTGCCGACAAAAATGTTAGAGGGGTTCCCATAAAAATTTTAAAAATTGCCAAATTAATGGACACCTTAGTGCACATATACATATATGTATTATTCAAAGAGTTACACATCTCTACGTTTCACATGTAAAATTAATATAAAATTATATGTATATATTATTTTTGAGAAAATATTAAAAAATACTTGTTGCGTAAAAGATTTAAAATTTGGTGTATATTATTGCTAATAGCAATATGTTTATTTATACTTAGGGCAATTAAAACTTTTTTTTATTCTGATCTATTAATCACCTAATTTCCACCGGCGATCGTCACTCGTGATCAGGTCGACCTTATTTAGTAAATTGTTTTTGAGCTCCTCCACATTTTTGGATTCTGGAAATCTACCGGCAATACCAGATATAACGATTTCTTCGCCAGGTCCAGGTGCGTTATAACTCCTCTTAGTTGATTTCACCGCAGGCATTGTTCCCAGAATTATCTTCTCGTTTCGTCAAATACGAAGAAAAGAAACAATGTTACCGAAGTTAGTTGTCGAATTATTATCTCATTAATTGACAAATTTTTTTCAATTATTTCAACAACTATAAGAGATATTTGTAATTAATTCTTTTATTAATTCTCGCACTGTGTAGAAACTATTTGTATTTACGATCTATTTTATTATAGGGAACTTAACGAGCTCATTAACCGGTTCTGTGACCAATCGCAACTGAAAGACGAGACAGCGGAAAACAGCGAGGTTTTATACGAAGAACATCCCTACCTCCTATGAATTCCATTATTGTTACTTTGAACTTCCTTTGAACATTTGCATTACTAGTGAGAAATACGTCGGGTTGTTTTTTGAATAGCTAATCTACTATCTCATGTACTATTTAAAAGAATTAAATTTCACAAAAAATCACAAATAATAATAGATTTCTGGGCATTATCCGCATGCATGCATAATACAATGGGAATTATATATTACATTTTAATTAACGCATATATTTTCGTTATATAAATTTTTTTATTGTAAAGAAACGAGACATGCATTTTTCGCTATTATAGAAATAGCTAGGTTGAATTGTGATAAATTTTATTATTGTAATATAACGTAAAATCCAGTAACACTGTAAAAGTGTTTATTAGGATTCACTTGTATCCGAAATTTTTTATTATATATACCTAGATATATATATATATATGTTTGTAGTAAAAATTATTAAATTATATCAAGTTTCACAAATATATGTAAATTCTGCATTTACATATTCTCTACATTTTTACATTTCTCATATATAATCCTTCGCTTTTAAAACATGAGAATAAGGTATTAATTTAGAAAATAATATATCATTCTGTGACATTCTGTTTCGCTCAATTTCTTTTCCTTACGCATCGTGCTTAATAATATGATTACGCACAAAATTAGATAATGATTATATTATAAGTATACTTATTTATAAGTATACTTATAATATAATCATTATCTAATTTTGTGCGTTATAAGTATACTTATTTATAAGTATACTTATTTATAAGTATACTTATTTATAAGTTTTGCGAGACTAATCTCAACCTTCATAAATGTAAGAGAATAATTTATGAAGATCATTACAGATGTCCTAAAACAATGTAGATGAGATTTGGCCGAACAAAAAAGGCATACCTTTCGACATAAAATTCGATTGTAATAAGTCGCGAACAGAGTCTCTTTTATAATCTTTTCCTGCCGTTCATGTAATGAATATTCGGCATCGCACGGACACAGAAGTCAAGGGTGGCCGGATATAGCATCAGAATACATAATTTATCCTTCGTTACCATCCTCTATTAGTTACATTGACGTAGACCATTACACGCGAATGTGTTGCAATATCACATGAGTTATATAAGTTTATATTCCGTTTCTACAATGTTCGGTAAAATATTTCTTTAAACTGGCATTTTGTATTAATAAGAGAAAAGCTATAACAAAAAAAAGCGGAAGAAAAAAAAATACTTTTAAGCGCTGACATCACGTGCGATCATTTTCCAGAAACCGATAACAACATAATACACAATACACTGTAATTAAGATATATCTTTATTGTCTTCACATTCATTTTAGACTAAATTATAAAAATACAAAAGTTTTACTTTGACATATAAAGAATATATTATATATAATATTATGCCGCTATTGTATTAATATTAATTTACATAATATAGATAATCATCTTTGTAAGTACAGTTACTCTCCTTATTTATAAAAATAGATAAAAATTATCCTTATATATTTTTCGTGATTGTACTTTAAGAAAAAAATAAAGGTTATGATGTTACGAACATTTGAATTTGGAATTCTAATACGAATAAAAGCCGCGTATTATTTGATCCTTAAGGTGCAGGTTCATGCAGTACTTGCAAGTCAAATAGGCAACTATTTTTATTAGTGATAAATAAGTGTGATTTTTGTCCGTAAAAATCAGCATATAATTAGATTTATTATTTATGACATCTTTAATGTTGTACGACCTCTACGTAATTAAAATATTGAGACAAAAGTCACTTTTTTTACTAAAGTTGTGAGCATGGTCGGTATACACGACCAGTCAGCAGCACGCGTGGTAAGCAGTCTTCGTCGCCGCGATCTATATAACCTTTACGTACAATTGTCAAATATTGAGCGAGCAGCCTCGACGTAAGGGAAGTTTCGAGACAAACGTGCACAAACGTGGTAAACGTTGAAAGTTTTGAGATAAGTATGCGCCTTACACATCAGCTGACACGTGCGACGTTGTGAAGCTGCCGCTAATGCCGCTCGAGTCCAGCCATCAGTTCCGTGTTGTCGATTTAGTCAATCGAAAATTACGTTTTATTATTATATGGTTCGGTCAATGAACTCGGGCTTTCGTCCAGTATCTTACAAAATGTTTATTGCATCGTTTCGTCAGTTTTTGGTTCGTTCAAGTACATTTGAAGTATTGCAATTTTTGCAGCATAAGCGCTTTTGCCTCGTTTTTCGCATAGGCCCTGGTGAAAATAAAACGTAAAAGAAACGTCAGTAAAGCGTAAATTGGAGAGTAAGTCGAGTGTAAGAGAAGTGTAACGGAAGTGTAAGCGAAGCCTGTAAGAAGCGAAAATTGGAACATCGGAGCGTAAAGAAAGCGACATCTAAACGTTAAAAAAGCGTTAATCGAGCGTTGTGGAACCGCGCTTGCCGAAGAGTTCCACAACGCTCGATTAACGCTTTTTTAACGTTTAGATGTCGCTTTCTTTACGCTCCGATGTTCCAATTTTCGCTTCTTACAGGCTTCGCTTACACTTCCGTTACACTTCTCTTACACTCGACTTACTCTCCAATTTACGCTTTACTGACGTTTCTTTTACGTTTTATTTAGCGTAAAGAAAGCGACATCTAAACGTTAAAAAAGCGTTAATCGAGCGTTGTGGAACCGCGCTTGCCGAAGAGTTCCACAACGCTCGATTAACGCTTTTTTAACGTTTAGATGTCGCTTTCTTTACGCTCCGATGTTCCAATTTTCGCTTCTTACAGGCTTCGCTTACACTTCCGTTACACTTCTCTTACACTCGACTTACTCTCCAATTTACGCTTTACTGACGTTTCTTTTACGTTTTATTTAGCGTAAAGAAAGCGACATTTAAACGTTAAAAAAGCGTTAATCGAGCGTTGTGGAACCGCGCTTGCCGAAGAGTTCCACAACGCTCGATTAACGCTTTTTTAACGTTTAGATGTCGCTTTCTTTACGCTCCGATGTTCCAATTTTCGCTTCTTACAGGCTTCGCTTACACTTCCGTTACACTTCTCTTACACTCGACTTACTCTCCAATTTACGCTTTACTGACGTTTCTTTTACGTTATAATTTATACTGTAAAATACAATATAAAATTTACTTATCGTAAACCATTATTTTATTGCTGAAAATCTTGATTACGTCCAAGCTTAACTAAATAAATTTATATTGTACTTAGAAAATTTGCTTACGTCCACCGCTGGATTTGAACCTGGAACCCCTGGATCTTGAGTCAGTCACCTTCCGCACTGTGCTACAACATTGATTGATGAAGACGTTTCATATTGTTTACATATGTTACACTTATTGTTAGCAGACGTACGGAAGGTGTCAGCTATATTATTATTACCCTTTTAATAGGGTCGGCTTAATATACATGTATATATATATTTTTTACAAAATTGATGAAGTGTGCAAGAAGTGTATCGGTAAGTTGCATATACTCTTTATGAAGCGTTTGGGAAGCGTAGACGAAGTGTCAATCAGTGAAGTGTGCAAGAAGTGTATCGATAAGCTTTATACACTCTTTACGGAGTGTTTGGGAAACGTAGACAAAGTGTCAATCAGTGAAGTGTGCGAGAAGTGTATCATAAGCTTCATACACTTTTTATGGAGCGTTTGGGAAGCGTAGACAAAGTGTTAATCAGTGAAGTGTGCGAGAAGTGCATCGATAAGCTTCATATACTCTTTACGGAGTGTTTGGAAAACGTAGACGAAGTGTCAATCAGTGAAGTGTGCGAGAAGTGTATCAATATGCTCCATACACTCTTTACGGAGTGTTTGGGAAACGTAGACGAAGTGTCAATCAGTGAAGTGTGCGAGAAGTGTATCAATAAGCTCCATACACTCTTTACGGAACGTTTCGGAAGCGTAGACGAAGTGTCAATCAGTGAAGTGTGCGAGAAGTGTATCAATGAGCTTCATACACTCTTTACGGAACGTTTCGGAAGCGTAGACGAAGTGTCAATCAGTGAAGTGTGCGAGAAGTGCATCAATGAGCTTCATACACTCTTTACGGAGTGTTTGGGAAACGTAGACGAAGTGTCAATCAGTGAAGTGTGCGAGAAGTGTATCAATATGCTCCATACACTCTTTACGGAGTGTTTGGGAAACGTAGACGAAGTGTCAATCAGTGAAGTGTTGCGAGAAGTGTATCAATGAGCTTCATACACTCTTTACGGAACGTTTCGGAAACGTAGACGAAGTGTAAATCAGTGAAGTGTGCGAGAAGTGCATCGATAAGCTTCATACACTCTTTACGGAGTGTTTGGGAAACGTAGACGAAGTGTCAATCAGTGAAGTGTGCGAGAAGTGTATCAATATGCTCCATACACTCTTTACGGAGTGTTTGGGAAACGTAGACGAAGTGTCAATCAGTGAAGTGTGCGAGAAGTGCATCGATAAGCTTCATACACTCTTTACGGAGTGTTTGGGAAACGTAGACGAAGTGTCAATCAGTGAAGTGTGCGAGAAGTGTATCAATATGCTCCATACACTCTTTACGGAGTGTTTGGGAAACGTAGACGAAGTGTCAATCAGTGAAGTGTTGCGAGAAGTGTATCAATGAGCTCCATACACTCTTTACGGAACGTTTCGGAAGCGTAGACGAAGTGTAAATCAGTGAAGTGTGCGAGAAGTGTATCGATAAGCTTCATACACTTTTTATGGAGCGTTTGGGAAGCGTACACGAAGTGTCAACCAGTGAAGTGTGCGAGAAGTGTATCGATAAGCTTCATACACACTTTACGGAGTGTTTGGGAAACGTAGACGAAGTGTCAATCAGTGAAGTGTGCGAGAAGTGTATCGATAACCTTCATACACTTTTTATGGAGCGTTTGGGAAGCGTAGACGAAGTGTCAATCAGTGAAGTGTGCGAGAAGTGTATCGATAAGCTTCATACACTCTTTACGGAGTGTTTGGGAAACGTAGACGAAGTGTCAATCAGTGAAGTGTGCGAGAAGTGTATCGATAACCTTCATACACTTTTTATGGAGTGTTTGGGAAACGTAGACGAAGTGTCAATCAGTGAAGTGTGCGAGAAGTGTATCAATAAGCTCCATACACTCTTTACGGAACGTTTCGGAAGCGTAGACGAAGTGTTAATCAGTGAAGTGTGCAAGAAGTGTATCGGAAAGCTTCATACACACTTTAAGGAGCGTTCGGGGAGCGTTTGGGGAGCGTGTATGGGTATTCGAAACAGCAAAGAGTCAATGGAAAATCATTGGAGTGTCAAAGAGGCGTTAAATCTCTTCATTTACGCTTCTTTGACGCTCCGAGAAGCTTTCTATTTTCACCAGGGGGGTCTACCCCCACCGCGTTAAATTGGCAAAGTTTACGGACATATATCTCCGGAACCAATCGGTTAAAAAATCCGAAATTTTACAGACACACTCTAGGAACGTTAACCTTTCATTTAATATCACATTTTTCGGGCTAACTACATATGACCTAAATGCATGAACCACCTTAACCCTCCGATTGTTTATAATGCATTGAATTTATTCAACATAAATTTTATTAATATACATCGACAATATTTTTAAGGCGTTCTGTTTGATATGTCATGTTACAAACGTCTTAAAAGCGTTTATAAATAAATAAATAAGTACATTTAATGATTATATCATGTAATCAAATTTATTTATGTATTAATAAATCAATAAATTAAATAATAGAGCAAGATTGAACGTACACAAGAAAAATTTAACGATCAGAGGGTTAGTAACGTGGCAACAAGTATATCTGAGATCTTCATTAAATATGTAACATACATATATGTATTTTATTTTAATGAAGCGTTTAAGTTCTGTTAAAAAAACACAGTAACTAATTATAAATTAGATACTTTTCCACTTTAAACTCGTTTGTTCCACAGACGTTTCTTTTTCATAATGCTGTTATATAAGCTGTTGTATAAATATAGCGTCTAAGCCAAGAAATAACGTAGAGATTAAATAAAATGTTCATGTACAAGATCTATTTTAATATTTGTGCACTCCAGCGAAGTTTTTCCCTTGTCCGTCTAAACTAGTCTAAAGCCTCCATTACGCTTGACGTAAAACTAAATTCTGAGCTACTTTCGTCCTTTTAATCTCTAAAAAATTAATACAATTAGTAATTTGTTGTATTAGAATGTTTCGATTTATTTGTGCCAATAATTTTATCTTTAAGAAAGAAAAGACATACAGTGTGTCGAGACTTGGCAAACTGTCGTTCAGTGTTGGCATACTGACAAAACCATCTATCTTAATTCGAGATAAGAATTAATAGTGGCCACATAAATTCCTTTTGAACTAGCTATACCTAAATAACGTGGACTAGATAATTCAATTAAGGAACGTTCGGGATTCTTTTCCGAAGAACGCTTCCGCGTCGAGTTTCACAATCTCGACAGACGAAAAATGAATAATGAATAAGTACGATTTGCAGAATGCTAAAATGAGATAATAAGTCATTAACAGGATAATTTACATAATTGATTAATATGTAGCATTAATATGTAACTAAACTGATACCTACCAAAAGCGAGGTAAATGATTCCACACTGGATCAACAGCACGAGTCCTTCTACCATTTTCATCCACAAATACACAAAATTCATTCTAGCACAGTAAAAGCTCCGTTGTGCCGTATGTATTAGAAATATTCAGAACACAAACAGGAAATATGCCAAGTTTAGCTGCGCCTGATATTGTCGCTTTAACTGATTGTGAGCTATTGTCTTCCTCTGGGAACTGCGAATAATGCAACCGTTTTACATATAATTTTTTCTGAATTATATATCTTATTCAGTCATCGAAGAGTGAATACTTTACGAGATATTTCATATTTTATATTAAAAATTTAATGACAAAATTTGAAATATCTCACGAAATTTTTAACGAAAGAGAGTTTTGTTATAGTGTTTTAAAAACGTCTCGACAAGGGCTACAAGAATATGCAATAAAAAATAGGGGGTCCAATTTAAAAAATTTAAAGTAACCCTGACTTGACCTAAACGACGCCACCTAAGATCAAACTGATAAAGTCAGTAAACAGATCTTTTTAAACCCTACAACCTCCGTATAAAACATTTTTCCTAAAATGTTTTGTTTTCGAGATATTTGATCGTTTCCAGACTTTTATAACACCCCGTATACATAATTATATATATGTATATATATACATATATATGTTTTATGTACTATATTTAGTTGTATACATACATTAAAATAATACATAATATCGCAGCAATAAGTACTTTGAAAACAATAACTACAAATAAAGAATAAAAGAATTCAATAAGAACGATATATATTGATAGACTTTTATTTGATTTTTACCTCAAAATAATGATTTTGCAAACTATAAATTGTCACAAAAGATTAGCATTAATTTCTTCTATTTCATATATATATATATACAGGGTGTACCTAAACTGGCGATAAATATTTTAATGACAAATACTTTGTAACATTTTAAGACAAAAATTCTAATACGAAAATGCCGAGGCTATAATAGTTTTCAAATGAGAGAAGTTTAAAGATAACGAATGAGAAGGTTAGATTTTCGCGCGCTCAGGGATGGTAACATGGCCAATGATAAAGGTGCTTTCATGAATCGAATGCCTTTGAGTAATGTGAAATTATTGTAAAGAAATTCAAATGTTTTATTAAGAAACTATTTTGTTTGTCCGTAATAAATTATTTATTCAATAATTCAATATATCCATGATATGTGTTATTATGTCATATTTATTTGGTTAATTCATATGATGGTAATAAATCTCCGCGATGAAAATTGATCAAATCGATGAAATCATTTTTGTTCCAACTTTTGATTAAATTTGTCGATAAAATTATTAATACCGATTATTTATTCAATTCTGATACAAGTCTAGACACTCTCCAGACTCTTTCTTAAAAATCGTTATAAAATCTTAGGTGTTTAGAAAAGAAAGAAGTTACATAATTAAATAAAATAGAAAGAATTAACGTAAAATATATCAAAACAGGCGTACTTTATTAAAACCCACAAAATAATTTTTAAATAAATTTTTTCAAAATATTATTTTACGACGTACATTACTATAAACTTCCTTTTTAATGTTAAAATTAATTTATTTACATCAATAAAAAAAAATTTTAAATTAAATTAAAATTACAAAATGTATGAATTAATAAAAACTAAAATACAAAACGTATAAACTAATAAAATTAAAAATACAAAACGTGTGAATTAATAAAATTAACTAATATGTACATGCAGGCAATCATTTTGCGGTCCAAACGCTCATTGCTCAAATTCAACAAAATATCTGTTATGAAAAACGTTAGCATTAGTCATGAACTGTTCATAATTTTTTCGTCAAAGCATTTGCAACTATTACGCCACAAATAATTTTAAATGCAACGACGAGTTTGTTACGACGTGCACGATTGTGCATCAAATGTGACGGTGGACACTTCAAACACGTTTTATAAATAGAGATATCATCTTCATACTATTAATTTGCTACTGGTTTTTCTTAACAGATATTTTGTTGAATTTGAGCAATGAGCGTTTAGACCGCAAAATGATTGTCTGCATGTACATATTAGTTAATTTTATTAATTCACACGTTTTGTATTTTTAATTTTATTAGTTTATACGTTTTGTATTTTAGTTTTTATTAATTCATACATTTTGTAATTTTAATTTAATTTAAAATTTTTTTCCATTTATGTAAATAAATTAATTTTAACATTAAAAAGGAAGTTTATAGTAATGTACGTCGTAAAATAATATTTTGAAAAAATTTATTTAAAAATTATTTTGTGGGTTTTAATAAAGTACGCCTGTATTGATTTATTTTACGTTAATTCTTTCTATTTTATTTAATTATGTTAACTTCTTTCTTTTCTAAACACCTAAGATTTTATAACGATTTTTAAGAAAGAGTCTGGAGAGTGTCTAGACTTGTATCAGAATTGAATAAATAATCGGTATTAATAATTTTATCGACAAATTTAATCAAAAGTTGGAACAAAAATGATTTCATCGATTTGATCAATTTTCATCGCGGAGATTTATTACCATCATATGAATTAACCAAATAAATATGACATAATAACACATATCATGGATATATTGAATTATTGATTAAATAATTTATTACGGACAAACAAAAATAGTTTCTTAATAAAACATTTGAATTTCTTTACAATAATTTCACATTACTCAAAGGCATTCGATTCATGAAAGCACCTTTATCATTGGCCATGTTACCATCCCTGAGCGCGCGAAAATTTAACCTTCTCATTCGTTATCTTTAAACTTCTCTCATTTGAAAACTATTATAGCCCCGGCATTTTCGTATTAGAATTTTTGTCTTAAAATGTTACAAAGTATTTGTCATTAAAATATTTATCGCCAGTTTAGGTACACCCTGACATATATATAATACTTACTTTTATGAATTTTTTTTTTTTTTTTTTTTTTTACTTACACATTGGATGCATTCAATAATTAACAAAATGACTCATTGAGCGCTCGCAGCTAAACGCAGCTGTCAAAGCTGGGGCCGGTATTCATAGTCAGATCTTATATACATACAAAAGCTTAGCGCGCCCGTTTTGAAACACGGAAGTGACCCTCGAATGGCGGCGACCAATCCGCAGCCAGTTGACCTGTTTGCTCATCCCTGACTAGAGGGTCCCTAATTTAAAATTGCAAAAATGTTATACGCAGGGTTGTGTCGTAATTTTCAAGACTACATCTACATAGATTCTATATGTGTTGTTTACGTTGTTACACGAACTTTTTTCATGTAGCAAAAAAATTTAAATTATTGAAAGATTGATTAATTGGTTGAGTTCTTTAAATTAAACAAAAATAAAAAGTAGTTGTTCCTAAATTAGATTAGATAAGCATTTCAATTTTAATTTAATTATAATATTAACATGCAGGGACAAAAGATGCATGATATTAATATAAAAATATTATTATTAACGTTGATCTCTGAGCTTTTAAACGATAAAAAGCAGTATATGTTGTTTAGCTCACAGTTGCAACAAACTGCAACACACACAATATGCATAATGTTTTTTTTTCTCTTTTTACAGATGTAAAATCAAAATCTTTCGAACCATTAATTTTTTCTAAAAATTGTGCCCAAGCTAAAAATAATAGCGTTGAAAATAAAATTGCAAACAAAATAGAAAACACATTATTTCCGATATTTCTGGCGAAATATAAATGTTCGATGATCCTTTCCATAAAATTTATTCTTGAAATTTTCACATTTTACATCCAATATGTTGAAAACTCTTCTAAGAACTTAACAAAATGTTTATAATTATTTGAATATATCTAGAATATAGCAAGGAAAGATTGCGGAAAATACAGGACGGAAAGGTATTCAACACAAACGAACGTGGCAAGAGTATACTGTATTTTGTCATTTTAATCATTACCATACGAACCGTTACTTACAAATCAAACTGTGATTGTGGTTCTTCCTGCGAGTCTGTAAGTGTGTCTCATGTAATGTTGTGTGTACGTGTGCAAACCGCATGTGTGTATGTTCTCTTTTATGAATTTACGTTTATCGTCTATTTAGCATTCCTTAGCGATACCATTAATAACGTCATCGTTATTGATATTATCATTAAAATTACTTTGATACAATAAGGCGCTATGCGGTAGTAAATAATATATATAATAATGTATAACTTTTTAATTTTAAACACATGAGCGTAATAAATTCAGCATTTTGAGTGTGGGGCAATTATATATTTCGTTGTTTAATTTCGTAATTGCTCTATGATTTTGTAGGTTTACGAGACGCTCTATAAAATCGAACGTACGCGTTCCATCGATAAAAATACATTTTTAAATAATGCAAAAAAAGTGAGTTTCTCATTATATTGCAAACTCTTGTATGTATATATATATATATATGTATATATATTAAATATATATGTGTGTACATATATATATATACATATATTAATGTTTATAAACGCATAGATATAATCGTTAAGATGCGTATATACAAAAATATGTACAAATATTTCTCGTTTTTTTTTCTTTCGTTATCACCCTCCTCTTTCTTAACTGCCAACATTTACATCTTGGGCTCCTCGATTTACACTTTAATATGGCATCCGTTATACCTTGGAGATATCTCTCATCAAGTTATCAACCATCTGTATTAAGAATCAGGATTTTTTATTTCTCATATCAACACTAGAACGGTCGAGTTACTCTGCATGCAAATAAGAAAAGAATTAGATCTTTTAATTAAACAATTTTGTAAGTTACTTAAAAAGAAATTCGAGTGTCGAATAACAATAAAAATGTTTTCTTTATCTTTATTACGCATTAAAAATTTGTCGAAGTCTTTAATTATTAAAGTTTTTACCGTTTAAGAAAAAACGATCGTTCTAGTTAAAGGCGACGTCCACAAAATTCCTCTTTTCCGCGATATCTTTATCATACTACCGTAATTAATCGATAAACGTTTTGTTTCAAGTAACGCAATTTGCACACGTCCCAGGATTCTTTGCATTCTATCATCTATCGATAAACTTAAGTTTTCTTTTTTTTTTAATTCAAATTACAACATGAAAAATCGATGTTATAAATTCAGCTAGACAAAGGCAAATGCAACATAGACTATCTATGTAACTAATCCTCAAAAAGATTATTTCCTTAACACCTTGTTAGGATTGAATATGTAGGTACTTATCTTGAATGAGATACGTAGATACTTATTTTGAATCTTAAAGAGCAGTTGTGATTAATACGAATCATCACAACATTATCGCTTATTTGCGGAAATGAGTATTTTCGGTTGTCGCGTTTCTGTCTAAATGCTCACATGTATTCCCAGTATTACATGAGCAATATAACAATTAGATAATGCAGACTGTCCGGCAAATCGTGATACAACTACGAGGTTCATTACAAACAACTGTAATTTAATCATCTCACGCCAGTATCAATATATGCAGACATATTAAAAAACTATGTAATCTAAGAGAAAATTATTTTTCATTTGTTTATTGCAGAAGAGAGAAGAAAAATCACCTCCTCGTCAATTGTATCACGATATCTTGTATCGGATACCCTGTATATACTCGCGGCGCTTTCCCCGCGCGACTAATTCAACAATAAGGCACATTGTTACATCTGCTGGTGGAGGAGTGTTTCAAAACAGACAGAGATTATGATGTCGTTCTACATCTAGATCGCCGAAAACGACACCATAACCTCCTGCTGATCACTCCGTCCTCCTAATTCCCTGGCACCTACGACCTCAAGTACTACAACCCGGAACCTCGGACGAACGCCTACACTTTTTTAGAAGTATTTGGGATAAGACTAATCTTATCAGCGTGTCCCCAACTGATTGCTCCAGTTTTTTTTACACAAATCTCTTATCGCCTTTTCTTTGTAATTTCTCTTCAGATCGTCTATTTGGTTTGTTAAATAAATTTAAATACTATTCTCAACGCTTTTATATTAATCTCTTTCACTTCTGTATGTTGATCTCGCTTTCCGTTCGAGAACGGTTGGAAAGGCAATCTGTTTCTACAACTTTCCCAAAAAGAACAATCCAATAACAATTTGAAAAATTCCATAGCTAAGGCTGAAGATATAAAAATAAAATTGCAGCTGATTCTATTTGCCATGCAAAAAGCAGCAAGCAGAAGTATTTCATTTGATAAAATTTTAATCAGATAAAAAAAGGCAAAATCCAAGTAAAGGATTAGGCTTTATTAAATTTGGAAGTTACGATTCGCGACCCGGGAACTCAGCATTAGGAAACCGAAACGCGTTGTAAAACGCCGACACCGAGGTCAGAGCGAAATTCGCTAGTTAACCTGGGCGCAGCCTTTCCTCGTTAGATTTTCGAGTCGCAGACCAGCTGCTCGGTGGGTCATGTGCTTCGACGCACAGAGGGAACGAACGACGCGACATGCGAGGGTGTCGCGGTCACGATTTCGCGACGTGGACTCGGACGAGTCGGGTTAAACAATTAAATAGCCTATCGTAGAGTATCGTTTAAATAATTTACGTTTCTGTATGTACACAATCGCGCTCGCGTTTGCGCGTAATTCTCGCTGCTGCGTCCGTCTCGAAAGGGTTGCTTTTGACACCCAGCATTGGCACATGCACCGCGATCACTGGTCACATCGGCTATAGCAGCTTCGCAGCACGCAATTTGTCGACAATCCATCCTTGACGCATCTTATCCTTTCGAGCTTTTTGATGCGTGCGTCCTACAATCTGCGCATGGCACCTGGGATTCAGAGTTAAGAGACAGCGGCTTCGCGATCTCTCTTCCTCTCTCGTATTTCCCCATCTTGCTGCTACTTCAAACTCGAAAGGGAACAGATCTATGAACTGGCGGAATTGCAGCTCCGTCGCGCGACAGCTTGGAATACGCGCGATTTTCTGACCTTCACACTTCGACACCGAGAACCCGGTCAACGACATATTCGTACCTCTTCGGCTCCCCGTTGCCATTATTCTCGGCAGACTTCGGTAAAGCCTCTCTCTCGCCGTTCTCCGAACTTCGCGTGTCCGTCTCCGCCGCCGGTCGACCTTTAGCGTTCACGGACTTACTGTCGGCGTTGGACAACGCGACCTCGTCCTCGTTGACGACGACATTCGCGGCATTTCGATCCGCGACACTGCCGCTCTTCGTAGCGGGCAATGCACTTCCGCCGGGAACGTTGTTCGGCCGCGTTGTCGACGAATTCATGAGACCGTGAGCGCTGGTGACGACTGGCTCCGACGCGTACTTTCTGTGCGTGTGCGATGACGAGGAACACGTGCCTTCGGTCACGAGCTCCTCAGGTGGCAGAACAGGAACGTTCAAATTTATCCGCGTAAAGAAGGCCATCTTCTCTCTGGAAAAAGATAACGTTACTGGTTTATCAAATGGTCTTTATGAAAGATAATATATTTTTCTTATTAATCCTTATATAATCTTCGAAATTGTCGGAAAATTATAAATTCTTATCGCGATCAAATTCCACTTGAAGATGAGACTTTTTATTAACACTGTTAATATCAGAGTTATTTTGGATATCACTTAGTTACTTCAGTATCTTGATTATTATGATCAGATGTTATAAATACCTACTCGAATATTATATCCAAGTAATAAATAAACTGAAAAAAATATCGAGTACTATGCGGAAGAAACGAGAAATTGGATATTAAGACTACCTAGCATTATCTTATCTAATACATAAAAGTTTCATTGTTTACGTCAATGGAGAATAAAGTTTCAATTCTAAGCATTCATTGGATTTTCTATTAGAATACGCCATTGACTAAAGATAAAAAATAATTTTGCAACAAAGCAAAACTTACTTGAAAGAAATTATGTCGGGCTTTCCCTTGCCAGCCTTCGTTTTCCTTAATTTGTAGATCTCTTTTGAAGTTTTCTTCAGCATCTTCTCCACCTTCTTATCCTCAAGGCTCTTACCGTTCTTGCCGCTCTCAGCTTGCGCTATAAGATTTTGAAATTTCTGGTCTTCTAGCAGCCACGATGCTAAGTCGGTGTCACCTTTCTCACGTGCTTGTTCCAGCCGTTGCTTCAATTCTCGTAACCTACTTATCTCATCTTGGAGATTGTTCAGTCTAGCATGCTGCGCTTGGAGATCTAATTCGAGATCCAACGACGTTCTCGCTGTCGGCGGCAAATGGGACGACTTCTTTGTGGTTTTGTAGCTGAGAGCGGAGGACGGTCGACGCCATCGCAGGGAACGTCTCTCCACTGAGTTCCGTTGGAAAGGTCCGCCTCTGCGATAAAGTGGCATACTGCTGTCGCTGTCGCTGCGATTGAGCTGCGCAAAATAAGATGCAAAAAATAAATAAATAAACAATAATAAAGGAATTAAGACTTTTCGAGATGCCAAAATTCGCGTCTAAAAGTATTATAATGGACAAATTTACGAAAAACAAATAACGAAAGTTCTGCGATCTTTAAACTGATAATTGCTCAAAATTTTAAATTCTTGTAAAAAGCTCGAGAGTTAAAATCCTTGCATTTTGTTAACTTTCTTATTCTGTACGGAATTCCATCCGGAACAAAATAATACCAGGAATAGTGAAAAAAATTTGGTTGATTGAAACTCACCCGACAAATGTAATGATTTCTGCTGACGGCCGCACTCGGCGAGAACGTTTGACTCCTTTTAATCACAATAGAGTTCTTGTCGTCGTGAATAGCGCCGGGTGCGACGCCAGCCGCGGAGAGTTTCCTTTGCTTGCCCTGTTCCGGAATAAACACGCATTCAGTGTTTGTTTCCTTGTCCTGCGTTTGCCTCGTTTCCTCGTTCAACTCTTCATCTTCCTGTTACGTTACAAATGCAGAATCGTTATAAATTTGGAGTCAATTTTTTCTTAATATAAGATGCCTATACTGTTTATAGTCTCGACAATAAACAATTTAAAATTCAGCACAAGTTTAATTTTCGGCAGAAAATTGCACCAATCGAAACGGTAGTAAAAAAAATGCTAAGTCCTATTAAATCTATAATTATGCTTTTAATCGCCTTGGTGTCCACCATACGCCTTCTAACAAATTCAAATGAACGGAAGATAAATAAATATCGCTTACATAGTACTTTTGCTTACCTCGTGCTCCAAAACATCCTCGAGAACCTCCCTATCCTCCATCGTAAACTCCACGATGATACCTTCCTCGTCGCTGTCCTCGCTTCCGCTTTCACTACCATCGTCCTCATCCTCCTCTTCCGGACTATATAGACAATTCAGCTCTTCCAGCCTCAACGTTACAGCTGTCTGAAGCTCGTCGCAGCCTTGATTCCTCGTCAAGGTGGACGTTTGGGAACTGATTATCGTACTTTCGTCGCTACTCTCTTCTTTCGTATTCTGCACGCTCCTGTACACCGAAATATCCGACTCCTGCTTGTCGTGCTTTGCCAGTCTGACGCTTGTTGAGGCACCGTTGGTACTGGTACCGGGACTGTCGGACGGTTGCATGAAGCGGAAGGAGAGTATATTGTACCATTTCACACTAGGCGATTCTGGACTGAAGTCTGCCAGCGAGACTTGCGCAGAACCCTGTAATCAAATCAGTAGGGACTGTTTAGAATGATACTATTGTTTCTTGGTTTAATATATAACCGCTTATTTGTTGTTGTTCGAGAGGATGTGAAATTTTGATCATTTTCGCCAAGCCAATAAAGAATTGAGTGTCAATTTTCCAAAAGCATCTCGAATTTTCGGTCGTAATACACCAGTGATTGAAATAATCTCGGAGTGAAGCAAGAACTTGATTATACTTGATAAAATGAGTTTGAGAAAAGTACGTACCAAACATTTCTCGGCCTCCGTGCACCAAAGTGTTACTTGCAGCGTTTTCGTGTACAATTTATTGAGCGGGACGGCGATCGGGAACGTCTCGCCGAAGGTCGGCTTTCGCAGATCCACGACGGATTTCGTGCAACACGTGTGGTTGAGAGGCGGTTGCATTGGCAGGAGGGCGGCTTTGATGTACCTGAAACGTCAAGGTGAGAGAAAAACGTTAGTTTCGCGAGTTAAAACAGCATTTCAACGCGTAGTTGTAGTTTCAGGTCGCGGATTCGCTCGCGGGCTATCAATTATTCTTTAAAAGGATATTCAGACGAAAGCAAATAGAATTCAAGAAGAAGGCTCGCTCTCTCTCTCTCTCTCTCTCTATCTCTATCTCCACATCCCTCTTCTTCTATTCATCGGCGGGATTGGAAAACGTGAGTTCACCGCTGCGAAAGATGGATCATTAATCAAACGCTCCCGCGTAACTATATACATTAATCTGTCTCCCTTCCTCGACCGTCGAAGCGTCGTGGCGTTTCGCGAATTTATGGCCGGTGGCCGGGGCACAATGGCCACGGGAATAAATTCCTGAGTGGTTGTAAAGCTAATTGCGAGACGCGGTATCGCTGATAATAGCCGGCTCTTACGTAACGAAGGTGAGCGCAACGCGCGGCGCGCGGCTGGTCAATGATCCAAACATACAAGTGCGCGACAAGGATTTCATAATTACATTCCAATTTCAGATACGTCGGTAGGGGGGCTCCCAGAGTGATCGATCGGCCGGCCAGCTCGGGTCATTAAGATCACGCCGATTGCGCACGGCGAATAGACAAAAGTCGAGTGCACATTTGCGTAACTCGCCGGCAGGTTGATCTAACATTGCGCAACGAAGTTATTTAATCGGTGAAGTTATTTTTAAAAACGAGATACCGTTCGCGGATAGTACGAGCTATCAGCGACGATTGTGCGCGTTGAACCTCGAGATGTTAACTAATCGCGGATATAAATATTTGTCTTCCGAGGAATGAAAATTGAGGGTAAACGGTGCTGCACGGTCAGAGTACCGAGATCCGAGATCGTTGATAAAATATTGTTTGGAATGTAATTGTTTGAAAGTAATTAGAAAAGAGTCATGTAGGTACTCACACTTGCGCGTTTTCGGGTATGAAAAGCGCGGCCAGATTTCTCGCGCGCTCGATGCCAACATGAAGTAGACCGTCACTCACCGAATACCTGTCAATTGTAAGATTAGAGATTTCAGTTCAGTTGTTCGTTTCAAGATCCGAATCACAAAAACACAAACAAACTCTCAAAACCTATATATAATAATTTATCGTAGTTAAATAAAAAATTAAAAATAATGTGTAAACGTTATTTAAAAAATTATAATGTTACATAAAAAATTAAAAAATATTTTAAGAATAATTTATGTTCGGTTTGTTATCATAATCTTTCTGCGAAAAATATTTTCATATATTATTTTTTGTGTTGATAAATTATTTTTTGTTTGTGTGTGTGTTCGATATTTTTACAATATAATCTATAAATAAATGAAACACACCTCAGTTTAATCTGCACCTGCGCCGTTTCTAGACTCATTTCGCCGGAAGCTAATGGGTCCACATCGGAGATAGGCCCGGGCAATCTTTTTCGATTGCACGCCTCGAAGACACCCGAGTCGCCTGCGACGCTCTCGTCAGAGACGGCGGCAGAGACGGATCTAGTGTTGGTGCCGGAACTGCTGGCCCTCGACCTGATCCCAGTAGGCGGTGGCGTCTCGCTGATCGGCGACAAGGGAGGTGGCTCCTGCGGCAAGGACGGTGGCTGCTGCAGTTGCAGTTGCGCGCCACTCGCGCCGGGCCTGCCCAGGCCGCTACCCTGGGACATGTTACTCGATTGCAGCTCGACGGGTGGATGGGGACCAATCACGAGTTTCAGACGATCCTGCGAATTGACGGAGCACGATTGTTCTTGCTGCGGCGCTACTCCTTGCTGCTGACTCTGCCTGAATTCCGACAAACGGTCTTCCAGGTGATTCCCGTCCAGGTGCGACGTGACAGCACCGCTAATCGCTGTCGCCATCGCCGTTGTCGTTACCGTCGCTGCAGGTGCCACTCTCTGATACTGCCTTCTCTGCTGCTCCACCTGATCGTAGGCAGGCGGCGGACCCATCGGCGCATTTTCGTACAACGGCGACACCGGCGGGCTTACACTGGACAGACTCGATCTTGGGGAGAGACTGGGCTGAGATCTGCCAGGTGAGGGTGTACCGACGAGATTACTCTGTTCGGAACCGCGCAACAGTCTCTCGACACGTCTGTGAAGGTCAACCATATCGACCGGTCGTTCCTGCTGCGAACTGACCGATCCCAGACACTGCGGACCACCATAAATGTCTGTAAAACTGAGTCCGGAACTGAGGGAACCCTTGCTGCTCGTCGTACTGAGGCTTCCGAGACTGGAACTGCTGCTCACAGACAATGTACTAGCGCTCAAAGTCTTCAACTGGCCCTCCAACATCGCCATTGAGCGCAGCGCATTTCTGAGTTGCTGCAGTAACAGTTGCTTCTCCTCGTGAAGCCGTACGCGATCAGTAATGGTCTTGTTCGAAAGCTCGAACGCGGTATTAAGGTCCTGTTCGAGCCTGCGAATCTCCAACTGGATCTTCTTCATGTCCTGTTGCGTCCTCGTGCGCGGCGTGATACTACGTAATTCCCTCAGCAATTGTTCCTTCTCCTGGAATAGTAGCAGCTTGTCCTTGTCGCTCTCGGTTTGACCCGGCGTCACCTTCTCCTCGAGATCCGCCAACTGCTGTTGTATATGCTGAATCTGTTTTCTCGCCTCATCGTATTGCAGCCTCATACGCGCCATCTCGGCCAGCCGGGTGCCAATCGGTACCAGCTCGCCCGAGAGATCGGTCTGGGAAGCTGTACTGAGCTTCTCCTGCGGCAAACTTAGCGTGCTAGCTTCTGGACTGCCCTCGCATAGTTGCAACCTTGTCAGCTCGTCCTTTAATTGCGCGAGCGATTGCATCAACTCGGCCTTCTCTTTCTCGCCGGAACTCAAGGACTTCTGGATGTTGCGGAGCTCCGTCATGATCGCCTGTGCCTCCATGATATTGTAGCATCCACCATGATGGCTGCTCAATTTTTGTTCCACACTGTGGAAAGAAATAGACCGTGGAAGTTAGAACTATTCTCAAGTGTTGTAAATAACTGGCGATGTAGTTATTAATAAAAAAAGAGTGGCTTGTAATTCCACGATATCGATAAAGTTTCGATTTCATAAATCAAAATTATTGACATAAGTATTACACTGAAGTAATCATAATTTGACATAAGTCAAAATTTTACATAAGATCTTAGTAAAATGCATACAAATAATTTTCGTTAAGAATTGTAATTCTTAAATTAAATATCCAGGGGAAGACTGACAATAAGATAAAATTACTTAAAATGTTTAGTACAAAAATTGGTCGTCGCCGATTAATGTTCGCGTGTGTAATACCTGGCGAGAGTATCCACTCCTCGTTGCGTGCAATTCATCTCCGCTCGAATCTGCTCGAGTTCTCGTTTTAGTCGAGAAACTCTGCTCCTCGCGAGTGCCACGTCCGATTTAAGCAGGTCAGGGTCGTATTTGGTGCTCAAGGAACTCGAGCTGGAACACACTGCGAACCACAAATGGCCGTTCAAACACTTTCCGATGATGAGTACTCTTTTCTGCCTACTCGCGTTACAATTTATTTCAAATCGGACATTCAACCGCGGGTAAAATCAAAAATTCGAAAACTGCCAATCAAAACAAATTCTTTAATTCATAGCAAATTCTTTAAATTTTGCAATTTTGTTTTAGCAATAGAACACTTTGTCAATCGTGACAGGATTGACGAAGCATTCGTAAATATAAGCTGCATATAATTCGCACAGTTTATCCAAGTTACTTAATTAATTCAAAAAACGATTAAAATCCACTTCTGTTAAATTACACTCACAGCTTGTACGCGATGCGCCAAGGGTGGATAAGGCATTATTGAGGTGATTGTACTCATCCTGAGCCAGGCAGAGCCTCTGTTGTTTTATGTCATAGATCTCCTTCTTCGCCTATAACACAAGAATTTGAACCTTTTTAGAACAACTTTCACCAAATGATTCTTATATTTATATCAATATATAATATAATGTAACACTTGTTTTCGTATCGATCACTGTAATCGGCAAAAATGTCTTTACTCATAACGTGGGAGACAAATTAATTATATGTGTTAAGAAGACGATAAACGCTAAAGGAATTTGTCGTAGTTATGTAACTTTTAAACGGTAGTTATTTAAATTTCAAGCATTTAGGCGATTCCGCTTCCATAAATAGCAGCGTTGCCGAGCTGTCCGCGCGGTTTTCAATTATTTATTTAGCGATCACGTGCAAATTGCACGTGCTAGAATGTCAGATGGTAACTTGTATACATAAAGGAAGATTGTACGTGAAGAAATATAATCGAGAAAGATTAAACGAAATCCTCCAAGAAAATAAATCCAAGGAGACAAATATGTCTTTCTTTAATATAAAAGGGATTCTTCTAAATAATTACTGAAAAAGGAGGTCTGCGTATTGTATAATATTTTCACAGATAATTAGAATGAAAAAGAGTTATCTTAATCATACAAATATAATCCCTAATATATGCTGTGTTTAATAAAACGTTTCACATGGAAAATATAATTAAATATTCTTATTATGCAGTTTTACGATTATCCCATATACGATATCACTGTATTCCCAATATTCGGAAAAACCACACGGTTTCTTATGCTAAGAATGCATCACGATACATCTCACGATAGATCTCACTGAAAAATATCTCCAAGGCTCACATTCGCTGGCACATAATCACGTTTCGTCGTAAAAGAATATTTACAGCTTTAAAGCGTCGGTGATAAAATTTTGCGAAGCACCTCCTGAAAGACGAGAACGTGATTTTACGTTGCGAAGAGAAGCACTAAAATACACTCAATTTCCGTCCTCGGAAAGTGGAAACGACGCGCGATATTAACTGGCGGTACCGACAAGTACTTCCAAATATTTCTTATACGAGTAATCCCAAGTGAGCCCTTACATATTCACAGTAGTAATATGCTGTAGTGTCGGTATCGTCGCGCTTGTAACACTGCTCCCAGTAGAACCTCTGTATCTGCTCGTCGTTCTCGTAATCATTATGATAGCACATCCTCATGCGGTATTGCGACACGACGTTCTCGTAGATCTGCTCCTGCTGCTGCTGTTGCTGCTGCTGCTGCTGCTGCTGCTGAATTAAACGTTGCTGTTGATACTGAAGATATGTTGGAGGTTGCAAACTTCTGTTTTGCTGCTGTTGCTGTTGCTGCTGCTGATGATGATGATGGTAATTGTCAAGGTAGTTACGATACTGATGTGCCGGTACGAGTATGCAGAGAGTGTACTGACGGTCCATGCCGAGTACACGGTGGACTGTGCGCACTCTCTGTGGCTATGCGACGCCTTTCTTCCTCCTGTTCCTCCTCCTCCACCTCCGCTTTTTCCTCTTCTTCCTCTCTTCTTCCTCTCTTCTTTCTATTTCTCTTCCACCTTCTCTCTTTCTCTCTCTTTCTCTTTTCGCCTCCTTTCGTTTCTCCACTTCTTCACTTCCTCCTCTCAATCCCGTCTCGTGCCCTCCTGCGCTCTCGTGTACTCTTCTCTATCTCCTCTTTTCTCCTCGCCTCATCTTCGCGAAGGCCTCCTCGAGACTGGCCGGTGTACGGGGCCCGAAATTCCGATCCCCACCTCCGTGGGTCTCAATTTTTAAGGGATCCCACCTTTTTTCCTCTTTTTGCCTTCTCTTCCTTCGCTTCTTGCATCGTCCGGCCAGTCCTGCCTATCCCCTCTCTTTGGTATCCGTCCTATCCCTCCCCCAATACCCCTTTTACCCCTACTACCGCAATCTCACGCACACAGATTCTTTCCTCTCCTCAACGGGATGGAGCACAAACTGGCTCCGCGTACTCTCTCTTCATCCTCTTCCTCCTTCTCTTCTTCTTCTATTTCTTCTTCTTCTTCTTCTTCTTCATCTTTTCCTCTCTCATTCCAGGCGCTTCCTCCATCGTATATTTTTCATGCCATCTCTCTCACTTCTCGGCGGCCTCAAGCGCCTCTTTCTTACTCGACGTAAAAAGGCGGGCCTCAACAGCCCCGACAGGATTGTCGCAACCAGGACCTTGGTGCAAATTCTAAGTTCTGGTTTAGTTCAAAATTTAAATAGCGCAATATAATGCCTCACTCTGGTGTTGAAAGAAAATCAGTTAACATGTTTTACAATTAAACTAACAAACTTATTGAATATTCCTTAATCATCAATTTACTTAAATATGAGAAGTGCTTTCCTTTCGAAAGAAAATAATTTCATATAATCAGATAGTTGTTTGACAAAAGTCATAAAACAATCTTTCGTTTTTATACTATATTATAATTGTAAGATATATTAAAATGTCACTCTCTCTTGTACATCTTATATATTTATTGCAAAACAGTGCAAAAATAGTAAAAGAAAATTATTATTAATTCATAATAATAAAAAATGTAATCTTGTAAATATTTTTTAGTTTTTTTTTATATCAGAGCAAGATAAAATTTTCATTAAAACATCAAATAAGTTCCTTTCCATTGTGCAAAGTGTCGAAGTCCATGTTTATCATCATTATTCTGACCCTCGAGAAAGTCTATTTTTTCAAACCCGCGGAATGTCGTCGCATGCAATGTAATCCAGAAGCGCAGGGCGCCTGAGGGCCAGCGCACAATTCTGTCATTGGTGGGGACAGCGCGCGCGCAAGCTATGAGGACAGGAGCAAGCAGAGGAAGGTGGACGAGAGGGTAGTCAGAATTGCTGAGGAACAGCGGAGGATGAGGACGAATGGATGAGGGAGAGGTAGGACGAGGCATAAAGAAGGGACGCGATGGGAGGGCAAGGAAAGAGAAGGGAAAAGGGAGGAGCGGGGAGGAGATCCGGCGAGGTCACGGTACGACCCTGCTTGAACGTGGTCGCATCCGTCGGGGCCTTGCCGTCGGTAGTAGAACCGACCTTGAGTCGCACATTATGCCCCGTCCTTGTTGGAATTTCTGGGGCCCCTACTGGCCCCATCAGCCGTGTCTCCGGATGATCATCTAAGAGCGGGCCCAGCCGGCAGGGCAGCGAGGCCTCGCTGGTTGCGCGCCGCCCCACCACTCTCCACCAATCGCGGGGACTCGCCTCATCCGTGGGGCTCCAGTATGTGCACCGGAGGAGAGCACACGGGTTCTTTCCGCTCCCTCTCCCTCTCCCAGCCCCCCGCGCCATCACGCATCCTCTCCACGAAGCCATCATGATCTTTCTCTCTTCCTCCCCACCACGCCATTCTTCCTCTTCGCCCTCAAAACGTCGGAGAGAACCCACGGCGTCTCGCGCACATATTTCTCGGTCCATACTATTATTGTCGAGAGAGCACACAGATGGTATCAAGTACTGGCCTGTTCGTCCGCTCCGCGGAAAGGGGCCTTATTTTTCCACCCCCCTGTCCTCCCCATCCTCATCTTTATCCTCGTCCTTCTTCATCTCTTCCTACTCCTCCATCGCCGCCGCCGCCGCCGCCGCCGCCGCCGCCGCCGCCGCCGCCACGACGGCCCGACCTCTGACTATAGCGCATCATTTTTTCGTTCGATGGACTGACTTTCTTCTTCTCTTTCCCGGAACGGCGAAATGACTTCGATTTCCGACAGGAAATCTCCGACCTGCTCTTGGGCCCCTGTTGTCACTCTCCCCTAATTTCGACCTTTTCCGTGATATCGTGATGCACTCGATCTTCAACGTTATTCTTTTTCTCGGTTAGCTTTTTTGGAAACTCCATGGTAAAAGAACATATGTATAATATATACACATTTTGCACATTTTTCCCACTATTTTATATAATACTTACAAATTAATATTATTTTGTTATTTACCTAGTAATTCTATAGTGCTAAAATTTCAATAATTTATTAGATTAAATTGTCTCCTGTAATTAACCCTTAATGGTCACACTGGGTAAAATAGACCCCAGCGTTTTTTTAACTTCGAAAACGACCCAGTAAACCAATGAAAATGGGCCTTGTGCCGCCATGTACAGGTAGTTGGGACCTTCAAGTATCGTTCCCCGTCGGTGGTATATTTTTCGGCCCGTTAGTTCTCTCTTGGCAGCCGTTCAAAGTTTGCGTGTCGAAGTTGTGGGGTCTATTTCACCCCGTGTGACCCATACGTAATAATTTTAGTTTTTCGAGTATTTTTTTTTTTCGTTTCTTGTTCCAAAGTGAAGAGGCAAGTACACAGTTGTGTTTTTCGTTGCTTAGAATTTTTTAAAAAATTTTACTGTGTAATTATTCATGAAAAGTAGATGGCTTATATGCTTATAACTTGCGCTCCCGTACAATTCGCGAGGAATTGCTTGAGGAGTCCGAAGAACAGCCAATTCTTGGCAGCGATGACACTGATGGAGCCGAAGACCACGTGTCCGAGCAATATATATATTATATATATAATATATATGTAATATAATATAATAATATATATATATATATATATATATTATTATATATTATTATATATATATATTGTGTATCGTTCTTGCAGGTGTGCCTTGACCAAATGTAAATATATATATATATATATTTACATTTGGTCAAGGCACACCTGCAAGAACGATACGCAATACCATCAATTCGCAAGGACATCAAATTCGGTATGGCGAATATCCTGCACCTCCAGGACAGGCCTGCATTTGGAGAAGACCGCCCAAAATTGGATAGGAAACAAAGATGTCAAATTTGCCCGAGAGGAACTGATAAAAAGACGGGCTCCATGTGTCCCACTTGCCTTCGACCGATGTGCGACAAGCATCGCGCATATTTATGCGTTGAATGTGCCTATGGCATCGAATAAAAAATTGTAACCTTTTTGTTTATTTAAAGTATGTAATTTGCAACGTAAATATATTTTTTTCATATTTTTTAAACCATTTTTCACAAATATATTGCTATTTTTTCCATAAAAATGTCCTTTTCACTTTTCCGCAAAAAATTGCACATTCATACCTCAAAATAAATATACTTTTCGGAACGGCCGCATAAACTGCAATAATCAGTGAAAAGTGCATCATCTGAGGATGAAAAAACCGTTTGAAAAATTAAAATATCTTAAAAATTGAAAAAGTTACATTAGTTTTTGTGAAAAAAGTCACTTTTCCGACTTTTTTTTTTCAACAATTTTTTTACATATGTTAAATTAATTTTTTGGAAATCAAACCTATACAGTCTTTTTAAGGAAGACTTAAAGTACAACAGGATATTTTTTTTTTTTTAAAGGTCACCTACAATTTTTTATACACGTGCAAACACGCTGGGGTCTATTTCACCCAGTGTGACCATTACGGGATTTTCCGGAGGTGTGACCATTAAGGGTTAATATCCAAGTTACATCCAAAGTATTAAACATATCTAGAATTAGCATTTATAAAACTTTACGCCTGATTCAACATAATCGACTTTGTTTGCGACTTTAGCTAAAATGCTAGAGCTTGTATCCCTGTTTCTCGGTATCGCTTGGTGTCTAGGACATATCTCCCGCCTGAAGGGATTCGAAGGAACGAGGGCTCTTCAGCGACAGCCGCATTCCAAGCGAGACGCCTAATACCGTTCCTAGCATGACAAAAAACAAAAGGTCATCATGAAAGATATGAGGGGAGTGAGGTACGGCAGGATCATATGAGAAGGAAGACGAGCCGCGCGTCGTCGGGCCCGTAGAGAGGAGAGGGGACGTGACAGGACGAAGAGGAGGCGGAAGGCGTCTCTCGGATATATTCCTGCGCAAACGGCCGCGATTTATACCGCCTGGAGCTCGCTATCCTAGAAGCCGAATGCCTAACTGATTGCTGAATTCCATTCCATCGGCCTGCCTACTCTCCCTCCTTCTTTCACTCTTGCTCTCTCTCTCTCTCTCTCTCTCTTTCTCTTTCCTGCTCCTCGTTCTCGCGAGCGCCTCGCGTCCTCCGCCTTGGGAATGCTACGAGAAACCACGACCGTAGTCGTTTGCTCTCGTTCAAAATTCCAGCCGCCTCGATAGAACCATCTCACCGAGAGTTTCGTCCCCCGATCTCGGACATTTCCGACGAGAACTCTCGATATAAACTAACTGTGAAGTATTTATATGTATTCTTGTCCGTAATATACCGTTCTCTTCAAGAAACAGCAATTTTTTTTACCTAATTGAAATTTTTTACCTAATTTTTCCTGCGAAAAATATTATTATCAAAAACTGTCGCGCATTTCAAATCCTCATTCCCCGCGTCTAACTTTCTTAAACGGATCTATTAAAGATTACACATACCTAACGTCTTTTCTCTTTTCTCTCATTTTACGTTGGGGTGACTTGCCTCACCGGCTCACTAATGGCTCGAAAGAATTCTTATCTTAGATGAGAAGGACGATTAAATGAGTCGAAGGATTACAAAGAGAAATAGATTACCTACCGATCCCGATTCCAATTAATCGGTCATTTTCCGATAGCATTCCACGCGCGCACGTAGTAAAAGTGATTACGTAGGCTTAATACTTTCGTATCGCGAAGTCGTGCCCGCGCGTCGATTGTACCGCTCTCATCGATCGTCATCGGAGAAATTTCTCATTAAGAAACATTATTAATTTACATAACGAGCGAGATCTCCGTTTTCCGTTTAATTCACCATTAGCATATAGATAAACTTGGATAAAGCAAATCAAGCGAAAAATCCCCAATTATATCTGACTCTTGATTGAGGATTTCCGAGAAAACGCAGGTGCGATTTGTACAACTGTCGCGATGATCATAATGTTAAGGTATTCCCCGGCGCGATTGGCCTTCCGGTCGAGGGGATCATACGGCGTATGAGACATGAGAGTTGCGTATACACTTCGAAGGTGAATTCGTCTACGATAATAATTCTCGCGGTTGTTGCGGCGCAGCGTACCTATAACGTACGCGTGTACATACGCATGCACGCATTGCACGTGTGTTATCTCAGTGGCTTCATCTCGGCACTTGCGCGCGGGATCTTTCCGCGCGATGAAAGGACGATGTCCGTGGCGAAGCGGAAGACAAGAGCTGCACTAGGAAGAAAATATATGGGGAGGTCGATGGGAATGCGTTTCCGAGAGGAGAGACGACGAGAAGGGTGGGAGCGAGTAAACAGGAGAGTTACGAATGAGGGAATGGACCAGGAAAGACGAAGAAAACTGGAATGGCAGAGGAAGACGGTATAAAATAAGACACGGCGGGAAGATGGCAAGATGGCAAGAAGTCCGAAAAATAGACGAGGATGTGAGAAGATTACAGTAAAGTTACGAATAAAGTATAGCAGGGAAGAAATAAAGGGGGGAAAAAAGAAGGCGAATGAAAGTGTTGTGCTTGTATATCGCTCAAGTGCAAATAGAGATAGAACCAACGAGAAAACTGAAAAGAAGCAAACAGAGATAAAAATACTTTGGGAAGGATGAAGAAGTAAAAAACCGGTGAAGCAAATAAGTGTCTTTAGAGAGCCTTCCAAGGAAGAAAACAAAACGAGACAGAAGATATACAAGAATTGGCTACTAAACTCTTTGCATGGAATAATAAGAAACATATTGCATTTAGGCAAAACAAGGGAGCAGTTGTACGAACTTTTTAATTCTTCATGATCTATATATATTATTCAATATCAATTGTACTACAAACGAAGAATGCCGTGAGAGTTTGACAAATGACACTATGCCAGAGAGATGATTTGCGCGCGAGCGAGAAAGACGAGCGAGCTAGAAGAGAACTTAAGATAGAAAAACCGAGGGAGAGAAAGAGAAAGAGGCAGGAGAGAACGAGGAAAGAGAGAAAGAGAGGCCGCGACCGAGAAGTTCACGTTGCAAGGAGTAATGGCAAGGAAGGAGGCCCGCTCGCGCGAGCGAGCGCGGATGGTGATGGTGGCGGCAGTGGAGACGGCGGAGGAGGAGGGATCGGAATGCAGCCGAGTGAGGAATTCCGACCCCTCCCGCATATTTATCTGAACGCGCGGCGCGGCGCGGCCGTGGCGCGGCGCGGCGAGGAGGCAGCGGGACCTGGGTCGGGCCCGGTCCGCGGGGCCCCCTTTTATAGTGCGCCAACCACGCGGGCTCGCGCGCGGAGAGGGAGTACAAATAAAGGAGAGAAGAAGCGAGGTAACAGAGAGAAACAGAGAGACAGAGAGGGGGAGAAGAGAGAGAGAGAGAGAGAGAGAGAGAGAGAGAGAGAGAGAGAGAGAGAGAGAGAGAGAGAGAGAGAGAGAGAGAGGAGAGGAATGGAGACGGACCGGGGATACGTACGAGGCCAGTGCCAGGCCACTATTACGACCTTAGTGTATAGGCTTATTCAGGAATGCCCGCGGTGTTTTGTAATTGGGCGCATTCGTAAGATTTTCTTGCGTGAATGCGTGAGCGAGAAAGAAAGAGTCTCTCTCTTGAGAGAGCTTGACGCGACGCAAGTTCGATAAGATCCGATAGTTATTGACATTTAACGGAGTTTCTTGAGAGCTGTTCATTACTCGCAATGGCAAAAATTAATCTGAATAGACTAATTTTGTGTTCATTTTTCAATTGTGTTTATTTTGCGATTTTTCGATACTATCCTCTGTGTCTGAACAAAATATTGATCCTAAACAACAACTGCGCAAGAAATATACATTAAAAGTTTTAGTTAATATGTTTTTGTTTTTTAAAATCTTTAAATAATTTATAGATTACGCATAATGCGTCGGAGATCGCGAGTAATTGCTTTATCGAGTAAATGCTATTATCCGATTATAATCAAGAACTTATATCAAGACATTTTTCGAAGAACATATTATGTGTCTGTATCCAGACATGTAAAGCGCGCCAATAAAATATTTCCGGGTAGTAAGAAATGAAATTAAAAAGTCTCGATTCTTGGCAAGAACAATTCGGCCGGGGCCCGCCGCTACCTCCCAAGGCTGATGAGGACCCGACGATGGCCGCCCCGACGAAAAGGAAGAAAGAGGAACGTGCTCTCCAGATTAAAATGATTAGGTTTAGGTAGAAGAGTGGTGAGGAAGGGACCAGAGGGGCAGGAGAACGCGTTGGGGGCCCGAGCGCTACCGGGCGCTCACGTGATCGCCCTGTGGCTACCGAATTCCGTATGAAGTGGGTCTCGTGCTTCGCTCGAAGGGCCCCACCAGGGCCCCTCTAAACAACCTGATCCACTTCGGGACCCCGGGGATAGGAAAATCGGACGTGCATACAAGCGGATGCAACTTTGAGTTCTCGATCTCCAACGCGCGATGTCTCGGGCGTTTCATCCGTGGTAATTTTTTTTGCGTAAAATGCGACATCTTTTATGATGATCTTCGCGTAATTTTAAAGCTCTTTTTCCGTAAGAAATAAGAATAACTTGCAAATTGCTTCAATAAGATGATCGTTAATTTCGGGAACTTTAACGCGTTTTAATTTCGTGGTCGTTAAATTTTCATATTCACCATCCATACGATATTAAAATATTCTAAGTATAATAAATATAATAAGAATTTTATCATCAAAGTGTTTAAATATTTTAGGCGCTAATTGTAAGATAACTGATTCGAAATTTTTGAATCGTGTTACACTTTATGTTTATAATAATGATGAGTATATTGAAACTTGAAATCTAAGATTGATACTAAAATTTAAATAAATTATCTTTGTAAAATAAATTTGTAGATTAATTTTACGTTTTGGAACAAAGATTATTTATTAATGCAGAAGAACTTTATAATAACACTGTACTTAATTAAGATGCAAACTATCTCGTAAATTCTTAAAATGCAATTATCATCTTATGCATCACAATGTCTCTCCAAAGTACAGTTCAAAGATACGACTCATAATACTTAATTTTTGAGTGAATCAAGCGGACAAATGAGATGAAAAATGGTAATTGGAAAGGCACTTTAGTACTCGTTATTCGTTAATTATACGTGCCTTACCGAGAACTATGTGTATCCACAGGTTCCTCGATTATTGTAGTAAAGTATTTCAAATTCTTCGAAAAAAACTTTTGAGTTCCCTCGAAACTTTAATTGAGAGAAAAGATAATAGATTTTATTTTAAATAGGCTCTCGTAATAAAAGAACTTTTGTGATAGAAACTTTAATGTGAAATTCCTCGACGATGAATCTATCGTTCAGGTATTCTCTGTGTACTCGCAATGGGATATGCCGTACAAAAGCATTTCGCACATGTACGCGTTTATCGGCGTGCGCGTGAATTTTTGCTAAGCGCGTCGGATGGAACGCGCGAGATCAGTGATATCTGATTCAGATTTACGTTCGACGGTGGGAGGAAGGGAGGAAGAGGGTACGAGAGAGAGGGGAACGGAGGGATCGAGAGTAATCGGGCTGACGGTCGAGAAAGGAATTTCTTTGGCCGGACAGCTGCTGCCGAACAAAGGACGTGGGATATAAAAGAAGAGTTCCTCAAGGCGCACGTGGCTCCCGCGAGAGAAAAAGAGTAGGAGGAGAGAAGATCGGGAAGAGAAAGAAAGAGAGAGAGAGAGAGAAAGAGAGAGAGGAGGAGAGAATCCATCGGCTAATACAAGGACTGGATATACACGCGACCTGCCGCTCCGGCACCTTTCCAAAAATTCCCTCCCCTCTCCCCCAATTTCACCTTTTTCTAAATCATAATCAAGGAGTATGAGCCGCTCGGCATTAATCTGAAGAAACAAGAACATTTCCAAAAAATTGAAAAAAATATTGTTTTATTATCCATCCGTGTCCCTCTCTCATTGTCCTTTTTTTTCCATTCTTTTAATTGTACTTTGACAGTTACTATCGGAACGTGCACCTTGTTTAATCATCGAAGATAAAAAGAGAAAGAGAGAAAACTTTATTAATTGCAAAATAAGTAATTTAAAGTACTGACAATGAGGTATACTCCGTGTGAGAATGAATTTGTTATAATTCAATATAAATTGGCAATGAGAGTCAAAACGCGGTACTTAGTGCGTGTTTAATCAAAACTGATTTATTTCGAGATACAAGATCCGATATTCCATACGTTTCGGCTCCAACATCGGGTCACTCTCAGCAGAGATACGAAATATTAAACGATTCTCGAATTCTCCATCATACCCAATGTGTCGCAAGATTACGAAGTCAAGAAACTAATACCGGAGTATGAGTGACTAAAAGATCGTCATCAAATAGTCCGAGGAACGAGATTGAAGCAAAAAACATATTCTCATACATACATATGTCTATATGTCGTCAGCACAAGAATCAAAAAATTATTTAAAAGAACAATGCTTCAGAGCTACATGACATTGTCACGACGAGTATAACGACACAATCATGTGAATCACAAATATGTCTATATATGTCGTCAGTACAAGAATCAAAAAATTATTTAAAAGAACAATGCTTCAGAGCTACATGATATTGTCACGACGAGTATAGCGACACAATCATGTGAATCACAATCAATATAACGACACATCAGTGTCGTTATACTCGTCGTGACAATATCACGTTATAGTTCTGAAGCATTGTTCTTTTAAATAATTTTTTTATTCTTGTGCTGACGACATATAGACATATGTATGAGAATATGTTTTCTGCTTCAATCTCGTTCACCGGACTATTTGATGACGATCTTTTAGTTACTCATACTCCGGTATCAGTTTCTTGACTTCGTAATCTTGCGACACACTGGGTATGATGGAGAATTCGAGAATTGTTTAATATTTTGTATCTCTGCTGAAAATGGCCCGATGTTGGAGCCGAAACGTACGGAATATCGGATCTTGTATCTCGAAATAAATCAGTTTTGATTAAACACGCACTTAAGTACCGCGTTTTGACTCTCATTGCCAATTTATATTGAATTTGAATTTTCGAGAGTCCTTAAGGATTTTATTGAATTTATTATACGATTTTTTTTTATTTGTTTGTACATAAGAAGCCATCATCATCTTTATCGCGAATTACGCCATGGCACGTCCCGCATACGTCCCGCGCAATTCCGATTCGTTTATCCGTTTATCGTGGCGGACGCGGGCTTTATATGCAACTGGCGGATATCGGCTTGATATTCACTTTGCGCCGACTGACGAGCCCGCTATGTGAGTATGTGACGCAGTCCGCGTTCTTGCTCACAGAAGTCGCCACGAAGCTCGGATACTCCACGCTACTCCACGCCATCGCCGCGCCGGGGAGTCAACGTGGGGTTACACGATTCGCCGCGGTAAATCCGCACGCCGCACCGAAAGCACCTTACTTTTGTATTAATGCTCATACCGAGTGAAAGTGTATCGCGCATTCCGCAAATGTTACACGAGCCTGCGCGTCCACCGCCGCGGCCGTTGCGTTGCAACGCGTAAAAGAGCGCGGCAGAATTACGCGCTTCCCCCAATACCGTTTCATTTATCTCGGGGAGAGGGAGAGGGAGAGAGAGAGAGAGAGAGAGAACGAGATGTAAAAATGCACTCCGCTTGATGCGAAGAGCGTCCGGAATATCCCGATGATCTATCCCTTATAAATTCCTCGATTACTCGTTTCTTTATATTTAAAAAAAACCCACAATTCTTCGATTACAAAAGAAACGATCGAGGAAAAGGAGTTAAATCTTAGAAGTACGGACTACGGAGGTACAGTAAAATCCCGCTCGTTCGTTCATTCATTCGCAGCTACGATACAAGTGATAAAAATGATAATGTAAATCGTACTTAAATCGCGCTGATAACGTATAAGTAGCAAGATATAATAAAGTAGCCTGCGAAAAACTAATGTACGAGGATCTTAATCGAGGTGATCGTATGCAGAGCCGCGAGAAGGGGGACTAGCCGAATTAATGCGTCGCAAAACTTATTTTCGCACCTGCCTCCGGTGAAGATAACGGCTGATACGACGCCGAAGCGTCGCGATAGCGTCTGCGACGTGCCGCATTCCAGCGCGTTGCCCGCGTCTTCGCGACGCAAAACAACCCGATCGCGTCTCTCGCGCTCGCCGGATATAGGCAATTAATTCGACGACAACGTGGCGCTTAATCTCCAAGCGCCGACGGTTCACATACCGATTACCGTATATCGTAAACACAACTATGTAATAACTTTTCGATCGACGGCTCGTCAGGGAATTTAAGCTGCAAAAAAATCCTTTGCCTGTTACGGCTTTCAGATTCCCTAAGATTAAAACTCTCATCGAATCGAGGCATCGGGGGACAAATCTAAAGCGGAGTCTACAATTAGAATTTAAGACATAAAATTTAAGCTTTAAGCCTTAAGTCATAAGAAATCGACAAATCACAGTCGAATGTGAAAAGAATATTTGACTGTGATTGGTCAATTTCTTAAGCGGAGTCTACAATGAGAATTTAAGGCGTAAAATTTAAGCTTTAAGCCTTAAACCGTAAGAAATTGACAAATCACAGTTGAGTATTCTTCTCATATTCGACTGTGATTTGTCAATTTCTTACGGCTTTAAGGCTTAAAACTTAAATTTTACGCCTTAAATTCTCATTGTAGACTCCGCTTAACTTAAAATTAAACTGGGGACTCTATTGTGTCTGCCAAGTGTCGAATTATGATCCCTGATCAATTACAATCGAAAAACTTCACACAGATTATTATGTTGTCGCGACACGTAGCGCCGGGACACCCGGTATATATATTCGCGGTAGCACCGTTACCTTATCGGCCAGATACAGCAAGATTTAACGAATTCCTGCCGGGGAAAGTTCTCGGTGCATTTTGCGTTTATTGGCACACACGTGCGCGCGCGCACGAGAACACATACACATATATGCATACATACGTTTGTGAGACTTATATCTGCTTTAATGTATAGATGCGTGAAGACACACTCGCAACTCTCGCTCGCGCGAAATGTTTGCACCTTGCATGAATCATGCCCGTTTCGGCGCAGGATTATGCGGCAATTAGAATTATAAAATATCACAAACTCGAACGAATGCGCTCTCTTTCTCTCTTACGCGCGGATATTATTTTATTCTTCAACTGACGGTATATTTAAACAGGAACATATTAATCAGGAATGATTCTAAAATCATAAGTAGGAATTTCATAATAAACTTTTCTCCTCGATACCTTTCGTTCAAAATTAATTTAAGAATATGAGTGTGATAAAAGGTGGTTCAATACAGGCCTGCGACGTTCACGTACCTATGAGACATTTAATCACGAGACCGTCTCGTTAAAGCCCCCGTTCAATCTATTTCTGTCTCCTCGCCCATTCCCGCTCTTAATTGCGAGCTTAATCAGCAAATATTCGATCAAACGTATAAATAGTTCTATCGTTCAATTAATCACGTTTACGAAAGCGTTCCGCGCTCCGTAAATGCAGCGATAAGAAGAAAGTGCTGTGCGAAAGGAAAGTGCCGTTGCTATCGCTATCGTTACGAAAAGTCTCGAGCATGGGATTACAATTTTTATTCAGCGTCTCGCGAGACGCGAACGTCCGGCTCCAACTCCGCGAGAGAGATACGTAAGCATGTCTCTCTGTGCGTACGTGCGTGAGAGGCGGTTCGCGCGCGGTGGCAGGGCCGGCCGCGCCGAGAGATGCTGATATGAATGGAATGCGATGCTATTATCGGAGTGTACCTACCGATAACTCGTTACGTCGCGGCATCGCCGAGCGGCGAGAAGTGGGAAAGGAAGGGGAGTGCTCTTCGATGCCAGGAGGCAAAAGGTCGTAACTCCCGAAGAATCATGTTCGCGGAAAGCTGCATGAATGTGCACGGAGATACGCACGAGCCAGAGCGAGGAATCAAACGCGGATCTTCTTCGCGCATTTTTCTGACACGCGTCATCCCTCGCCTTAAATAGTCTTGGCTCATGTTTTTTTTTTTTAAATCTCAACACATATATTTTGCTTACATCAATTAATAGCGTATCTCCTCTTTTCCTCTTCCTCTTTCCAGAAAAAAATTAACATTTCATTTTAAATAAGATAAAAAAAAATTTTTTTTTTGAAAAAAGTATCTATAATTACCATTTAAATTATTAATTACATAACTATATTATTCTCTTTAAAATGTGTAGCGTAGTTTAAATAAATTTTTTGTGCATATAAATTATATAATCTTTAATGAGTTAAAAGTGTATACTTGCATACCCTAATTAATAAATCAATTTTAAACAATATTTGTTGTAAATTTTTTTGTGTTCAAAATATTTTTATATTTTAAATATTTTTTTCCTTTGATAAAAAGTACGATTTAAATATCGCTCAAGGATGCAAATTCATGGAATAATTGACACTTCGCCTATAAAGGAATGTTTCATCGATTTGTCAATGATTCTTCTTCATCGATCTGTCTACTGCATTGTTAGATATGATTGCACATCGACCATTATCTGTCACATAAACACTTCAATGTACCTCATATAGTCTGATAGATACATTGATCGGGACAATGGAATACGACAGTCTATGTATAATAATTTCCGACGGATTATTATTCCTCCAACACTAGAGCTGTCGTCGCGGTAAGTTGTAGCATTTGCTCAACAAGCGCCATGATTTATCGCCCGCGATGCGAAGCGAGAATGAGAACGTTCTGAGAAAATTCGCTGAGAACATTCTGTGGGAACAAGAATTGTCTAAAAATATTCCCTCGTAGGAATATATATGAAATATAGCGCGTGTTCCTGCATATTTATCAAAACTTCTAATTCACTGTCTACGTTGAAATTAGAATTAATAAAAAAATATTCTCTCTTTCAAAAAAATCAAAAATACATTAATAATGATAAAGAAGCAAAATCAAATTCAATCACAAATAATTTATGAAGTATTATTTTATATTTTAATTTTTAATGTTACAACAAAAATCAGAGCAATATACCTATCTCGCAAAGTACTGATTTCAAAATCAAATTCAATCACAAATAATTTATGAGGTATTATTTTATATTTTAATGTTACAACAAAAATAAGAGCAATATATCTCGCAAAGTACTGATTTTTTTAAAAAAACTTATGTAAATATTATTATACCATGCTTCTACCAAAAATTGATCAGCGTTCTATGCTATTTTTCCCGACATTCGCGAATACACGGCGCATTCCCGGCAAGGCCGTGAATCACAATCGACGCTATCACGATTTTCTGATATGAGATATCCTCCTCATTCACGCGAAGATTGCCTTATCACACATTGGCGCGACAAATTACAAAAAAAATTGGCCGATCGTCCTTGATGATAAGGATGCAATCCTCGATTCATCGATTCATGCTGTACACTCATCGGCAGGAATGCCTGGACATTTGATATAGAACATTTGTCAGATGTCAAATGTCCAGGCATTCCTGCCGGTCAGCCGGTGACCATACACATTCAGCGGTGTATCTTTCAGCGGTTATGTTATAAAGAGTTTTATATTTTTGCAAAAAGTTCATCTAGCTGCATACGCTTATCGGGCAAAATATATATAGCGATCATTATGCTCGCAAAATTGAAAAAAATTCAATCGTATAATAATCTTACGGCAGGATAGAGTATCCTGCATACGTATTAAGTACATATAGTATATGTACATACATACATACAAACACACACACAAAATGTATTAATTAATTATATTACTTATTATTATTTAACTATAGCTTTTTCTTTTTTTTTAACAGACATTTCGCGTAATAAGTAATTCGCGTAACGGGCTAATAATTGCAATTAGCGATGCGTATTTAATGGCAACCAAAAAAGCAATCTAAAATTCCTATAATTAATACAAATAATAATAATTAATCAAATTACATAATTTTATAGCAATAACAACTTTTATTGTTTTTCATGCATCGATCCTGAAAATAGTCTATTAGAAGTTGCTCATCGCTTCTAGATATTTCACCTTATCAGTTTGATATAGCTTTAGACAAATTCCAAGAAATTCTATCGTCAGATTTATAAATAAAGAAACATCATTTCTCTACTCGATATTTTTTTGTCTATTTATTTCACACTTTATCTTCATTAAACATAACTACAAAGTATTAATACGCTATTATTATATAATAAAACGATGCAGTAAAACATCGTTTATTATGAGTCATCTCTCATTTATTACAATCTGATAATTAATTTTTTAATCAATATCCACAAAAATTTAGAATATTATATATGAGAATAATTTTGCCGTTGTATGTATTTAAACGCGGCCTCGGGGAAAGTATCTGTGGTGAAGCTTCGATACTCATAACGTTCGGTATTCGGTACCGCGTTATCCGTGCACGATTTGAGCGTCCGTGATCGCGCGGGAGAGATCGGAATCCCTTTCACGTCGGGAATGCGTATAACCCTTGCCGAGGGCCGCGGTTTTCGGAGAAATCGGGATCAGATATCCCGAGCATTCCACCGGGATGATTGTCGGGTGCTATATTGGGTCCCTCCCGCGAACCGCCTTATCACGGGGGGGCCGCGACGGGGGGAACGTCAAAACATCGTCGGGAGCTATCTTGGACCCGAGAGCACGTTTAGCGCGAAGATCGTCGTGCAGCAGTCTTCTTATATTACCGGGAATTTAACGTGATAGCCGCGTCACGGCCGCACAGGAATAGAATCATGATAAACCCGTGTCGTCGCGAATTGACATACGTAGGCCACTGTAGGCAGCGCCCAGCTATCGCGCGATACAGATTTTCTAAATACGGAAATACCAATTATTACTCTTCACGGAAAGATTTTTACTTTTCCAATACGTATTCTAAAAAGCCAAAATATCCTTTTAACGACTAATTTTTAGGCCAATTTCAATTCGCCCTAAAAATGTTGAGGAAGATCATAGTTTGTTTCAGAACTTTCCAATATCATATATCTTTGTAACTATACCTCGAATTAAAATTCTGTTAAAGCAGATCCTATCTGAAATTGATTGGAATGTCGTTTTGCTATCCATTCGGTTCTTAAAAGTTCATGATTCGTGAAAAATTCTTCGCTTTCCTAATCGCATGTTACCTCGAAAGTTGTAAAAATGTAAATATCTCGACATTTCCGCGAAGAAGATACGGATTTCAAAGAATTTACCATTAAAAAAATATCGGATAGACGAGTGAAAGATCGAAGATCAAACAGTGATACGCTGTTTGTAGATATCACATTTCTCGATTATTTCCGTTCGTATTACTGCAAGTGTATTACTGATCAATATGATCACTTGACGATAAGTAGTGTATAACAGGCACTGAATCGTGTTACAAAATTTTCAAGCTTTAGATAATAGAACAATAGCCTCGAGAGTGAGAAGACAATGCGTGGTCTTACTAGGATAATCGTCATCATTTTCGAAGACGCGATTGTCCCGGGGCCGGGGGTCGATTCGATCGTCATGCAAGAAAGTAGCAAGACGTCTTCCCGAGATGCGCATTTTCGCGAATAGACACGAATAGGCGGTAGCCGGATACGAATTTTGAACGTAGCGATGTTAGTTGCTCATTATCGCGGCTATAGCGGCGATAGTGTCTCGATAATCGCGCTTCGTGCATTCCTGCCTCGATAAGATAGCAGCAGCCGGTCGTGACTCAATTTTCGCTCGCTTACCAAGTCTGCCCACGTGTACATTATGCGCGAAAATGCGCTCGCCTGATAGCCACGAAATGTGCACATATGTATAGCGCATGGCCGGCCGGCAGAAATGCTGATTCTTTATGAGTGCCACACTCGCACAACGCGTAACAACACACACACACACACACACAGAGAGAGAGAGAGAGAGAGAGAGAGTTTCCAAGAGCATATAACGCTATAGCGCGCTTGATCCGATGAAGTCAGTTGGCAACAAATTACACACCGAGGCATAAACCGACCCAATGAATGTCATCGCCAGGATAACCATCCTACTTGTGTGTTGCCAATGATATAATTTCTCTAGCCGGACGTCGAACTCTAGTCCGCGCTCGCCACATGTCTGTGGCCCACGCGGCCGCGGCCGGGCCGGCGCGCAACGCATCTGTAAGGTCAATCCCCGGAGGTTAAACCGCCGATAAAGTTTGGTACTCAAAGCATTAGTAGAGATCAAAGTGACGCATTAGAAATCATCCCGTATCATTTGAATGCAAATTAGCATAGAAATCTCCGATTTTAAATAAAAATTGATATGTTGATCTTGCTTACATAATTATTTCGATCAATAAAAGAGCGTTATATTAATAATTATTATAAATAATATTTGTAAATACTATATCGATCCAAGTTATTCAAGGGGATAATAAGCATTTAATTACATATTGCTACCGTGTAATGTACTCGCGAGTCGCCATATTGTACCTATTTGTTATTATTCCATGCAGAAACATCTATCAATATTTGCAGGTTCAAAAATATTCAAAAAATCTGAAAATTGTAAGACCCAGAATCCTTGTAATTCTATAGAGACGTGTTCCATAGAGTTTATACGGAAGCAGAGTAAACGAACTCCGAACTGGCAAGAGCTCCCTGCTACCGCGAACTTCCCGATGACTTGACTCGGCGAAAACAAAAAGGACTTGAGGAATTCCTCGTCTTTCTTTTGCATATCTAACGAGACCACGCTTGCGACGACGTTCCAAAAATCCAAGCTGCAGAGAGAGCATAACGCGCTATAAAGAGACGCAGGCGCATCAAAGGGAGTTTGAGAAAGCGAGAGAACACAGAGAGGGATGGTAGGAGAAAGAAGGGAGAGAAAGAGAGAAGCGTGAAATTCCGTCGGATTCCTAAAAATAGTCGCTTACAAAAAGGAGGAATAACACGAGTACGCATATATCTGGTCTTCGGGTAAAAGCGTAGGCCTATTTATGTATCGCCCAGTAGAGATGGAATCCCGATCCCTTCGTATGGTCGTTAACATTGTTTGTCCCGGAGGAAGGAGAGCCGTAGGAATGTGAAAAGCTACGCCAGCACAAACGGCCGATCTCTTCGCGGTTAATTCCGAGTCTCTCGCAGACGCAGTCGAAATGGCAAAACGATCTGGGAATTTCGCGCGGTATTCTCAAAAAAAGAGAGCTGAGAAACTCGGAAATAATCGCACTAAAGCGCGAGGAGATAGCCTTCGCTCGGGCAACCCTCTGTTTTGTAAGTTAAACGAAAAGGGACGTTTACATTAAATACTTAATTAATGATGCAACCTTCTCGTCGTGTGAATTATCAAATCACATTTTTATATAAACGACAAAAATAGTTATGTAACTTGCAAATATTGCAAATCTGTGATTTTTATATACATTAGCGTAAAATAATATTATTTAATAATAAAAATCTCTGTTCAGAAGAAAAAATATATAAAATTTTTAATTCAACTTTTCAAAAGTTGTACAATTTTTGTTTGAATAAAAAATAGCAAAGGCAGACTCGATCTCAACGGATTGAATATACGGTTTAAGCTGAAGGAGTAAAAGCGAACGAGTCAGGGCGCAAGGAGCGAGGAAAGCGTGATAAGAACAGCGCTTTGCGGATGGTAGATACCGATGAACGAGTCGAATTCTTTCCGCCCCGGCGCGGCAGCACGTGGGAATTTCGCGGCATGCCCTCGGTTCACCTCCTGGGAAAGACAAAAATAATTGTGGAAGAACGGGAAGCCGAGCGAATGTGCAGAAAAAGATGTAGGTACATCGAGCAGCACGCGCGAGCTCGAAGAGGAACGAGCGGATGCATCCGATTTCGAAAAAAGGGTGAGAGCATTTAAAACACCTGGAAAATCGGTTGAAATATCGGTAGCATTTAAGGACGTGAAGAACGTGCAAGAGACCTTCACGCCAATATAGTCGCGTTTGACTGATTATTAATTTGATATTGACGTTCATCGGGACGCTACCGGGTTTCGATTTCAAGAATACTGGTATAATTTCGCAGAATCCAATTTCCGACACTAAAAATACGATACTGAAAGACTTTTCAACCATCACGTTTCACTCGTCTGTGAATAAGTTCATTATCGGATGCTTTCGGTATCTCTCTAATGAATATCAACTCATTGTCAGCGAAATTGTATCGGCGTTAATCTTTGCTTGGCTCGTTCGAAATTAGCCGAACAGCAAAACAAGATAAGAAGTATGACGTTCTTCGGCGTCTGTCATGTTTGTAATGTGCGGGATAGTTTTTTCTTCAACGATGATGTTTCCATGTGCCGATACTTTGTATCCAAAGAGTCTGTGTGTGTGTCTCCGACATGCAGATTAAAAAAAAAAATATTTTCCAAGGATAGGAAGGTCTTTGAAAAGAAAAGCAAGAGAGAAGTCGTTAAAACATCCAAATATTCGAGAGCGGAAATAAAGGATCGCCTATTGCATCCGCATCCCCGGCGGCGCGAAAGGAGCATCATCTCGGCGAGTTTGGAGAAGCGACGGACGGTAGCGTATCCGCTCATTCCGGCGCGATCGTACGCCCTCGGCAATCCTCGTGGCTCTCCGTGGCGTCACTTCGTGGACCGCCTGGGGGCCCTACGAGAGCGTAACACCGGTAGCTACCATGCCAAAAGGGTCCCATGGTGCGAGTTACGCGAGACCGGGAGAAAGAGAGACAGGCGGAAAAATAAAAGAAAGAACGGGGTTAAAGAGAGAGAAAGAGAGGGAAGAAGGAACCTGCGGAGGACGTCGGCGAGGGAGAAACGGGAGGGAAGGGAAGATGGAGAAAGGGCGAAATATCCGAGAGGCGGAAGGGGGGGGGGGGGACTAAAACGACAGGGATCCAGGGGGAACCGGCATCTTTTCTTCGCGATGTATTGACGCTCGAAAGAACGGCGTTAAGGCCCCTCTCTCCCTCCCAACCGCCAACCTCGACGCGGAGCGCAGAGCCAGTGGACCCAACAGCGGGAAAGAGGGCCGAGAGGGGAGCCAACAGCGGCGCGACGGCAGCGGCGGAGAGCAGGAGAGGGCGGATTCGAGAGGACGGGAGACATTCCAATCTCTCGTGGCAAGCTTGCTTGCCTGCCTGCCTGGCTTGCCTGCCTGTTCCCTCGCTCGCTTGTCTGCTCGCCGCTTGCCAAGTCACCGTCCTAAAGCCGGCCCACGCTACACCGAGTGGCACACGGACGATCGTAACCGTATAGAATCTCCCGGGCTATCAGGCCGATCGATTTTTATTTCGGGATAACGATGAATCGTAAAGACGAAGAATCTGCCAGAAATGGCCCGAAATTGGAAGCGTTATGCGCACGAAAATGACTCATGAGAAACTCTAGCATTTAAGCTCCATTTAATTCAGTAACACTCTCTTGCATTTTCTCGATTTGCAATGAAACGGGGTGAATATTTCAGAGAAAGAAGAAAACAAGAAGAAAAAGATTGTATAACTATTAACTAACAGAAAGTGTAACCAAAGAAAAGACCTGTATTTAGAAAGATCGAATTAAATCTTTAAAAGCTTAAAAGTTAAATATATTTTTTATTCTATTGATAACATAGACATAGACAATAATTGTGTGCGATAGAAAAACCTTGCCTCGAGGTGATTCGTTCCATCAATAGTAGAAACTCTGTACGTATGTAGTTTGTGTACGAGTATAAAGAATGCATTTCGATTATTATGCGCGCGTTGCCGAGACATTCTTTCGTAGGAGCATCGACGATCGCACACATGATAAGTTGCGACGCAGAAATCGAACTGGAACGCAGCATATAAATGTACATCACCAAGTACGCTTTCAATACATGAGAAAAAGTGAGACGAGGCGCACAATGCAGCGTAGCATACACCGCGCCATGCTGCAGAGATCCAGTTACAAAGAACGAATCTGCTTTCACATTTATCGAATTCCAACGCCGTTCGTTCCTTCGTTCGTTCTGCATGTCGCGCTACCGAGAATCCGTCCCGAATGATTTTGCGAGGTCGAGGCGAACGTTGTTGTGACATGTTGCCCACATGGTCAACGACGACGAAAGGACAATACATATGTCTCAAAACGACTGATGTCCTTTCAATGACAGATTCATTAACCAATTCGAGTCGGGCGAGATACCAATAACTATCGAATTATAACAAGCTAAGAGAAAAAAAGGCCTCTTATAAACTAATCTTAAAAAAATCAAATTGATAATAGATACTCTTCAGTTAATTTCATAGGCTTATTGTAATAAAATTTTAATTAGAAATTTATACAAAATTATACAAACATGTTAAAGTTACTATGATAAAAATTTAAAAGTTTACGAAATAATTTTTATCATATTTTTGCAAAAAAGCTATCAATTTAATTTAGCCAAAATAAAAGAACATTCAATTTTTGAAACTGAATTTCTTGTCAAGGAATAAGGTTGTGGAATTTCCTGCAAAGGTCTACATATATTCGCGATCAGTTCAAAGTGCATTTTGATATTTTACATATGTTTTAGAAAACAAATGTCTTATTCCTATCTCAAAATTGAAGAGTAGTATCGAGAAATATATGGTATCAAAATAAATAATTTATGTTTTTTAATCAAATAAATAATTCTCTTGCGTGTCCTAATTGTGTGGTTCTTCTATCCCCTTGTAATTGTATATCGAGGAACCTTCCCAATTTTTATTTATGCGAGTCGATAACGATCGTATCCAATGATATTCATCTACGATAATAAATATTTATCGTTCAGAATAATATATAACAGAAATTTCATCGACTTTGGACATTAAAGGAAATACGACATATGCATAATCAGGTGTGTAATTAATTATAGCAATTCGATGGCGATTAGGCGGCGCCGTGCCGACAGAAATCGGCGAGGACCGGTCGTGGAGGATGATGTCAATGACTTCGAAATATCGAATTCGAATTGCTATGAGAGACACATAAATACATGTATAAATGCAATATACACATACACACGAATACTCTGTTGAATACATTGCATGCGATAAGTGCATTATGTGCCGGAGACATCATGCTGAAACCACATTTTTATCTGGTGTCCTAATGGAACCTCGTCATCTAGTATCATTTGTGATTTCTTGAAAAATGTGAGTTTAATGTTCCTTCGGTGAAAAAACAGACCAAGGACGCGATCTTCGGTGATACCACCGTTGAAACGAGTCCTCTCTTCCTTGATGTTTCTTCATATCATTGAAAGGAAGATACACACACAAGATAGACGAAACATCCTATATATATAATATATAGCTTCCCTCGAATTTTACGCGCAGCGGTCGCCCATCTCGAGGTTAATCCTCGGATAATCTTGGAAATGCAATTATTTGTACTCGATACACTCGTACGATACGCTACCCCCGGGCCCGACGGACCAGAAAACGTCACACCTGTCGGTTGCGTTTTGAAAGCAACAGGTCAACCGGCGCGGCGAGCCGGTTCCTATTTGCAGAGGAGTCATCGCGACGTTTCCCGTTTCGCTGGTCCCAGGAACGCTCGTGGAGCGGATCATTGGGCCTGGTCAGTGACGAGGGAACGCGTGACGTGGCTGTCAACCCGAAACCCCGCGATCAACCCTCTTGGGCCCGCGCGCGCGCGCGCGCATCGAGAACGATTTCGAGAACCGATATAGAATGCCGAGCGAGAGACGACAAGGCTGGCCGTCGACTTCTTCTACCTGCTGCACTTTAAACTCACGGACTCGCCGGGGTCCGGGGTCCGGGGTCCCGGGTCCCGAGACGTACGGGAGAGAGGATCGAGTTCGATAAAACACGCACAACGTGCACGTCGGTCGGAGTTTGGCGTTGGCCATACAAACGAGAGGGCTACGTGCCAACGTGGTGGATGAACAACAAACTCTCGGGCAATCAGTCTTCTTCTTTTCTCAGAATTTCTCCAAGTTTCTAAATTCAGATAATAGAGATGATAAAAGATAGCTATTTTTCGCGCGTGTCTGCGTCTGTATGTAGGTACAGACGGGGCCGCGGTTGGCAATCGCGCACTGTATTCGAGCGTTCCCGGAATTTTTTGCCAGAAATAAAAGGTTTAAATTGGGAAACATTGGCACACGGGCGATTCACGCTGGCAGCCGCATCGGCGACGGCGACGGCGACGGCGACGACGACGGCGACCGAGGGGAATGCGGGAGACATATGTAAGTTGAAACATCAAGTCGGGGGAACGAGTCCCGAGACGGCGGCGGCGGCGGGAAAAAACGTACGCGACGCGCGTACACGCCGGCCGAAAGAATGAAATTCCCCGATCGATCGATCGAACAGACGCATGGACGGACGGACGGACGGAAGGGAACGAAATGAACAAGCGGCAGGAACGAATGAGGAGAGGGAACGAAGAAAGTCCGGGCACCTGCGCTTTCGAACGAGATCCGCGATATGATTTACGGCATCGAGGCATTCGCAGTTTCCTCCGGCGGTGTCATAATCGGTTTTGTATCTGTCCGCGCGAGAGAGCCGACGAGCGGTACGGGCCGAGCGGGCAAAAATAAATGGCAATTAACATTCCTCTGGCATCTCGCTGCCTCTCGACGGGGCATCACGGAGAGCCGAGAGAGAGAGAGAGAGAGAGAGAGTAAGAGAAATGGAGGGGAGAGGACCGAGAAGGAGAGAAAGAGGAGCGGGATGCTGCGCTGCTCGGGGCCTCCGGACGGGGCCCGCAGCACGCAGCGGGGTGGGGATGTAAGAAACGGGGCCCGCGCGCCTCTAGGAGGCCGGCAAAGCCAGGCAAAGCGCGACCTGTCCGTCCGTCCGTCCGTCCGAAAAATGTCAGATTCGAGCCAGGGACGCTCTTGCGTTACGGCGCACGAAATTCGTGGAATTCCTCGACTGCGAGGTCGCCCAGACTTTCGAGTCTTTCTCTCTCGACAAATTACGGAGACGCTGACGATATACCGCGATACTAGTAGCTGAGTATCGATACTTTCACCTCAAAATCTCGACTACTTTAACATGGATGTTACCGAGAGAAACCGATAGTTCGTGACTATTTTCTAATGATAAAAGATCGTAAATTATTTGTCTTAAAAATTTTGTCATTATTTGCACACGTATGTTGTTGAGGAATGCTACAGTGTTGCAATTGTCCGGATGTAAAAAATCATGACATTAATAACTGCAGCATCAACATTTCCGTCACTGTAGCTTCGCTACTTTTGACTAATAAATGTTGTCACAATTACCTTAGGTATAGAGATAAAAAATTACAACATAATTAATAAGATTTTCTCTTATAACATTCATCACATTTGAATTTACGTGTTATCATTGAATAACGTTACGTCACGATTACTCTACTTGACATTAAGTCCCTATCAAAAGGAAACATCCGGCACTAGGGAGATAGATATTTTTGTTTTGTGCCGTGATTAGAGGCTGTAAATTTTTCTTGTTTTCCCATTTTGAAATGCTCGCGAATGTCGTGGAAATCGCGGATTGAGATAACCCACGATCGCATACGGAACGAACGCGAGATTTATGGTTTGGTAATTATTCAGTACTCGAGGATGGGTTTTACTAATCATTCATCGTACATAGACGCGATACCGCTAGATGCTGAAATGCCATTATCCCGTAGAACGATTAGTTCCAGGAACAAACAGTCGCTTAATCCAAGCATTAGATATACGAGCAATAATAGATATTTACGTTTCTGTGTTTATTGTCAGTATTCCTAATACTGATGTTTAATTTTAAAACGCGTTTCTTTTCTTTTTGCGCTAGGTACTAATTTCGCAACGGTGGCGATACGAAATTAAGAGACTGACGTAGAATGACGTAATTTTATAAGTATGATTCCTTCAATCAAGGTTAATCGTGGTCTTCGCCAATTCTTATCTAAACTTTCGAAATTCCTAAAGATTACGTCATAATCCTCTCACGATCACACCGTGGCCACTCGTCGTCAAAACACGGAAAATCGTCGTGAAAACGGTGTTCGCGAATAAAATTTTTTTTAGCATTATATTTAATCTATACAATGAATCTTCCATGTAACAATTCATATTTCAACAGGATAAATCATAAAAAAAATATAGTCATAAAAATTATTCAAGACAAATCACACAAAATTTAATAAATCTTATAGCAGTAAGGGAAAGAAATAGTAAATCATCTCAATTCTGAAAAACACCAAATCGCAAATTCTAGAAATAAGTACTGACGATGTCAAATAAAGGGAATATATAAGATGGCTAAATATAAGAGTCGCGCAAAATGTGTTTCGCTCCCATTCCGATCATAAATTCAATGACGCCATGTTGACTCAGATATCATTGATTTATTATGCTGCACAAAAGTATCACGTGCAGCAGATTCGCCTGACATATATGCGTTTCGCATGAGAGCAATGTTACGTGCAAATCGACTCGAATATATCGGCGAAAAACATTTGACTCATCCAATATCATTTCTTCAGAGTCTCTGACTTTCTTTGACTTTATGTATAAAATCGAAAGAAACATAAGATACAAAAAACGGTAGTATTTATAATAAAAAAAATATAGTAATTCTTAAGAACAATATATGTACATTATAATGTGCGTCAAATTTGAGTCAGGTGGATCAGGAAGCTAAGTAATAACCGTATAATAATCGCGATAACAGTGTATAGATTCTCACACCCGCGTTACATAATAACAGATAATCAGAACGTTTTTTGCGTCATCGGAAGGGCAAATTTTCCATCGTACACCATCGCGGCGCCGAGCCGCGATGAGACGCTACTGGCCCCACGGCTTATCCATCGCTGGACGAGCGCGGAGAGCCTCCTGCCTCGGCACGATGCCGGTGAGGAGACGAGAGGAGCGAGTAAGAGAAAGAGAGAAGAGAACGGGCAGCGGAGAGGGCTATTTGCATCGGAATGCAAGCCCCGACTCTCCGCGTTACGCTCGCGCGCGAGAGTGTGTACATACGCACGCACGCACGCATGCATCGTATGCGTATGACGCGTATGTAAGCGTGAAACTCCCAAGGAAGGAAGCCGCGAAGTTCCTCCGATGCCTCCGAGTCCCTCGCGTGAAACTAACTCCCAGGCGCCGTGTGGTTTCGCGTGCGAATACGCTTCCGCGGAAAAGTTTGCCGCACGTTTCCCGAAAGACCAGATTCGTTAGTAGAGTTTCGCATTGATGAAAAATTATCTATCGATTTTATCAGATGTAATCATCATCTATGTCTATTTAATTAAAAATAACTACTCTTGCCGGAGCTGGACCACCTTTTGAAAATTAATATGGATAAATCTTTTACGACATAAGTTTCACGATAATACCCTAAAAATTATATACAACAATTTTGTTATATAACGCAATAAAGAATTTAAATTATTTATAAAAGTGTTCTTTAAATCAAGTAGTAATAGAAGAGAATGTATAGAATGTATGTTGAATAGAATGTACTTTATAAATTATTTATTATAAAGCTAAAAAAAAGAAATCTGCAGTTTTTATCCATGCGTTTTGAGAAATATGTAAGAGGAAAAAATTCTGCGGTCGTATCGGCGTTATGTATCTTTGATGGGAACGTTGCTCGGAATATTTCAAGAATTTTAAAAATGTAAGAACCCACACATTATCTCTTGGTAGCGATCTGGGTTTGGATATCTTATTTCTCACGCATACATACGCACGCGAGGATTATACCGCGTTGCTTGTTAATTTGTGACGCGAAAGGATGTATCCACCGCCGAGGATACACGCACTATACCCTATACCATTCCCGCGTAAACATATTTACCCCGATAAACGTGTTTGCGCTCGAAACACGGTGAATTTTATATAGATGCTAGAAACTCAATAAATTGATTAATGGATCAATGACGCAAACGATAAATTATTGAACATTGTATTGTACGGTCAGCGGTCTCAAGTTGCTTAATCCTGTGACTATAAAAGCAAGTCCGCGCTGTCCGCGAGAAATCTGGCGAGTGCTTGAAGTTCTTAGAATACTTTAGACCTTATCAATCTGAAATTTCGAGATTGGTAACACCACATAAAAAAGATACAAATTAAACTTATAAAATTGTGAAAAATACAAACTTAATTTTTTTAAAACTGCAATTTCTTTATTCAAGTGCTTATATTCCTAAATTTAGCAAACGGAGTTGAATTTTAATCTCATAATTATATTTTACGATTTCTGGCATTCTCTTGGAAAAAAATTGTCAAAAAATATGCATTTTTATCAGAGTTAGGTATAAAAATATCCAACTGAATCTGAAAGATCCAGTCCGTATAGTGTGTGTGTACAAAAAATATATTCGTGATTCTAGAATTAAAACAGATTTGAGATTTCATTTAATTTCAATTAAAACCGTAAAAAATAATCATTAAATTATTTATCGTAAATATAAAGTTATGTAAATTTATTCAGATAATATATAAAAGATCGGAATTGTATTCTTCGGAACTGAACTTTCTTCACAAAAAGAGGCAGACGTATGCAGTGTGCGTAAACGCGAGAAACAGTTTAGTCTACGAACTTTGCCGCGTGGTTGCACAGCGTGAAATTCGCCCAATTTAGGAGGACAAATATGCCTTATCCGGTATAGAGATATAAACGTAGCGATTTAACTTCTCTTCATATACCGAATTTTTTTTTAAATAGTCAGTTCCTTTTAGAGATATTATATAATTCCTACTCCTTCGAAAATATGTAAAAATTTAAAATGATATATCCGTGCATATTTCGTACATTTATTTTCTTCGTTCAATCTACATTAATAATCGAGGCAGCCTTGACTTTAAATTTTATTTATTAACGTTGATTTTTTGTGTTTACATAAAAACGTCAAATGCAGAAGTGATCGTTTCGTGTAACAAAATACTTGAGCATTTTAAGAAAGATTTAATTTTTAAATAGGATTCTAATTTCAGTATTCCTGCTTATCTATAAGTTATCGTTTCTGTATTTTTTTCTTAGTTTCATGATGGAAACCCCATTAAAATACTCTCTTTAATTTTTTTACATAGATCTATTTCTTAAACTAGTTCTTAAGTTATGAGTTTCTTTTCTCATCCTTTGATATTTATACCTTCACAGGTTGAGATACATTAATTTTCTACCTCAAGCTTGAAGACATGCCAGGGAGTTTTAGACGAATATAAGTACTCTTTCAAGATCTCAACTTCGGTCCCTTTATCATTATTAACAATGGGTGTTCTCGCTTGAGAAGGAAGTATATTCTCCCTAAGAAGATGCGCTTCTGAATAATAAGTCACCTGCTTGTCAGCTTGTATTTTCTACTATGCATCTAACTACTATTTCCCACTAAAGAAATTCCGCGAATTTTCTAGTCTATATTTGTTGTCCACTTCCTTATGGTTACACATTTTAACTCTTATACCACAACGAGAGGATTACGCATTTTTATTTTAACACAAACAAAGCTTTAAATACAAAGCTCCACACAGTTTCAAGATTCATAAATATTTCTATCGATGAATATTTTACACCTAGCTTGTTCTATCCAATTTTTAATTTCAGGCAATGTTATACTGTTAAAAAATTAATATATTACCTACATAAAAATATATTTTACTATATTAAAGTGAAATATATTTTTCTGATACTGCAAGAAATTTATTCCTATATATTTTTATCATCAAGATTTTTTTACATGTATCATATTTTTCCGAAAAAGTATCAAAGTAAGGTTTCAATCAATTTTAACTATACAATCTAAGCAAAAAGGAAAATGCAGAATATTTCTTGTGCAATCGGCTAAAATATCTTCCTTCATCGAGATCAGGCGAATTTCACGGCGTACGTCACGGCGAGAGAGCAGCTGTCGACAACGAGACGACGAGACGACGCGACGGCGACGACGACGACCGCGACGGCGAGAAGACGAGAGGGGCTCTCGGACGCGAGCAAGGGATCCCGAAACTAGAATTGCGTGGACCCAGCCACATAGGCAATCTCTCGAAAATCGACGATGACATCACGGCCGCAGTATTTCGCCCGAAATAAATATACCGTACATCGACATTCCTCCCCGCTCGCCCGGAACCCGCGTCGCCGGCCGTCTCCGTGCCGTCGATAAATATTATTATCGTATCTTTCGTTTGCTCTCGGATTAAAGCCGGTACTCCTCCTCCCTTTCTCTTCCCCTCTCTCTCTCTCTCTTTCCTCTCCCCCTCTCACCTGGTCTGGTGCAAATTCCATCAAAAATTCGTAACGCAACCGCGCGTGACGTAAGAGCATTCCGGCGCGGGTCCAGACTGGCGTCAACGACGGAATACCAAAGTACCTCTCCTCGCTCGCGAACATTCGGAATCAGCTACCTGCCGCGATCCTTCAACTATCGCCGAAAAAAATCTCTAACGTCGCAGAGCAACGCGACGGAATCATGTACACAACCGTATACATGTAGATTGTAGGTGTAACACACACAGAATTGACATGTGATTTCTCGATAAAAAATACATGGAAATTACATTAAAAAATTACAACAAAGTGAGGAAAACGTCAGTCTTGTTTTCGTTATACGATATTATTTTCGAGATTTCTTCCTGCGACAATCGCAAGGCGCAAATCACGAGACCGCGAGAAAAATGTATCACAGTTTCCCATGCAGTAATGGCATCACGTCAATCTGCGTGCGTGTGTATATATGCGCATATAATATGCACATCCTACCGGGATACATGCAGGGGGACGGAACGCGGTTAATCGCGTGTTAATCTACGCCGCGGCCGTCGCGCTAGTGGTATACGAGGGTACGCCGAATGACCGGAAGTAACATGATTTCTCACGGACTGCCTTCCTGCCGCCCTCGTCGACCCTCGTTGAAATTCCACCAGTTTCTCCCCCTCGCTCCCCCTCACGTCCGTTTTAATCTCAATGGAATGAGGTTCATCGACACGACGGGGACGATACAATTATTAATTAACGGATCAATTCCGCTTGTGCGGATGGGCGATTTAAGCGAAAAATTTATGATCAATTGTTTTCCGCACTTACCTCGAGTACGTCATGTGCGGTCTGCATATACTCGCGAAGCATGGCCTCTTGAATGGCTCGCCATTCTTGCCTTGGATCTTCCAGTTGAGTTGTCTCTGCGAATATTAAAACCAATGACACGGTTAAAACAAAGAACCTTGTCTCATTAATTATCGGTGCTCGCGGCATTCTTAGCGAATTCTTAAAGAATATTTCGCAGAACGAATGGAAAATTATTCTATTGTCTTAATATTTTAACAATGCATATGCATATAATAGATGTCATATTATTGTTATTATTATTAATATAACTATATTAATAAATAAGACAATGTAAGACAAATATAATTAATTATTATTAATAATGTCTAAACTTTAATTAAAAATAACGTAACAATATTTGGAAAGATATTTAATACTAAAGTGACAACAAACAAGTGCGATTCTATGCAAGTGATATCTTTCCCGTTTTCAGAATCTCAAGTAATAATTGATGCTATTTCACTCAATAATTTATTTTTAAACGTCCGCTATTTCTGTAAACTCGATTGAAAGCATCGAGCACAATCATCGGGCAAGAAAACGCATACATAACGCGCGCGCTTGCGCACGTTATGGCACAGATACGTGACATAAAATTCCGAATAAAATCACTTCTCGTATCGCGAGCCTCCGGCCGTTCTCCCTGCACTTTCTCGATCAGATAGCAGAAACAGAAAAAAAACTTACGATTGACATGATTGATGTAGTAGGCGCCCACGTGTTTATCGTAGGCCTCCTCCCAGCCGAGGGGAAGCTCGTTCCCGATACAATCCGCAAATGTCTGGGGTTTAGTAAACCTGCAACAATGGAAAGAAAAAGAGAATAAAAATACTGTGATATAAAAAGTAACGTTTATGCATAATAATTAATATTTAAAGTGATTTTAAATCGACCGTGACTGGCAATTATATATAACATCTTTCCGATATGAACATTGAAAAACTGTGAGCCAACTTGGTTTGTCGGATTCACACAGCACATTTCCGGATCAATCGTCGAGACATTATTAATTTCGACCATGGGTTTTGGTCAGTTGATGTAATTTCTAAATTAAATAGTTTAAATTTTTATTGCAAAAAAATATATAATTAATGTATTTCTAATAATTAATATATTTCTTATCACTCGTAATACGGAGTAAAAGAAATATCTGAAAAGAATCAGACATTTTTTATACTCAGTTGATTGAGAATTGAAAACTCAATCTTATACTGTTTTAGTGAACAGTAACTGGAATGAGTAAAACTCCGAGTAACAACCCTGTCTAATTGTAAGTATTGGAAACTAGTTGGTCAGCATATACTATACGATACATATTTATAATATTTGCAATAAATTTTATGCTTAATAAAGTTATTTGAAAAAGATACCATTCAGTTTACTTACAATTAGAAATGCCCGTAATAAAAAAATCAAGAAATTGTGGTTTGATATAGTCAGAAAAATCTACACTCGGAGTTTCTCCAGTCGATAAATCACGCCGATTGCGCGGTGAATTTCTTCGAATTCATGGGTGAAGTCTGTAAATACACGCACACATACTAACTCGCGCTCGTGCTAATTCGATCGGTAATCTCGAGCATAAAAGTTCGTCTAACCGAACTCCCGGCTTATATCACACTTGATTAAATAAATGCGATATAAAAGTGACACGCATAAAAGATACGCGCGCGACGATATCGCGCCGTATCAATCGTCTGTTTGTATTTATGTTGTTATCTCGGTACCATAAAGTTTAGAAAGACGATTATAGAAACGACAGAGTTTTAAAGTGAGCTACGTAATGATGTTTTTATTTTGTCAATAAACTTTCGCATTATTATTTCTGTAGCAATTTTCTTCTTAAAAAAGAAATGTAAATGTGTGCTCGCTCCTTAAAAAAATATTATATACTATGTGCATGTGTATTACCATATTTAATATACAGGGTGTAATATAAAAATTGCAAGAACAATTTATTTTCAAAATTTTTTTCTCAAACTTTATTCTCAAAGTTTCTCAAGAAGTTCATCTGCTGCGACCAGCTACCCGTGTCCCTTCTTAAAAAAAAAACCCCTAAAGTTTTGCTAACGCAAACAAAGCATGATACAAAGAAGGCCAAATGAATCGTCGGTACATTTTTTCGAGACGTCCTGTACATATCGAATAACAATGAGTCGTGCCCAAGGAAGTCGTCAACTGAAAGAATCCTGAAGTCGCGTTTGCCGGTAGAAAGAAAGGCATGCCAGGCTTGCCGGATGCGGCACTCGATTTCCGGAAATCTCACGGGTCACGTAAGCATGTAATGTGTAATGCGTATGTCAAGCGCGTCATGTTGTACACAAATACATACATAATACATAGTTAATAAAACATTTTTATATTTATATATAATTTACGGTATTTTTATGACATTTTTTCTCACGTAACATTATTGTTACAGTTTTGGCCTCGATCTACGCGCCTTGTGGAATTTAAAATTTGATATCGTATTGCGAGGATACAAATAAAAATCATAGTATGAATCAGCGTGGAAATACGTGACCGTGTATCGTGACAGCTGACACATACCCGATAAACTCGCCGGTTTTTATTACAGAGTTACAGAATTAAGTACAAAATTTTTATTGTAATATAAACTTCTTTTTTATGAATCAGCATGGAAATACGTGACCGTGCATCGTGACAGATAAAACATATCCGATAAACTCGCCGGCTTTTATTACAGAGTTACAGAATTAAGTACAAAATTATTATTGTATAAATAAGCTACTTTTTACACGGAATTTTTTACCGATTATTTACTCCGAACGAGATACATACAGTCGCCATCATAACTATTATAGCTATTTGTGACGTTTCTTTTGCGCGCTCGCCGTTCGATAATAATTAATTAGCTCGCTCGCTCAACTTACACGCGTCAAATCGATATTGACGTCGCTGTCGCAGAGGATTCGGGCCCGATCCGCGCGAATCTTCGTCGTTTGCATAATGCAAGACAGAAGACTGCGCGCGCTTGACCGTTCGGCTTTGTGGGACAACGTGGAGCGAGGGACACATATGCAGAACGGTACGCGAAAGTACGGCACTTTCGCTCCCGTCCAACCGTTCAGCGGATACACGAAATTTCACGCGATCGCTCGCGGAGCGGAGGCGTGCGAGCGCGCCCGCGCGCGCACACACGCCTTCGCGACCGATCGACGATCGGCTAGGCGGCCCGCGCTGGCGCGGTGCGTTCGGGTCGACTCGTTAAAACTTTGCCGTAAGTCGCTTTGCCGTAAGTCGCTTTAACCTTGGCATACCGTAGCCGTGTCGACGCGTAGCGCACGCGTTCAGCGTTTCATTTATCCTTTTCGCCCTCCTCGCTCCCCTCTCTCTCTCTCTCTCTCTCTCTCTCTCTCTCTCTCTCTCTCGCTCTCTTTCGTCGAGCCGCTCCCCGGCTCTCTCGCGAGATACGCTCCTGACTTTTTTCTCCTCTCTCTCTTTCTCTCTTTCGCTCTTTCTCTCTGTCCCCCTCTGTCCCGCTCGTCGTTATAGTAGGACAGAATCGCGGTAAGGCCAAGGGCGCGCCGAGACCGTGAATCACGCGGCGGAAAGGGAATTAAGGAAATTGTCCCTGAAACCATGTAATGAGGCACCAACCCTCCGTCTCACCTCCCTCCGCGCCCGGAGCTTCTGCTATATTAAAAGTAATAAGTATGTCTGTATGTGACGCGGGTTTTTGCGAAACGCCTCCTCACGAGATGGATTGATACAATAAAACAAAAGGCACGATATTGGCCAATGTGGAAATTGAATGACGATTGTCATCGAAAGAATTTCGTCAAGGACGACATTCGCGAATCGTTCACAATCGAAATTCTTTTCTCGCGAGATCTTTTTTTTTACGTAGAGAAAACAGTCTTACGTGCTGCAGAACTGAATAATTATGACGGGGATTGTTTACGTCAGAGCGACGACGACGAAAAAGGAGAAAGAGGGTGATCCTCGCGGAATCTCGTGTCTCTGGCCGCGGTATTTTTGCGCGCGATGCACGCCTTTTATTCGAATTGCCTCACGCGCGCGTGATATATCCGTGCGTTTAACGATCTAAGAGGGGGACCGCTCGTAAAAGCCGTATGTCGTCGCGTGTCGATCTGACTCATTCGTATATGTACATAGAGGCTCATATTTCCAGCAATGATAACGCCGCTCTGAAAAAATTCGAAATAAAAGATCGCTTCGATCACCGACGCTTCGCCAATTAAACCGGCAAGAAGAGGGTCGTCGAGAAATGCGTAAGAATTTTGTGACAAGAGAGTTAGTAAAAAGGGGAGAGCGATTAACGTGTCTCCTGAAATAATAATGAATTCGAATAAGAATTTCAAATCGTTCAGGCGCGATCGGCGCGATTCTGAATGATTCGCGAATGCCGTCCTTGACGAAGAAATTCCTTCGACGACAATCGTCATTCAATTCCGCATTGGCCAATATCGTGTGTTTTATTTTATCGTTTCAGAACAATTGCTAATTGTGTCTCTAATATTTATCCAGCTTGTGTTTACACGCTGTACGTTTTTATCTATGTATTAATATTAATTCAATTACTTAAGGACCGCGAGTGCAGAGTATAAATTTGCTCTGTAATCAACATTTGCGTTTCTATCCGCACTAATTGGTGGCTATTAATAGCGAAGCGTATCGGACGAGTTAAGGCCCTTACACAATGCCAGGCAACAGGCAATAGGAACAGGAAATAACCAAAAATTCGTCAATACAAACCTAAAAAATTCGAACGATACGATTGGTTGGCAACAGGCAATAGGCACAGAATTTCCAACGTGACGGAAATTCTGTGTCTATTGCCTGATGTGTCATCGTCTATTCTGCATACACATAAGGTTTCTGATTTCTGTTCCCTGCGTTCCTATTGTCTGTTGCCTAGCATTGTGCAAGGGGCTTTATTCGAGCGAGAGAGCCGCAGGAAGAATGAGGGTGCCCCGCACTATACTCTCTCAAGCCACGTCCGCAGAAATCGAAATCAGATACTTCGGGACATATTGTTTAACATTCCGACTCGCGACGAAATCCACATACCGTACTTTGCCAGTTACCGAGTTGCGTGAGCGACATCCGATTACACCGCGCGCGCTCGTTTCATTTTCTTCGTACCCGCGTAATGTAAGTATTCGTTATTTAAAGCTCAATTACATAAACCGGCTGCTAACGCCGAAGGTCAATAGAGCTCCATTTTAACAAAGATGCCGATTATCCCGGAAAGAGAAAAAAGTGTCTGTTATAAAATATCGAAAAATTCTCATCATTCAGATTTTCCTCAAAAAATTTCTTTTTTTCCAAATTATGATCATTAAATTAGAAACTAGTTCTTTTATATATACGTAGTCTTTAATGTCAATAAGTCACATTCTTCGCACGTCGCGTCGCGTCGTATTCAAAGTTATAGATAGAATCGCAAATTCTCTTGGCTCCCTCCACCTTCTTTCCCCATCGGACAATTAATTCAAGGGTCAAAGGTTGTGTCGTTGGAGGAATCCATTAATTCGATCGAAATTTCGACGGTATTCGCGATTATTTGAATTCATCGTCGGTTGAAGTCATCGGCGCGCGCGCGCGCGCGCGCACGCACGCCTTTCGCCAACTTGCAAACAAAAATTGCGCAACGGCGGCCGGTAAACAGACGCTTCAGCGTGATTTCCTGCACGCTGGAATTCCAGAGGCCAGCCGTCATCCGAGCGAGTCTCGGCATGCCGTGCCTTTTCTTCCTTTTTATCGCGCGCACGCAATAAAAAGAAATTCGCAGAAATATCAACGCCTAACCGTATCCTATCTCCTCCTCCTCCTCCTCCACCTCCACCTCCACCTCCATCTCTCCGCGTCTCACCCTCACGTTTCCTCTCTATCTGCCTCTTGGATATTTGCTCGATGACGAGAGCCACTCCGTCATTAGGTGATCCATGACGGACGCTCCAATTCGCGACCGAAATTGTGCAAGCCTCGACGAAACGTGTTTGTTCTACGGCGGATTACCGCGAAATCTGGCGCGTTGCTAACGATCACCCAAGGCCGAGGAGCATTCTTTCTCGCACGACACGCGTGTATAATTTCGCGTGTGACCGCGCGAACAAACGCGCAGCCACACTTTATTCCCGCTTCCCGGGAGTTCGCAATCGGTCAAAAATTCTCGTCTCAGAAAATTTTATTTTCTTCGTTTCTACTTCATCTTGACGATATTCGATCCCCCGACTTGAGTATCTTCGGTTAAAATCCACCCGATACATTTGCATCTTTATGAAGCTGCTTAGTGCTCAAAGTATTGTAATTTAGCCAGTCTGCGTTTTAATTTTTTTTTTATTTTTTTACTCCTTAGATTAAAAATCTACATCTAAAATTTCATAAAATACGTTTATTTCCTCATAATTTTACTTCTTCCGTATTATATTTTTTTTAATTTGTCAATCTGTAAGCATATTTCACTTTCCGCGTTTAATAATAAAATCAATTTCGAATTTGTCGAAGAATTCGCTTCAATAGCAAGGATAGCATTTTGTATTGCGTTACAATCAATGAAATGGAGTAAATGAGATACAAGCATTGCGCGATGAATATTCAACGGGCGATTCACGCAAACGTCGTTTCGATATAGCGGGACAGAAAAACGGCTCGCGAACGTGCGCGCGTTGTTAGCGTAATTAAGTTGAAACTTCAGTCATAGATCAAGGACAAGCCGCATGCCGTTCCTACAATTCCATCGAAAAGAGCTCGTTTCCTCTCCGGTTCTCTGTCGCGCTACGTCGACAATCGCCCACGTTCGGTCTAATGTTGAAATAAGATATCGATACTTGACGAGATAAAATCTAAATGCATCACAATAATTGAGCGATTTCAAAAATATTTCATCAAAATTAATTAGTTGTTATAAAAAAAATACAGAAATGCTAATTATAAAAATAAAATATGCATATAAAGTATTATAAAATCTGTAAAATTTAAAATTTAAAATATATAGAATACAAAAATAAATATGAAATCAAGAAGAAAAACTTTTGCAAAATTAAAAAAACAAAATATAAAAATAAGTTTTGTGTAAAACTAAAAAGGTTGAAGAATAGCAAAACAGTCTTAATAAAATTCAGCGATTATATCATTATAACGTAAAAAAATTAAAAAATATTTTATAAATCCCTTTTTAGGCACAGCATGGGACGGGATTATCAAACACGCTACTTGTAAAAAATGCGTAACGCAGGGTGCGTCAAGTTATCGTTCAAATGTCAGCGTTAATTGACAAGGGTCTTCAAACAGGTAGGAGAAATTTAACGCTAAGGATTTCAACGTGAGAACTTTAACGAGCTTCTAATATAGGTTCACGACCATAAGATGTGATAACGGGTAATAACAACAGGTTCATTTGTGCTATGCCGATAAGACTAGGCACGGCGTACGATCATTCACTAGCCGGTTGCCGGTTATCGATGAAACACCTCATCGGACCCATTCACGAGGCGTACGTTTACGACAGAAAAACAAAGTTACGAATTTGCACTTCATTAACGTAGCCAGCGTACGATTATAGTCACGGAAACGTGGCACGATTATGTGACTTCCATTCAGAAAAACTCGACAAAATGTCTCCTTTCGGATTAGGATAAATCGTTTACTTCAGACCATTGCGAAGAGCAATTACTTCTCGAAAAGATTACTAATGCGCACGTAAACTTATGGATAAATCATCAATGGATCGACCATCATTAAATTATCTTTATTAATACGTCTACATTATTCATTCTGAATTGAATTCAATTATCATGATTATCTGTTAATTTGTCGTTAATTTACACCAAGATCTCGATATTGGTCTCTATAATAATTTATCATCGATTTATACGGATGATTTTTTTGTGAAAAAAGAATCAAAGCGTGATAAAGCAATTTTTTTTTATTCGAGCGCGATTATCGTCCGCATGAACATCCGCAGGATATTAAGACGCATTTCCTGCTGCCTCATGCCTGCACGAGATTCTTAGATCGCAATCCATCGCGCACATACCTGTGCATTGCGTACGAAGGAAACAATAGGCTCGCGAGACAGATTACAGTAATATTCCTGTCGCTCACGACCGTTTACGAAAGAACGCCTACACGAAGTCTTTTCGTGAATGTCGCAAACCGCAATCTAATAGCGATGGAAAGTAGAAACGTGCTGTGTACGTCAAGGAACAGCGAAATCAGAATAACGGTGAAATATGAATTTCGGACGTTACCCGAACGTTTAGCCTCCTCTTTGTTATAGTCGTGCCAAATAAAAGGGTCGAGAAACTTGTCAATAAAGTACGCCGAGTCTTTAATAATAAATCGCGATAATACAGGCCGATGTTTACGCGATTTAAGCGCACGGTAAATTTTTATACTGCAGTAAATACTCAAATATAATCAATAAAGTACTCAAATAGGTCTCTACGCCCGTTATTTACGACACGCGCGCGTTATTTACGACAGGAGTGTCCGGAATAATCGTAAAAAGTCCGATGCTAATGCCTTAAAAAATGAAAATTCTCGCGTTATTTAATTAAGAAAACCATTCGTACCCAAATGGATATTCCTCGCGTGGCTAAGATAAAAAAAAGTCGTAAATTCGCCGCGCGGGCGTGTTTTCGCGCAGATATGCATTCCATACATCCTGGCGAGCCGTAATCTCTTGACGCGAATATATGGGATGACACTTAACGTCGCTACGGCCGAGCCTGCTGGTGTCACTAAAGCGTATATTTCTGTAACTCTTCGCGAACAACGACGATGACTCCATACGGGATAACAACATTTCCGAGACGAAAGTCACGACAACGTTATTACAAGGATTATTTATAAACACAAAAGCAAAACCTATAGCAAGAATTGTTCATTCCTGGAATTTCTGAATTAATGTGGAGATGAATTCTCTTCAAGAAAAATACCAAAAATTCTTGAATACCAGCGATAAAAAAATGGAAAAGTTTTTCGCGAACTCAACTCTAGAAAAACAAACAGATGGGATGTGAAATCATCCCTCTTACTTTGACTTAAGCTAGATTTTAGATGTAAACAAGTTTGTAATCGTGCAGAAAAGATTAATCGTAAAGATATATTTGAATCGGAAAATTGACGATTTTGTGTTGAAGTCGACATTCGAAGGAAAAGTGCAAATTAAAGAAAAAATTAAACGAAAGACAGCTGGTTAGAGATCAGGAATATCCTGTGTATACGTGGTGGAGTAATTATTCGCGCGAATAAACGACGCCCATCACAATAATATCGCCGAAATTAAGATTTACGCTCGCGTTAAAGCGTAGGCGCTCTGGCAACGAACGGCATTCCCGTCTTCTCGCTTCGACGCGCCGGCCAACGCGTCAAATTCCTGAACCGTTCCTCTCTTAATCCACTCGACTTCGAGGTAAGGACTTCAAGCGATGCTCACACATAGATACGTGAGCAGAGGGGTCGCTTAAAATTCCGAATAGCGATTACTATCAATTCAATAGCGTCGCTAGTAATTTGATGAGCGTACAACTACTAATTCGTCGAAGTGTATTCGGTATCAGGAATTATCTGAGATCCGAATATTACGGAATAAACACCTGCGCTTTTCAAAAACGATTTATTTACAATGTTAGAAAAATCTGCGAATTAATGTTACAGTTGTGAACGAGGTTGTGAATAAATGATCAGAATGCGAATGAATTTTGTTCGTTCCAAACTCGTCAATTGTTTCGTTAAAATTGATTTCATCAAGGATTTCCATTTCCATTTATATTTTTTTTGGTCAAGAGAGTTACCTTGTAAGTCGAGAAACGGCTCGTATTAATGAAGGAAGCAACGTCTCCTTCGCACGCGATTCCTATGTATGTCTTTATGTATTATTAATGTTTAATATAAATATAATAATATACAAAACAAAAAATTAGAATAAAATTTCATTCAAGAAATGCTGTTCTTTGTGCCTCTGCTATTCTCTTGTCTCGATACAATAGTTTTGACGCAGTTCCTTAACGACAATACAATAAAGATTTTTAGAAAGCGGCAAAAACCCTCTACGCAGGTAACACCGTAAGAAATACCCTAAGTTACGTGACTAAGGACACATACTACCTAAGTCAGAATACATGCTCGTAACGTGAAACGATCGCATAAAACAACCCTGAATGAACTCGCTCAGTTCTTGTCTCCAGTATAGGAAAAGAAAACAAATTCCTGTTCACAGGAATGTTACGAATTCAAGAGTTTTGACTCCGGAATTCGAAAGTTCGTAAAGTTCATAGTTTATATCTCCCGTCTGTTTTTATTGTCCTTAAAAGAAGAAGAGAGGATAAAAGAGCGGTCACGAGCGCTAACTTTTGGTGAATTAAACTTACGTTAATATTTATATTTCTCTTGTAGCTCTTCAATGTTGTCCTTTACAATAAATTTATTATTATTATTAAACACACTATCCCCGGACTAGTTACTCCTACAAGAGTTCTGAGAGAAGAACCTGCGAGAGCGAGTGCCTCGACAGGTGTGGCAGTGTTCTCTCGTCGGCTGAGGTGAGACACGGCCCTGAATAATGCGGGCGCACGCGTTTATGCGTGGGCATGCGGCTCGCGTGCGTGGGTGCCTCTTCGGCTACCTGGCTCTGCCCCAAGGGTACTGCGAGCGAGCGAGTAAAGCTGGATCCACATCAAGCGCGAACGAATATGAATAAACAAACTTGCTTCGATGAACGTAATAGCATCGCGAATACTAAATTTATATCGACAAAATTCATATCTATCTGTTGTCGATATATAAAAAAAAAAAAAAGAGATTACTTTCATTCGAAAGATGTTCGTCCGCGATTGTTTGTCCTGACTGGCTTGTTGGTCTCGATCCAACTTTATATACATTAACGAACGTATGCACGTACCGCGATATTGTTCACGGTTTCCGCGCTCCGGCCTCGTGGACGAGGCGGCGCGGGCGAGGCCACCTGACAATGAGTGAGGTGCGATCGATCGATCTGTCGGACGATCGGTCGCGCACCTGAAAGGAGAAAATGAGACGACACGCGAAACGTGATGCTGGCGAAGTTACTGGCCCGATAATGAAGAAACGTATATGCCGACGACGGGGATTTATCGTCTAGGAATGCCCGTGGTGCATCTAGAACGAGGTTGAAAGCGTACGCGTGAGTGAGTTAACGCGCTGATCTGCTTTGCGTACGCGCGACGAGGCGCGACGCGATCACGAGCGTCTATTAGAAATTGGCCGAGCCGTTTCTAGATCGGTAATCGCATCATTTTCGATCGATTTTCACAGTTATCTAGGACGTTAAATTTTCCGTGATCCTCAGTGCGGAAAGACGAGACGCTCACGAATATTCGTGCAAGACGCGAGCTGCGAATCATCATAGATCGCTAATCCTAATAAATCCCGAGAAAAAGCTGAAATTGCGTCTTATCTCTTATATGGTTTACTTTCTAATTATTTTATAATGTTTTATACGCGTTTCAATTCCTGATATCGTAAATTGTTGTCGATAATTCGTACACAAAAGATTTATTTGGAAAACTTTAAATTAATGGACTTTAACATTAGAAATATTCCACGTGCACAGCGGAAATATACTGTACGAGCGCGATCCTTGCGTTCGTCGTTTTTCGATACGCGGCCGACTAATTGCATATATACAGTGACAGTGGTTTACGGTAAGGCGCGTAGCTGCATAAAACGTAAATTGTAATTGCGGCTAATGACAGTTTAAAATATTTTTAACTGGGCGTAATGGCCGTTCTGTTCGAGGAGCACGACTGGTTTCGCCACAGCGTTTATGCCTGGGCGTAAAGATTCCGAGAAGAAAATAATGGCACTCTCCACAGGAATCCCCGTTTGCCTTCGGCCTCGGTTATGCGGCCGTGTCACGACGTAGGAATGTATTGAATTTCCAAATTTGGGAACACTCCTGCCCCGCGATCCGTGCCATGGCTTCGGTCACGCGTGTATACGCGTGTAAGTACGTTACAATACGCTCGACATACTCTCGCACTCATTCGAGCGTAACTCGCGAGAGTGTTCGCGCCGCGAAACACGCGTTGCTCCGACTTAAAATAGCACCGACATACCTAAGTTACAAATAAATTATTTCTTTAAATATGTATCGAATATTGAGGCAAATTCGAAAATGGACATACGAATAAATCTCTCGCCGTGAACGAGTTTGCATCATGAAGAAACACACGTTGAATAATGCGTGTTGATAAAATAAATGCAACATCCTTGAATATCCATTACAAAGTATCAGATATCGAATTTTTTTTCGGAAGAACGAAATGTAAAAGGCGTATAAAAATAAATACCACGTAGAAAAGAACTCGGAACTATTGTGTAATAATTCTATGCAAATTAAGAAAACATTTTTTTTTTAATAATGCGCGGATATATGATGGTATAATAGATTTATACTAAACAGTTAAATAATGATTATGTCACGCTACACATATACTTTGTTTCATTACGCAATTTCATTTCCTGTTTGATTACGAAAAAATTCGGTATTGATTAAAATGAAATGCCCTGTGTACGTGTACATCACGTAGCATTGAAAACAAACAAATAATAACAATTTGATGTCTCCGAAACCAGGTGGTTGATACTCTGATTACTAGTTGCATATAAAATATCTGCAACATATTAAGTTTAAGCGTCTCTCACATATGCGCGCAAAACAAGCACGTTTTTACTCTTGCGTCCTCCCGTCCCTTTTTCCCCTCGTCGAGAAATGCCCGGAGGACCCTGCCTGTACATAATCCAAAAATATTTGGCAGCGAAATCCTTCCTAGCTCGTGCAAGCTAGATTTACGTCACGATTTACGTACGGGAAGCGTAGTAACGGCGCTTAGCGCGGCTTTAGAAATAGAGAGAGAGTTAGAGAACAGATGGAAAGGGCAGGAAGGAGAAAAGGCCAAAAACAAGATGTACGGCAGATGCTACAGGTTCCCTCGTGGCGTATCATCTGCCGCTTGTAATATAATTTGGTAGCAAGTGTTTCGCCATTAATTGTATGTAGCCTTAAAAGTTAAAAGTTGTTCAAAAATTTGTACGCAAATCTCGCAATATCTATACATAGTAATTATTATTGATAATAATGAATTAACATGTTAATCGTAATCTGATAGATCGTAACCTGAAAGTGTTGAACCAAGGAATCCATAATACGTTCTTGTGATTGATACAGCATGTACCCAAGCCACCTTTTTAGCTGTTTAAAACTATTTTAAATCTATATATTCACGTTATTTAAAATATTTAGTAAAATCTCCACACAAGAGATACAATTTAATTCTGAAGAAACTTACTACGGATCTCCGTTCTCCGTATGATTTGTAATAATAAATTTTGTTTAACGTTATACGAATTCAGATAATGCCTTTATTACGATTTGTGCTAATTAAAGTATGAACGCGCTAAAACATGAATCCGTGTGTACGCAGCGTAATTCCTTCCATCGCGTCTTAAGCGCTCAACGCGTTAAATTGTCGCGCTAACGTGTAACGGTGTAACGCAATTTATATAAATAATACAGCGGTATGGCGTGCGTAATAACGTGTATCGAATTACCAACGACGTTCGCGCGGCAATTATGGTGTACATACATTCGCTCGTGAATTTATTTGGTAGGTGCAGAAGCAGAGGTGGTGAAGGAAGGGAAAAGACAGAGTACACGTTGTGAATAGATACGATAACCGCTTAGGAGATCTGCTACCGAATGGAATGCGAAGGGCAGCGCAGGGTGTGAGCCATGAAAGGAGGAAGGGGCAGGGAGGAGGAGAGAAGACATCTCTCTCTCGCTCTCTCTAAACACAGAGGCAGGCAGATGCGGCGCACTCGCGATTGCATCGAGAGGGGCGGTCCGCGTGCATACGTGCCCGCGTACCACCGCGGCGTGCGTGCCACGCACTCTCGGGTAAAGAGAGACCAAACGAGACTGGAGAGGGAGGGTGAAGGGAAATGCATTTCGGGGAACGAAATTTCGAGATTTCGACGAACGGAAGGCGATACGCGGAACCGCGGTGGCTCCGCGCCGCGGCCGTGCGTGTCGCTCGTGTTTCGACACGAAAACAGGAACGGTTGAATTAATTCCGGGTACTTGCATATTTTCCCTTCCGTCCCCTCAAAACGACAAAGAACGACGGATCTTCCGTTCCATAATTTTCGTCGTCAACGCGGCGATCTCGAGATACTCCGTGCTCGGATATTTTATCTAGTTCACGGATCGCTCACGCACGATCGCGCGGGTTGCCGATGACCAAGGACGGCTTATTCATGGTCAAATCTTATATTTAAGACCGTCTTGAGTACAATCTTAAGATGTTGAACCAATCTTAAGACATTACTTAACCCTACGATACAATGTGAAATATGGTACCCTATATCAGTACAAATTTGGGTATTTCGAGTCCGATCACTTTTTCATCTATTTAAAGTGGTTCAAAAAATCTTTAAAAATTCATGAACATACTTTCAAGTTTCTAGTACAAACATCTCTAGTCATTTTTGGAATAATATAATATCTAGTATTATTTAATTACCGATCAACTAATGAAAAACAGATCGAGTAAACGCATCATGCATCATTTGATTTAAAAAATTGTAACTTTTTATAATAAATATATATATATTTAAAAATAACGACTGTAGGGTTTTTTCGTTTAGGTTTGGAACTTTAAAAAAAAATACAAAAACTTCAAACTCTTCAAATCTTCAATTCTTCAACCAGGGTCTTTCGAGTCCAACGTACAATTTGCCTCGACGCTGTCTGCAGGCAAACTGACATCCCCGGTCGCTCTGTTGCGCAGAGGTGTCCCCTACCACTAAACTTTTTTTGGGCGAAGGTAAGAAGCGGGGAACCCTTCGAAGTTCCGCAAAATTTTCGTACATAGAAATCGACCGAACTCGAAATACCCAGGTTTATAGCGTAAGGGTACTAAGGGTTAAGACGATCTTGAAATAAAAACGCGGAATATGGGCCTCAGAGGCAAACGAATCTTGCGAGCTATGCACGCGTGAACGATAAACCCTACTCTTTTTGTGTATCGTAAATAATTTGTAAATAATATTATATACAGTAACATGTGTCCTTGAGCAAAGTACAATACGCATTGGATCATCCGTATTTCTCGATTATCCGTATGCTCCCCTCCCCGATATTGCTTCAGATAATTAAAAGTAAACAATACTCTTGCCGATAGATATGAATGACAATGATAGATTCTTATTATCAATAAGAAACGTGCGTCAACGTATAATAAAAAATTGCGTGGAATTTCCACATGACAGCATCATTTAACACGTGCAATTTTACTGTTCTCTTCACTTACTGTTAGTGTATCTTAATTTTTTTTTCGCGAGACTCTTAAATGTGCGCAACTTTCATAGAAGTCGCGTTCTGCAAAAATAAACGAGTTGTCCTCTCGTACGTGAGTAACAGTCCCCGTGATACGAAAAATCGAAAGAGTAATACCCCCGCGCCAGGCAAAGGATGTACTGAAAGCGGGCGGGAGTCTATTTTTAGGCACAGGTCGGTTGCAGGTACGTTATATACCGGTTGGCCCCGTAAGACGGTGCACTTACACAACAAGCCCACGGCTGCCGTTGCTTGTACACGCGTACGCGAATCGGCACGCGGACTTTTGGTCCATATGAATCGCCCGCGTGATGCTTGCCCTCTTATCCACTTCGTCACTAACGAGCATTAATCGCTTTGGTAAAATTCGACAATAGACGCGAGCGACGGTTCAACTTGCATTATTATTTAATTCGGACATCTCGGAGTTAAATAAAAACAGAAAAACACAAGCTTCCTGACTCGGAATATTTAGATGTTCAAAAATATCTAATCTGTAGAGTACCTAAGGAGGGACTATTTGAGTCGGTTAAAGAGAAAAATAAAAAAAATTTTAAGATAAAAAGCCAAATTAAAAATTTTGTATCCAATTTTTTCTTTAATTGATTCAAAAATAACTGCTCCTTATATTTTTTTGTTGTGTTGTATTAACGTGTTCTTATCGGAATCGATAACGAACAGCTGGGTTTGATAATGCCGATCCGATCCTGCACTTCCGAATTACGCTCGGCCGACCGGCTCGGGCGATCGGCTGATCGATCAGCCTACAGATAGAATTTCGCAGATATGATTACGTTCTTCATCTGCTCACTTTGCACTTCCGCCGCATTTTATTGTCATTTTATTGCCATCCGTTAATTAATATCGGTCGACCGCTCACGGTAAATGCAGACGGGACTGCGTCGCGTCGTTTCGATAAAGCGAGAAGCGGAGCTTCGACTCTTTCTCGGTGCAATTGGAAAGTCTTGCCGCTGGATCCTTTCCACCGTGCCAGACATTCCTTCGAGAAGAGACCCAGGCGTTCGCTCGTAATCGCGTAAAAGGATCGCGCTGTTTACAGATGCATCGCTCTGGCGCTGCTGCCCTCGAGACAGACGCTCCGCGCCGGATAAAAAGTTCGGGAGCTTGACATTTTTACGTCGTCTACGACGATCCCTTTCGGCCACGGAGGTATAAGTAAGTTTCGTCGGGCGAACATTTCGCGGCGTCACCCCACCGGCTCGCGCACTTTTACGAGGTAGCAATCGTAAATCATACCTTTTTTTTTCGGGCCAGCAAACGACAGCTTACAAATTGGCGAACAAAACGAGTTCATTCCGAGGTGACTTAGGTGGTTTAGCGCGAGGGAAAGGGTAGCCCGCATTTAGCGGGAGATAAACCGCGTCGAAAATGCGCGAATTGACGTCTCGTTTTATCTATGCAGCTACCGTTTCCCCGTTAAAAATGTTATCTTATCGTCAAATCTTATCTCACACCCAACCGTGTTTATTATGTTATATAACTATTGTATTATAAGCATGAAGTTTTGTATATATAACTGAATTTTATTAAAAGATATCATCTTGCAAGATAAGCCCGATTTTAAAGAATCACTTTCGTTTATTTTATGTATCATATTGTTATTTGTGTTCGAATAATTTTTTTTCGAAATAAAGCAATTTTAGCGCTTCGGCTTTTCGACGTTAAATACCATAGTCACCGGTAATCGATACTTGTGTGATATTATACTACTAATGACTCATATGTCACTAGACATTTACACAGTTAAGTAAAAAAATGATTGGACAGCTACACGTATTCCAATTCCGATAAGAAGCCAATTAAAAAGAAACAGAATACACGAGAATGTTTCGCGAACCGATACGCGATATTCTCATCGCGATACACTCTTGAACGAGCGGGAAAATTATGCGCGTCCGCATAACTCGGCCGAGCAGACTTTAGTCGAACTTTCGCAAAGTTAAACGCGCGATCGCGGAGGCGCCTCGTCTCGATCTTGCGAGGCGGCATGGCAGCAGCAGCAGCAGCAGCCAAGGTTCGTGCCGAGATCCGCGGCGACGCGGACGGCGCGCGGCGTTTCGATTTCCGCGCGGCGCGGCGCGGCCACGAGACGAGAGGCCTGAGAGGCCAGGCCAACGCCGAGCTTGCCTGATCGCCAGATTTCTCGCGTTTTTCAGCGAGGCGAGAGAGCGCGCGCCGCGCCGCGCCGCGGCCCTGGCGGATGGAATGCGGGCGCGGCGAGTCCCGGCGAGTCCCGGCGCGCGTTGCGCGCGCGGTGTGTATGGCATAGCATGGCATGCTATGGCATGGTATGGATATATATACGCGTACTCGCGCGGATACGACGCCCCGCGAACTTAAGCGGCGCTCACACGGGCCGACGCCGACCGAGAACGCGATCGCCTTCGCGTTATATATATACGTATGTTGTACATTTACGCTCGCCAGCTGCGAATCGCAGGCTCCTAAAGCGAAGTCTACAATGAGAATTTAAGGCGTAAAATTTAAGCTTTTAAAAAATTGACCAATCACAGTCAAATATTCTTCTCACAATCAATCAATTTATTATTAACTTCAGCTACATAGCCAAGAAGTGGACTTGGTTTACAAATAACCTTAATCATTCATACCCATTCCGCACACTCCTAATACATTCTTATTTCCTTTTCTTCATTTTACACTCCTTCTCCCTCCACAATTTCGTCAATACGTCGCCTTTCCTTTTCTCCAATACATCATTACATAATAAATATTCTTCTCACATTCAACTGTGATTTGTCAATTACGGCTTAAGGCTTAAAACTTAAATTTTACGCCTTAAATTCTCATTGTAGACTCCGCTTTACGCGAATTTATTTCGAGTTTCGGTCTCCTCAAATCGACTTGAAAACTCGATCGCGTAAGAATTGTATTTGGCGAGGAGGCGCGTCTTGGATAAACTCGCAACGAGTTTAGATAAAATAGTCACACACACACACACACACATTTAGATAAAATATTTCTTCGAGCGGCCGTATGTATGTTCAGTTACTTGAAAGTGTAAACAGTAAAATAGTGAGACTATTTAATATTTACACTGGTAGAATTATGTAAGTAGAATTATGTAAGTCTTCTAACCGTGTAGTGTGTAGTGTATCCCCTTTTACATTTGTATCAACAATCTTTTATTTGTTCGTTACATGTCTTCGAATCAAGGAGGATAAACGTGACAAAAAAAATGAAAAAGAATTTTCATGGTCTCGCAACTCTCGCAATTTGAAAAATTTCAACGCGAAGCTTATTGTTAGATTCGCGAGGTTCGTGCCATTCGATCCGCGGGATCGCGCATGCATAGATTTTCATACGCAACGGGATCGTGTGGCTCGCGATGAATGTAGAATCGCATAGACGTGATAGAATTACGTGGAGAAGCCGTAGGATCTACACGGATCGCGAGGATCTCTATGCGAGGAATATACGCGAAGTAGGAAAATCCACCTGGGATTCTCGCGAACGGAGAATGTCGCCTGGTATGCGACTATGTCTATCGGTTAAAAGACTGATAACAGTATCTGAGGTCGGAATGCTCTTTTTTTAGTATAGCGATAGCAGCTAATCCACTGTTAATTTAGTGCATAGATTTTTCTAAGGCATTATCGTTGAGGTGACACTTGATAAAAACGCGCAATTACCCGATATCCAGGATTATCCTCCTTATCATCCCAGACCATTAAAAGCTCGGATGACAAAAGTTGACAACCAGACGCAAGGTGTTCCCATATAAGTGGCAAAACGTCTGACATAATAAATGAATTTCTTGAAATATTAATCATTTTTCAATGCACACAGCTTTAATTGCTGTACAGAATTTTGAAGTGTAACAGATTTTTACTGTCCTCTGTGTAAAAAAAAAATTCCAGGATATTAATTTTCTCGCTTACTTTATAAACTTTGAAAATTGTTCAAAGAATCGAGAGATTTTCGACTTTTCGAACGCGCAAAGATCGCGAGGACGATATCTCATGATTATTACTAACGCATAAAAAAAAAATATTGAATTTCATTGAGCGATGATCTGGCGATTAAAGTCGAGTTCCAGATTAGAAGATTCTGCCTGCTATCAATTTCTCTCGCGATCGGCGTACGTGACTATATGCAACTATGCAGCCTCGATACCTCGGGAATGCGACGTACGCGTGTGTACGTGTGTGTATGCACGCGCGTATGCATACTTTATCAACTTCAGCGGCGTTCACACGAGCTCGATCTGTCAGGTCAGAGTCGCTCGCTCGTCGGGCGCGTTGCAAATGCAACGTGGGCGAAAAATCGTCGCGAAAAACGTTACTCGCTGAAAAACATAGATACTTATCTTCGCTGAGAGAGAAAAAGAAAATCAGTCGAGTGAGAGCTCGCGCTCGCTCGCGGAAAGTACGCGGATAGGCGCGTTCACACACGGAGCGACGATTCTCGCGATTCCGAAGTACGCGAACTATGCGCGCGAATATACGTATACACTATACAGGATGTCTTGGAAGTCGCGCACTTTCTCTGCACGACAGGCGTTGAATGTCGGAATATATGACGATAGTACTACTATTCCTGTATTCCACACATCAATCTCCTTTTTAATTCGTGAACAAATCGCAAGTTGAGTTTTCGTTAATTGAATCTCCAGGGAAAACTCCAGCAAAATAAATAATAATTACGTCTCATTGGCTGCATTTTCCCTCTGCAAGACTGTCTGTGATTCGATCGAGAGATGTGGGTACCAAATCGAAACTGCCGAGCGCTAAATGGAATATCAAACGATAAACGACCTGTCGAAGCTTTTCGCCGAGGAAAAATCGGTCCCATACTCGCCGTGGAATCCACGGAGAAAGCGCGCGACTCGCGCGATACACCCCGTATACGCGCATTCCCGCCGAATCGCGCGCTGAATCGCGTATCCTCGCGAGATCGCGGTCTCGTGAGCGGCGCGGGAGAGGGAGAGAGGCATCGTCGTGACGCTCGAGCGCACGCACACTCGCGCCGATATGTGCACGCGATTCTTGTCTCTCTCTCTCGCGCGCGCGCGCGCGGGTGCGCGCGCGCGCAACACCGAAGACGTCGCGAGAGGGAGAGATTCGAAGCGAGCGACGGGGAAGAGGGAGACATTTCGAATTCGCAGATCAACGTCGGGGACCGACGACCGGGAATAATCATCCCGTCTATATTTATTTCTCATTGATCGTTATCTATTTTCTTACGGGAAGAAGAAAAGCTAATTCTCTTCTCTTTACGTACCTGTCGCGGGGGTCGATCCACGTAGTCTTCCGCGTGTTGTGATCGATAAAGTACACCTTCCCGTCGAAGTCCTGGGCGACGTCCCACCCTTCCGGAAGCGGTATCTCCCCATTCCGTCTCCTTGGCATATTTCACTGCGCTCTAAATCCATCCAAAACCTCTCTCTCTCTATCGTCGTGCGGTCGACGGGCGCATATCTGTGCTGCGCGCGGGCGCATGCCTCTCGGGCCCGGGCCGCATATACGGCACAGCACGGCACGCTCGCGCTCGCGCTCGCGCTCGCGCGCGACGCGGCCGGCGACGGGCGACGTGAGAGAGAACGGGAGAGAACGAGACACAGGTAGACGTGTCGAGGAACGGAGCAGGAGGAGGGGGGACACGAGGAGGCACGAGAGACGAAGAGGACGGGCGACCCGGCCGGAGAAGGGCAGGTGGACAGGGGCGGCGGTTTCGCTGGTGCGACGAGGACGGCGATGAAGCGTAGGTATTGTACACACACGCGGCGACCAGGAGCGTACACTCGCATATGTGTACGTATGTGTGCGCGCGTGCTCCTTCCTTCTCTTTCTCCTCTTTTTCTTCTCTTTCTTTTTCTTTCTCCCTCTTTCTCTCTCTCTCTCTTGCTCTCTCTTTCTCTCTGGCTCGCGCGGCGCGCTACTCCGCCATCATGAATACCTCATTATCATGAGCGGAGTGACGTCAGAGTCCCCGCCTTCAGATTCCTCTCGAGCGGAATTCCACCGTTAACACAGCCAGCCGTCGAGGAGCAGAGGCCCGAGGCGGCCGAGCGACGGCGCGGCGATGACGACGAGCGACTCAGCGACGGCGACGCGACGGTGTCGTGGGGTTGCGCTCGCTGACGGGTGCATCGATCAGGTGCACTTCGCGTATCATCACCACCATCCACCCACCAACACCCACCAATCACCTTTTTCTTCTTTGATTATTTATTATTTATTTACCTTCCTCTCGGTCTCCGGCACACTCGCGCACACGATTCTCTTCTTCTCACGAATCTCAGTCGCGCCGCCCCGATTCCGGAATCTTTGCGACACGATCTTCTCCCCGCTCTCGTTTCCTCGAGAAACTTTCTTCCGAACACAATTTAAAAAAAAAAAAAAAAAACAACAGGTCGAGACGAGAATAAGCAAAACGGAGCACACCTCTCTCGGAGAAAATTTTCCGAGCACTCGTATTATCCCTCGCGCGTTCGACGACACGAATGAGACAACGACGCGACACGTTCGCGTCGTCCGTGACAATTCGTCGCGCGCTTCTCACCCCACCGGGTAGTCCCGGAGCACTCCTCCTCCCCCCACCCTTCTACCCTTCGGAGTGTCACCTTCAAGGTCTACACCGTTCGGCAGCGCGCGAGCCACGCGCTCGAGTCACGAACTGAACTTGCGCGTAATGCGCGTATAATACGCACAGTACGCACACCGGTATAATCGTCCTGACACGCGGTTCCTCTCCGCGCGACTCGTCCTCCTGGCGCGCTGTACGTCGCGCTGTGGTGGCCCCGGTCCCGTCGCGCGCGATCTCCCTCCGCCGAACGCTACAGCGACGTCGTCGTGTCTCCCGCGACTGCGGCTGCCGCGGCGGTGGCGGCAGCGACCGCGGCGGCGAAGGCGGAACGGCCCGCGACCCGTTTCAAGCGACGCGCGCTATCGCCGGCTCCGCGCGGCGACGGCAGCAGCGGAGCACGTTTCACCGCGGTGTTCCCTTTTCCTCGTTGCATTAGCCGCGGCTGTAATGCTAATGCCGAGCAGCGGATCTTGGCGTTTTTCGCACGCAGGAATGTGGGAACTCGACGCTGCCCTCGCTCTCGGCGCGCACGAGAGAATCTCTTTCTCTCTTTCTTTCTCTTACCGTTTTCTCTCTAGTCTCTCTTGTTATATCTTGCTCTCCCGCGTTCCCGTTTGACTCCGCACTCGCGATCGACCAGGACGACACCGCGAACTGTCCGCTGCCGCGATCTCTCCCGTCCGACGGTCAGACGTCAGACCGGCGTAAGAAAAGACGGGGGGGCTTCTTACCTTCCGTACCTTCACAGGAAACACAGTCCGAGAATAAACTCCCTTGGTCGTCTACGCACGACGCGCAACCAGGTTTTTCACGTTTTCGTACGCGACGGACGGATTTTCTCGTTTCCGACGATACTACCACCTCGCGTCACAGCTACGAGCATGCCGAGTGTTTGAGACATGCCACTGGACGTTCATGCCGTGCGCGCCGCGCCGCCTGGCAATACCTCTCTCTTTCTCTTTCTCACTGCTTCTCTCTTGCTCTCTCTCTTTCTGTCTCTCTCTCTTTCTCCCGCTCGCGCTCTATCTCTTCCCGTCCCCCCTCTAGTACCTTTTCATCCGTATTCACCGCAAAGAACATAGCTGTCCCCCACCACTGTAAACCGCGCGTCGCGTCGTCCTCGTCCAACCCGCGACGTCCGTCCTTATCGCTCATTCCACCACCCCCCCCCCCTCCCCCCACCCGCGCCGACGCTTGGCCGACCGACCGCTCGGCACGGCTATCCTTGGTCCTTCTCGCGCTCGTACCGGCGCCCATCGTGCCGTCTTTCTCCCACTGCCGTTGGTAAGCCTTCGTGTGTCTCTGACCGCGCTCACGAGAGGCAGCGGGAATAAACGAGCGTGTTTGCCCTTTCGACCGCCTCACATATTTGCCGCTACGTCGTCAAAACGGCGCCACCGGACGACACCGTGGGCGCAGGTGCACCGTGCACTCTGGATCGTTTCGAACGGGCATATGTATGTATGTATAAGTACGCGTATCGATACATTTGATACGCGAAACGAAAAAACGGAGATCCCGAAATGCAGGCCTCCATCTGAATCCGATAAATTTATTTCAGGTCATCCGGGATTTTATTTACGTGCTGATTACCACGTTTCCTGCATTTTTTTGCATTTTTCGAGGAAGTTTTGATCGAGGAAGTTTTGATCGAGGAACTCCCCGGCAATCCCGGCATGCAGGTCTAAAAGACATCGTAAAGATGTCTCTAAGGGCTCAGACACCATGCAAGGAATAAGGAACAAGGAAAGATATATTAATAGTCGCATCCTTTTTCAATGAACGTCTATTGAAAAAGGATGCGACTATGAATTCTATTCCTTGTTCCTTATTCCTCGCATTGTGTCTGAGCCCTAAGATATCTTTTAACTTTTAAACACGTATTAGCCCAGTTACTATAGACAAAAATCGAGCGAAACCTCGGAAAAAATAAGAGCAAGCTGAATTTTGGCACAGACCTTCGTTTTTGCATAAGATTGAAGGCCATTGTACAGTGGCCGCTAAGAAAAATAATTAAACAAAGGGCTCAAATTCCGTTTTTTTGCAAATATCTCGTTAAATATCAACTTTGCAAAGAAAATACAAGAGTAGAAAATTAAAGAGTGAAAAATTTTGCACAATAAATGTTCTATAAATTTTTTTCGTACCAGCAATACTTTTCACTCAACAAATTTTGCAAGATGTACGCTGCGCGGTGAATTTACGGAGCGCGCCGACAGACGTCGAGTAAATTGAAGCGTCGCGCGCACAGAAAACGTCATATCTTTTGAACAAGTGATCTTACAGAAATGAACAAAGAATCGTTAGAAAGCTGAAACCTTCAGCTTTTTAATGCAATTTGGCTCGTTATTCTACGATATTTTTTGAAGATTCTACAATGGTTTAAACAAATTGTTACATGCAATTTTCGGCTTTTTTCATAAAATCAGCCACAACTAGGTTCCAAATTGTTTTAAAAAAAAAACGCCTGCAGAATATCACAGTATACACTTCATACCTTGACCCTACCAAAGCAAAAAAATTACGATGATTTGTTCAAAAGATATGACGTTCTCTGTGCGCGCGTGCGACGCTTCAATTCACTCGTCTGTCGGCGCGCTCCGTAAATTCACAGCGCAGCGTACACCTTGCAAAATTTATTGCGTGAAAAGTATTGCTCGTACGAAAAAAACTTATAGAACATTTCTTGTGCAAAATTTTTCAATCTTTAATTTTTTACTCTTGTATTTTCTTTGTAAAATTGATGTTTAACGAGATATTTGCAAAAAAACGGATTTTGAGCTCTATTTGTTTAATTATTTTTCTTAGCGGCCACTGTACAATGGTAAACTTTTTTCCTCTTCAATCTTATGCAAAAATAAAGGTCTGTGCCAAAATTCAGCTTGCTCTTATTTTTTCCGAGGTCAAATCCTAAAGTGACTGTACATACTATATGTATGTCTAAAACTATTGTAAGTAGTGAATTACGGCCAATCTTCCGAGCAATATTAGGGTGTTATTGAAAAATATATAAAAATATTTAAAGTATGTTCAATTATCAAGCTTACGTTTCGACCTTACTTGGTCTTCCTCGATCAGAGCATAAGATAGTATTACATCCAAGAAATTAAGTAACAATAAAAGAATAAAAATAACTGTTGGAGTTCACATTAGAAGCATTGGAAAAAACAATTATCGTCGAAGTTAAATAATATAACGCGTTGAAAGAAACAGTCTTATTTACAATAGTCAAAGTCAAATTTAAATTATACGTTGTCACAATAAACAAGATGACAGAGCTCATAATTAGTAATTACCGATTACAATAACATGAAATGATTGGAGTCGCAGTCGGAAGAGATATATGCTGATTTATGGTGTAATTTCTGCATATCAGAAACGATAGTCCTCTATAGAATTCGGTTGTATAAAACCTTGGTAGTAACCATGCTCCTCGACGTATGTCTAAAAGATGTCTTAAATATGTCTTTAAGATGTCTTTATAAGTGTCTCTTAGAAAAATGCGTGCTGTCTGCAGGGTTGCGAGCATCTTTAGATGCTCAGACTTGCCACTTGCGTCGAATAGAAAACAATATAATTTCCGTTAAGCGTTCGTTGAAATCATTAGATCGAATTTCGCTCCGCCGAGCTTGAGCCTTGACGCGAATATATAACGAGACATTAATCAAGTAACACGCAGATCCAAGAGTTCTAAAGAAGAGAAACAAAACATCTTTTGGTCGTCTGTGTTGACAGATCGTAACGGCCGCGGGCATCTGCTGAATCTGCTCCCTTCCCCTGCTAAAAAAAGCATGTCATATATTTTTTAACGACGCACGATCGTTCGTTACACCTTCTACACCTCAGCCTCTCTCCTTTCTCTTATTCTCTTTCCTTGAACGGCCGAGAGTATGCTGCCTTTCGTTTCCAGGTGCAAGGAAAACGCGGGAGAGGTGCAGAGCCGAGAAGAGCGGACGTATACATATACGCTTCGACGGTTGAGCCCCGGAGTGCCCCGGACCGTCCCGGACCGAGGCGGCGAGGCCCCGTCTCGCATGCGCAATCGTCACCGCGAACGCCACGAAGGCGTATATTGCGAATTTAACTATTTAAACGTGCCTGTCCGATGACTCCGCTGTCCACGTGACCGTTCAGCCGTCGCGTCGGCACGTATAAACATGCACACACACACACACACACCACGCGCGTAATGTGCGTGCGTGTGCGAGATGCGATGTGGAGCATATGTTGACGCGAGCTCGTGGTCTCGTCGCTGTGAAAAAGTCAGGCTCGTTGACTCGCGCGACGAGGTATCCGACTTGGCCGCGTATCCCGACTTCCCGACGTGTACACAGGAATTCGCTCGTCTTTTCCAGGGACAGATTCTCCGTTGAACGAAGGGGATGGCGACGTCCGAGAGCGACGCCGACTTCGAGAGCGCCGACGAGGAGATGAGCCGTGGTGCCCCCGTTAAGAGGAACACCCGGGTGACGGCCTACCGAACGACGGTGGACTCCGAGTCGGACGACGACACCGAATATGTCCAGCATTCGCCTTGCGGCGGCACAGACTGGCAGAGGAGATCCGAGACGTCTTTCCGAACGACGTCTGCAGATGCGCTGAGAACGGGTCGAGAGACCTTGGTCGATGATAAGGGCGATAAGATAGATGATGTCAAAGTTGAAAGTGGTGTACGTAACGCCAAGTCGGTTGGTCGCGTAGGAAAGACCTCTGACAAACGCGAGACCACGTCACCCGTGGAGTCAAGAATATCGACGCAGTCCTTATCAACTTCTGCGATATCAACGAAGGACAAAAACGATGAATCTACGCTAGAGAGTAGCAAGATCGTTGCGTCAGATGCGAAAACAGAGATGTCTAAAACAGAAGCTACGGAGACCGTATTGGGAGACAAGAAAATCTCTCGAACAAAGCCACGACAAGACACGTCCCGTCAATTGGGCGTGAAAAAGCTAGGAACTAGACTTGCGAAGGATAATGTCGATGAACGTTGCGTCACTGGTGCAGCTGCGGAACAGGAAGATGAGAAATGTTCAGATGAGAAGTGTTCAAATGAGAAGAAAACCTCCCAAACAAAGCCACAACAGGACGCGAAGAAGCTAGGAACTAGACTTGCGAAGGATGATGTCGATGAACGTTGCGTCACTGGTGCAGCTGAACAGGAACAGGAAGACAAATGTCCAGCCGAGTGTTCAAGTGAGAAATCCTTACCGTCTGTGAACAAAGATACAGAAGAAAGATCAAAAACTCAAGTAGCAGGTAATCATTCTAGATCATCGAGCGATTTGTCGGAAGTGGACATGCCGGAAGAATTAAAATCGAATAAAAAATTTAAAGAAGTTTTTCAGCCTGAAGGTTGGGAAGGACTTGGGGATGACATCGAGTTGCCAGACGAATTGACGGAAGAGAAATTACAGCCTGTGTTACAGAGGCTCTCCTTGGCGAGCAAGGACGACAAAGATGAAGGTTCTTTAGCAAGCTGGGGCAGTTGGGGAAACTGGGGCGTAACTTCGTTAATCAATACAGCTACTGCGAGCGTGTCTACTCTGACTAGTCATGTGTCTCAAGGACTTACACTTTTGGAAGGTACGATAGGAGCACAAGACCCTACAGAGTTGGAAAGGATAAAGCAAGATGCGGTCACTGCAAATGATGGTACAATGTTTAATATAAATTCTATATAGCATTAAGATTTTTGCAGATTGTATGTTTTAACTGTGTACATTTTTTTTTACTTATGTAGCATTTATGACCTTTTGCATTGGATATCTCAATTGCGTGAAAATAAACAGTCAATATACACAATTGTAATTAAAATTTGTGTTTATAGATGAACAGCCGGAGATCCAAGAACAAGAAAGTCGATCATACAGTTCGTTCGGATTTGGGAATTTGATGTCAGGAGTGTCCTCGATCACAAAATTGGTCGAATCCACTGGTAGCAAAGTTATGACGGGCGGTTTAGATACATTGGAGGCTATCGGAAAGAAAACGATGGAGGTGCTGCAAGAAGGTGACCCCGGATTAAAGAAGAAAAGATCCTTCTTCATGAACGAGCCCGAGAAGCCAAACTTATCGCATATTCTCAGAGAAGCGAAGGAAAAGGCCGAAACCGAGGAGAAGACGATTGAGGAACGTGAATTGGCGAGGAAAGTGCATTTTGAGAGCCTGTTCGACGATTATCAGGGACTTGTTCACTTAGAAGCTCTGGAAATGTTATCAAAACAGAGCAACATGAAAATTCAACAATACCTAGTCGAGCTGGATATGAGTGACTTGACTTCTGTGCAAGAAACGTTGGAAGAGATCAAAGAACTTTGCGATCTAGGTGATGAAGATGATGAAGATGACGAAGAAAAAGATAAAGATTTGAAGAGCAGATTAGAGAAGGCTTGCCACGAGCTTGGTGTCGATATTACTTACGAGAAACTATATAGTGTAAGAGAATATCGGCAGTATCGAAAGTATTCTTATTTATTGAAAACACGATAAAAACAATTTTGTATTTTCAGGTTTGGACAGAAACGGAAGATTATCTTGCGTCATCCTCAACGCACACAGATCAGGAGATCTTTCAGAACGCTATATCGACATTGGCACAGTTTACAGCATACTCTGTAGAGAGATTTCATAAAACGGCAGAACTGTTGTTAATTAAGGAACGTCGCAGTACAGTGAACGAAGCAGACGCCTTGGTGCAACTTACGAATATTTTATCCGATCAGATTAGTTTATTGGCCAATTCATTCTGCAATACATTAAATCAGTTTGCCGAGACTGCGGAAAAGCCGAATAACGTCAATGCGAATATAACAACGATTTTCTTAGAAGTAAGTACTCCGCTGAATAATTTAAATAGCGTAATGATTGTAATGCTAAAAAATTCCCTTTTCCACACAGGCTGCTAACGCAAATTCGTATATTCAAGATGCCTTTAGGCTCCTCATCCCGATTCTGCAAGTTGGTGCAATCTAAAGTATATTAAAAAAGACAATTTTTTACGCTTTATATTTAACAATATCTAGATTAAATACAATTTTCGATGTAGGCATAGAGTATAATGTTATACCATTTCCCTGTTTCATAAATACTTTTAATATTCTATCCTTCAAGAAAGTATCTATTATTCAAAAAAAAGGGACCAACTTAATTCTGCTAACTCAATATATTTACACCACTTAACTCAATGTATTTTTTGCCGTTATCGTTTTTTGTAGCATTTAGCGTCAAACGAGAAATAACTACAGATATATGACAATATCTACATGTATACACTGGGATCTATTGAACAGGTTTTAGTAGAAAATTGTTTTAATTATCTGTGCGCTAGCAATGCACATATTATTACAAAACAATTCAGTTTTAGGTATTTATTAATATAAAAGTATGATGGATGTGTAAGATACGGAATATCTGTAACATAGGGTACAAATTCCAATAAAGATTACGCTATGTATATATCGACAACACATGTAGAAAAAGATAAGAATATCACAATGATTAATAATGATCAATATAAAAATACTTTTTAAGCGTTTGCTTTAACATCGTTTGCATTAACGTTAACAATCCGGTAGAGGAGACTTTACAACGTGTGTTGAAGATAACAATTTGCTTGTGTCGTAAAAAATGATCCGAGACGAATGATCAATGTTTCCCTCGTTTATTACCAATGGGAGGCTTTTGAAGTTGAAAGTTTGAGTTGGTTCCATTTACTGGCAATGGTGCGGTCAAATTAATCGGCGCGTTAAAATTTAAACTTGCTGTCGGCGGTTTCGTGGACGAGCCTAAGGTAATGTTAGTAGCAGACGGCACCGGCGTCGAACTTTCCCAAACTGTAACAATACATTAACATTGTTACTTCTAATTCACTTGGAAATAATATAGAAGTGAAATATGTGTAATAGCTGAAGCCACGGAGTAATATTTTTCTTATTATGAAAGATAACATAGCGTCTATATTTTTGAGATAATAATTATATTTCAAAACATGAGCCAATTTTATCATGTTAATACCTTGTACTGTTAAATATGTAATCTATGTTTAGTGATATAATTGAAATTCTTGTTATATCTACTTATATCTATTCTTGTTATATCATAAAAATCTTTGTATCTACACTTATGGTTTTTTTTAAATACTTCTTAAGTTTCCATTCTTAAATTGGTTGAAAAAAGTTGCAAGTGTCTATTTTAATATCTCTACATAGTCTACATCCTGCAAAATTTTGTTTGACTCCGTGACAAACTTAACAATATTTCTTGATTAGTATCATAGTATGTTTACAAGCATTACTGCATAACATTGGCAAAGCCGAAAGCACTCAAAGCACATTTATAGAAGGCACTATCATCTGTTAAAAAAGCATGATCTTGAAATTGAGTCTTTCGATAGCATCCCAATGCAAAGTATATAAAAAGATTAATAATATCGATGTAATCTTTTATACAAATTAATTGGTTACTTTGTAGGAGATTCATGTACAGGCAAAGAAGCGCGTTACCCTTTTCCCATGATCGCGACATTAACAAAGAGAAACTGAAATAAAAATTGAATACCTTAATAATTAAATTACAGCCCCTATTTTTTTCCCTGAAAGGCAAAATCAAAGTCAAATCATACAGATGAAAAACGAAACATCGACGATATTTTTTTGTCAAATAAGAAAAAAAAAGAAGAAAAAGGTAGACAGACTAATTGTGATCACACGTTAATTCTATTTAGTAATAAACGACGTTATATGTTAGTAAGTTCTACCTCATAACTAGATCCAGGCAAGACCTGAAGGTAGGAAATCTTTAGGGGGCGGTTAAAATCATCGTTTTTTAAAGGAATCTTTTACTTAGCATAAGGATATATAATTAAATTACAAAATAGTCAGCAGCAAGACCTATTTACCTAAAGGGTTTCGTGTTTCGTAACTCGCTGGCCGGTTCGAGTTTAATGTTGTCGACGACAAAAAGTTTTTATTTCCTGTAAGCATCAATCTTGTTTTTCAAAACCTACAATCGTTCGGTTTCTGAATGTTATTCTAAAATGCGTGTAAAATTACCTGGCCCAAAAGGAGTGGGACCACTCGTGATCTTGCTGATGCTGCTTCGATTAGATTTACTGTTCACTTTGATACTGTCGAAAACATTAGTGTTATCCTTCAATACGTATTTCCTGAAATTGAGGTACTGTTCCTTCTGCTGCTGTACCTTAGCATGCACACTTTGCAGTCGGCCAGCAACTGCGACCAAAGACTCGTGAAGCTTATTCATAGTCGCTGTCAATTCTAATGACAAAGCAAAATACCATTAACATTATTCTTAATTAATCCGAATGAATTTAATTAAGGGAAGAATTGATTGTACCTTGTGGCGTTAATGTTCTTGGCGCCATCATGGTTTGTATGTGTTTCTCGGTCGTCTCAATTTGTGATCTGAATAACATCAAATCTTGCTCGAAGCTTTCGGTTAATTCCATAAAGAATTGTAGAGGCGCATTATTTTCATATTGTAAGCCTGGTGGAGTATCGTGTGTTCTTTGAGCTATTTCAGCGCTCTGCAATGCCTTTGCCGTGTCCTGCTTCAGCTTATCGACCGAAGAATGATCTCGTTGCACTGAACCGGATAAGGTGGACAAGATTTCCATAAGAGATGCCGTATCTTCCGCGCATCGATTCAACGGTCTCGCCGAGCCTCTCGCAATATCCGAAGATAGTCCTTTCTGCATTTTTACAAATTCCCTGCAAAGTACAAGCATCAGTACAGCACGTTATATGTATCTGTCAAAATAATTTATCTATCTATATACAAGCCAATTATTTCTACTTGATTTATTTTATTCATAATTACTTGAATTTATCTATAGTTTGCATAAGCTCATTTGGCAATAGATTCTCCTTGGCTGCCGTTGAACTACTATTTCCTTGAGAAAGACCCTTATTATTGACGGAAACATCTAAGCCGCCAAGTCCTTTACTAGTACTAGTTGTGGTAGCAAGAACAGTCGTTGGCTTAGCACCCAATAAAGTGCTTCCAGTTCCGGATCCAAATAAGGAAGCTGCACATAAATCAATTGCGATGGTCAACCACTATAATGATAAAACTTCTATTAGAATAGTAGATCATAAAATATACATACTGTTAGTGGTGGCTGTACCGAAAGTTAAACTTCCTGTTGCTGTTGTATTAGACGGGGCACCGAACGTTAGAGTGTTCGTTGTGGCTGGTGTGCCGAAGTTGAGATTCGTGAATAAGGGCGCGGATGTGGTAGGGGCGGAAAATAAACTGGGAGCAGTGGTCATTGTAGTAGCTGTGCTGGTTCCCAGAAGCAGACCGCTGCATTGCGCCGGCGTAGAGGTTGCTGGAGTACCAAATCCGAAATTAAGGCCTATGGACGTCGTCGGGGGAGTCAAGGTGCCAAACGTTAATGTGTTAGATGTCGTGGTCGGAGTGCCAAAGGACGTGTTGCTCAAACCGAAGCCTGTCGTTGGCCTTAACAAGAACAACACACAGTTTGCAATTAAACATTAAATCTTCTCTCTTGCGGGAAATATTTTTATAATTTCAATCTAATAAATGTGTATTAAACAAAAAAAAGATATGTACTCGAAGTTTATCATTACTTTCTTCTTCATATTAAAGTTATAATAATTTTGATTGTTTGAAGGTTATATAGTGTTAACGCCGACGAAGCTATATTTACTTTTGCGTCCCAAATCCGAAACCCGTGCTAGCAGAGGTGACCGTTGGAGTTCCAAACGTAAACGCCATTTCACGCTACGTCGAGTAAATGTGTCACACGATAAAAAAACAATCTATTTACAATATCACATAACCCCGCCGCAAATGTCCCAAACTCTGTTCTTCATGTTCACTTGGGAATCTCGGCACATGCGCAGAAACAACAGACCATTATGGAGAATTCGCAATTTGCTCCGCAAAAGTAGATAGGGGAATGCGCCTTCTAGGATCACTATTCACTAGCAATATATTTGACGAGAGAAATTTTGAAATAGATTTTTAAAAAATGTTTTTAATATTTTACATATATTTTAAAACATATTTAAAAGTGTGTTTTTATTATTATTATTATAATTTATTAAACAATATATTAAAGTCTATAAAGTTATTCGACCGTACGTATATTAAACCAAATTAAATTAGAATAATCGCCATAACGGTCCAAGCTTGGATCTTAATAGCCTATAATTTATATATCTTATAAATTTAAAAATCGATCTTTATATATTCTGCACATGCAGTTATTCTGTACATATATTATATTCTATATTTGTATTCTATGTGCTATAATTTTAAAATTTAATTTTAATAATAAAAAATAGATATGTAACAATATAAATATTTACATTATAATGTAAAAAGTAAAATATATATTGTATGTTAAATCGGAGTTTGATCGAAGTCGCCCGTATGAACGAGGCTCTCAACGAATGTGCCCAATTGGCCGCCAGCGCGCATGCGCTAATGAGCGGTTCAGCTGTTGCGGACAATGGCGACGTCTCGGTGGACGGTGTGACTGTGAAGTGTGACTGAGTGTGACATCCCGACGGACGGGCTAGATGTTCCCGCTACGCTGCCCGGACGCGGCTGCACGTACACGCGCATCGGTTCGCGGACGCTGAGGACGGATCCACGGCACGCGGCCCCGGGTGTCTCGCTCTCCTTTCCCTTTCTTTCTCTCCTTCGTTCTCGTTCTTCTAGCCGTTCGCGATGGCTGCGGTGAACGCAAACGCGCTGTCCAGTGACATAAGCCGTAGGAACCCCCAGGACGAGTACGAACTCATCCAGAGGATAGGCAGCGGGACCTACGGCGACGTCTATAAGGTCGGTATCCCCTTCGACTTGACCCTCCCGTCAATGGCCATGACGAGACGTCAATTACCGTGTTTCCTCTCCGCAGGCTAAACGGCTCTCCATGAACGACCTCGCGGCGATTAAGGTTATCAAGCTTGAACCAGGTGAGTGTGATGTCCACGAAGTGTTCGGTGTCATATGGTCATCGCAATCGGCTTCTCTATCCGACCACTCGTTGATTTTTCGTAAAGTGTTGTTGCAGTTTTTTTTCTGCGAATTCATGTGAAGCGACATGGGAATGCAAAAGATACCAAGCGCTTGTGTGCTCTGATGTTTAGATTATCTGTTTGCATGTACTTTGTCCTCATAATGAAAGTGCTGAACTGTTACAAATCTTGTTTCAGTGTGACAGTGTAGGATAGTTTGCAATATCTGTGTGTCTTTTAGGTGATGACTTTGCAATCATTCAACAGGAGATCCTAATGATGAAAGACTGCAGGCATCCAAATATTATTGCATATTATGGCAGTTATTTAAGGAGAGACAAGTTGTGGATATGTATGGAGTATTGCGGGGGTGGATCATTGCAAGATATATATCATAGTATGTGAAATATTTATTACTCAGTGTTTATGTAAATAATATTTAAAAAGAGGAATGCACAGATTTATGTTAACTTATAAATGTTAAGATTAATATTTATTATATATGAAATATATTGCATATATATATATATTGCATATATAATAAATTTTAATCTTAACATTTATAAGTATATAACATAATTCTATATAATATATATAACATGTAATCTTAAATTGTTTAAATTTTATTTTCAAGTTGCTGTAATATTGGGTTTTAATGTATTTCCAGTAACTGGACCATTAACAGAAATACAAATAGCATATATGTGCCGGGAGACCCTCACTGGTTTAGCTTACTTACATAGCATGGGCAAGATGCATCGTGATATTAAGGGTGCCAATATACTGTTGACCGAAGCAGGTGATGTGAAATTGGCAGACTTTGGCGTGTCGGCGCAGATCACCGCGACGATTAACAAGAGAAAGAGTTTTATCGGTACACCTTACTGGATGGCTCCTGAGGTACGTTCATGCTTATCAATAAGAACTTAACAAGCACGTTCTACAATTGAGGACCAGCACAGCATCAATTTTTGCAATGTACAGGTAGCAGCCGTGGAAAGGAAAGGTGGTTACAATCAATTGTGTGATATCTGGGCATGCGGAATAACCGCGATTGAATTGGCGGAGTTACAGCCGCCGATGTTCGACCTGCATCCGATGCGCGTTCTGTTTCTCATGTCCAAGTCTGGCTTCAAGCCACCGACATTGAAGGATCGCGACAAATGGAGTCCAACGTTCCATAACTTCGTCAAAATTGCCCTTACAAAAAATCCGAAAAAAAGGCCGACAGCAGAGAAGTTGCTTCAGGTTATTCTTATTTTTTTTATTGGTAGATGCAATTTACGCACAAAAAGATATATTTTCATAAAATTGCATTAATGTTACAATTTATAAGAGGTATTTTGAATTATAGCATGCGTTTTTCCAAGGAGAAATGAGCAAGAGACTGGCTTTAGAATTATTACAAAAAGTGTCGAATCCCAGCCATATGTTTACGGACTTGGAGGCCGACGAGGACGGAGCAGTGCCCAATGTTCCGCAAAGAATAGCTTCACGTCACACCGCAAGGCCTAGGCCGAAAAGTCCTATATCGCAACTGGATAGTGACGGTAAGATTAATAATAATTAAGTAATGAATGATAGATAATCTTAAACTATGATATAACCGTGATTATATTTGCCTGCAGATCAAATCAACATCGATGGAGGAACATTACATAGAGACTCCATATCACCATCTGTGGACACTAATCCAGCGTGGGATATTATGGATATTATGAATAATGTCAAGGTAAGTCTATTACAGACGTTTATCCTGCTTATGTGTTATTCATTGAGTATATTTTTCATAAAAAAAAGTAATTGCAATATTGTATAAATATTTTTCCAATATTATAATAATTATAGTAATTAATAAAAACGCGATTTATATCAGTGATATTAAATATCTGATTTACGTATACGTACATATAGGCTGTGCACAATTGTGATGTGCATCCAGACTGTGGGATTGGATCTGCGTTTGAAGACGTCCAGGAAAAGTAAGTTGTTTTGTTCTTTATCCAATCAATTTTTATCGCACATATTGTGTGCGAAAAGCACCGAAAATATCAAAGCTTCTTTATTACTTCATCTAATATGGTAGTTACTGTTTTGTTCGAAATTGTAAATATATTCGCCTTATATATACTCAGAAAAAAATCTCAGAAATCGTTATATGGAAAGGTTTTACGCAGACTTATATATAACATCCGTATCTATACATATCTTACAATATATTGTAAGATCTTATCTTCTATATGTTCATATTGATTAAAGAGATATAGAGTAAGTTATGTATTTAACGCAATCATTATATACACTGCTAAACAAGACAGCAATATAGTATACATTATATTATAAAAGTCACAAACCGATAGTAACTAATAAGGACCTACATTGCATATGGCATGTGTGCTTATGCTTGTATCATGTCATACTAGTTGTCACAGTGAGAGAAATATGTTCATTACTTTCATTACTTTCACACTTGAAACAGCAGCACATCATATTCTGAAGTATCTTGATCAGTATGGGAATTTTTTTTATAAAGCAAAGTAGAAATAACCGGAAAGATATTGAATCTGTAAATATGAATTATTGTTTTGTTTTTTTGAAATTTTTGCATCCTATATTATTGTTATTATTTTTCTGTGCTCTTATTGCAAATTTGTAACTATTTATTTTACTGGATGTATTTTACTGGAAAAGTTGTAATATTATATTTTTTAAAGATATACTTATTTCTGTATCAGTACACTTGGCGCGAACCTTAAGACAAGTAAAATATCGAAACGTCGTAGCAAAACTGGCACAGAGATATTTCGTATGTCTTTAAGGTAATACAAACATTGGTTTGCAGTGAAATGTTTTTTTTAATTTTTAATATGGCAAAAACATGTTTTTATATACCAAAAAAAATTATGCTATTTACACTTACTTAATTTTATAAAATGCTTGGAAAGCTTTGACTGGTTTGTCTCTGAATGATAGAAAAGTCTTGTAATATTAAAACGAATCAAATTATAATTCTTTCTGTAACTTATAACATAAAAATGTTATATCAAAATAATTTTAAAATTTTTAAAAAATGATAAAAATCAAACACACATTATTTGTGGATAGAGTTAACAATACCAGATATTTAATCAGACTTTTAATCAATATATAATTAAACTTTTCTATATAACAAAAGGACAATTATACATATATGTATTGTACAGACATCTTCCAACAGATTTAACAATATATTGTACATATATACAAAATTACACTACTTTTTGCATGTTAGGCAATAAATGTGATTGCTTGTATGATATTGCATGATAGCAAAGTTGTGTTATGCATTTTATTAAAGTAAGAACGATCACTTCGAAATATATATACATCAACATAATCCATCTACTAGGATTATTTAATTTGAGATGAAATTGAACGAAAAGAATTAATTCTATATATTTGTAATTATATTCTTTTCTTAAGTATTCAAGAAAAATTTTCAACGAGACTCCCTTAGACCGTCGTTTAGTTTATACAGAAATTGAGATTGTTCCCATATTTTCGATATATTTTAATAACTTATTGTTAGTATTTGGCTATAAAATACATATAATATTTATATCCTACCTCTGTTAGTCCTTGCTCCCGTAGCATACCTGCTCTATGCCCTAAGTTTAGTAATCCATTCCTCTATTATTCTTTGTATATTTTTAATTTTTCTGATCAGTTTGTAATTCTAATAATTTCTCCCAACAGGAGTCTATTGCAGTACATTGATGAGGAGTTGTTGCTAAGGTATTGGCAGGTAACCCTTTTCCCTTGCACCTTGCACCTTGCACTTATATCTCCTAATTCTGTGCATAATTCTTGTAAATTGCATTACTCAGACGATTAACTCGTCGTTTATTCGCTTACATTTTTTTGATGTTTTTTTTTATTACAAGTATTAACATAATTTGAATTAACATGCATTTTTCTTTAATTTTGTTAGTTTTTATTTGACTCCTTTGAAATTATATGTATTATTTCCAAATTATCCCTTACGTCGCATTTAAGTTGAATAGGGAATTGTATAATTTTTAAGTGTATATATTTGAGAAAACTAGATCAGTTAATTGCGTTTAAAAGAGAGGATTATATGTTTATATGTAATATTTTAACATAACTAAACGACACTGAAGCTATATATATAACGAAACTGATTACATAATACAAATGATATAATTACATGTTAATAAAATTATTGTATAACAAAAAGGAAGCACAACTGAATATCACAAGTTTAATCAACATCTACACAGTGTGATTTAGAAAAAAACATTAAGTGCACAATTTTTAGATAGATCTAGAATGAAGTATGTTTCCTGTTACGCATTTGATGTTATTTGTTGCATGTTAGTTTTTCCAACATTCTAAATACATTGAAACTATTTCTATAGTGTATTAGCCATACTGGTGAAGGAAATTTATATACATATATGTATATGCAAACTTACATCACAAAATGACAAAACACAACAAAACAAAATGACATAACACAAAATGTTTATATTAATTAAATTTTCTATTGTATAGGATTGCTTTTCTCGATTTTATATGTATATCTTGTTAATATACATATTTATAACTACTTGTCACACTGAAAACTTGAAACGCAATTTGCGAAAATTGATTGCAATTACGATTGCTGTAGACTTTCTTAATGTACTATGGATAAAATATTAAGATTATATTTTATATAGGAAACGTGCGTTGAAGCGTCCATTTAATCATCTCATAATCATTTTTTTATGTAAAAATGTGATATCTGAAGAGCAGAAACAGTGTATTAATCGTTTTACGAAGTACTTGATTTTTTTATATATTTTATTTGTATATGACATTATATTAAATACATTGTTTGTAAAATTCCAAGTATTGTAGTCATACATCAAGTAGCACCACAAAACTAGTTGATAATTTTGTAGTATATGACCACAGTTTCACATATGTGCAGGGGGAATGCAATGTCGATGGTTGGTGGGCATTGCGACCAGCTATATTCCCTGCAGTAAGTAAATAATAAATTACGGTAAACACAATTTTATTTCTGATCTTTTGGTAATACATCATCGTGAAAATATGATTTCTTTCATTGTGGGTGACTAATTGGAAACATTAAAGTCTAGAAACATGTATAGGATCACACCGCATTGTGGAAGTAATTATTACTTCATTAATATGTTTGCATCTAAAATATTTAAATATTCTTTACGATATAGGTACAAAAAAAGGAAAAGTTTGATTCTATTATGCGGGGAATATTAATGGCTAACGTATCTGTTTCTGCGTATGATTTATTTCATGCTAGCAATATATGTTGAATTCATTCATGTATTCCATAACACCATAATAGGCATTATATGTACGGTTCGATATCATTAACACCTTAATAACGCGATTGCCTTGTGTACTAAAATTTGCTAGAAATATGCAGCTTTACTTCTCCAACTTACTTTTTATGTCGTTATTCTTATTTGATTTTTTTTTTAATTCAAAAAGCTACTTATATCCCAAAAAGAATACACAGTCCGAACGTTTATTTTATGATTCATGATATATAAATCATTAACATATTCACTTTCTATGTGTTACTCATTCTTTATTAACAACCTTTATGTTTCTTCTTTCATGATGATTTAAAGAAAACGATTGTACGTTAACATTTGCTTAAACGTTTTCTTTTTTAGAGCTACTCTTCCACTGGGGGAATCTTCGAACGATTGCGAAGTCCATTGTCCATATTATAATGTGTCCGGTACGTAAATTGTATTGTAAATTGATGAAAAGGGTCTCATTATATTCATACAACCTACAAATTGTCCCCTTCTTTAAATCTATATGTACGACAATGAAGAGTAGATTCATGTACAGGGTCACAGGCGAGCCCCAGACGTCACAGCTCTGTGGACGAGTTGTACGGTTTGGTCAATAGTTCTCAGTCTTTAATAGCTGTGAATGGGCAACGCCAACGATCATTATCGGACAGCGGCCCTAGGGACGAGCCCGCGCAGTCAAACGGTATATACCATGAGCTTAGCACTTAAATAATATAGATATTCACACGATGATATCGTTCCATCGTAGCCTCTTATGAAAAGATCATATCTTTGTTACATTCAATCGTTATTTAATCTCATGCATAATCTTTTTCAGGTGACAATGAGATATCGACCGATCGAGATAGGGAAAGTATGAGTCCTGACTTACTGTCAGACACACCGCCTGTCCCTCCAAGAAGAAGGGATCGGAAGAGACATACGCCACCAAGACCCATAAGTAATGGATTGCCTCCCACACCGAAAGTGCATATGGGAGCGTGTTTCTCTAAGGTCAGTTTATAAAAAGTGAAGTTATACGTCTCGTTAAAAGGTACACGTTATTAATTATTTTTTATTGGTACAAATCAGTCTGTTATAAATAAATTTAATCATAGATATATTATATAGATTATTCTTCGATTATATTATTTGTTACATACTTTGCTTACTTTAGTTTCAAAAAAGTACTATACATACGAAAATATTTTTACCGCATTGTTCTTCGATAGTTATCAGTAAGATATTTATTATTTTTGTTGCAAATGTTAATAGGTATTCAACGGTTGTCCATTGAGAATACACTGTACCGCAAGTTGGATTCATCCAGATACAAGGGATCAGCATCTGCTGATTGCAGCGGAGGAAGGAATTTATAATTTGAACTTGAACGAGCTCCATGAGACTGCGATAGACCAACTATATCCTAGACGTACTATCTGGATGTACGTTATCAAGGATGTTCTTATGTCTCTTTCCGGTAAGAAATCTTGATCTATATTGATGCTGCTGCATGACAGACTGATTTGTATCATGAGCGTGTATTGCAGGAAAAACGCCTCAATTGTATAGGCACGACTTGTTAGCGATACTAAGTAAACAAACTCATAGATTTTCGTTGCACATGAATAAAATACCAGAGAGATTAGTCCCTAGGAAGTTTGCTCTTACTACGAAAGTACCGGACACAAAGGGATGCACTAAATGTTGCGTTGGGAGAAACCCATATAATGGGTGAGTAAAAACAACACATTTTCCTTAAAGAATATGCATATTATACTCTTTGATGAAAGGAAATTGTAAAGAAACTGAAGTATATTAGTGATTTTTTGCGTAAAAAATTAATATCTCATATGGAATAATTAATCGTATTTTTAAACTTATCTTGTTAAATAAAATTTTTCAAACAATGACGTATTTTCTAATAGGTACAAATATCTGTGCGGTGCGATGCCAGCAGGTATATTTCTAATGCAGTGGTACGATCCATTGAACAAGTTTATGCTTTTAAAACATTTTGATTGCATTTTACCGTCGCCTTTAAATGTCTTCAAAATGGTTATCACACCTGAGATGGAATACCCGATGGTATGTGTATCAGTTAAACAGCCATATCAGCAAAACAAACTAAAACTGGATTTAATTAATATGAATTCGGGAGCGAGTTGGTTCCACAGCGATGAATTGGAAGATATGGACGGCTCAGGTATTATATATATACTTATGTCATATACGTCCGACAATAACCGTTTATTTGTTTACAATTTGTATCCTTATCTTTAAAAACATCCGAAAACTTGATCTTTATGATTAAGAAAATGCGTCATCTTTTCTGTAATAAAAATATTGTTTCAGCAACTGTGATACCAAGACGAGAGAATTTGAACGTTATTAACGTTACGCAATTTGAAAAAGATGCAATACTCGTTTGTTACGATAGTGAGTGTTATTAATGAATATTATCTCTCTCTCTTATCGCATGGCTTATCGGTGATATGTTATTAAATTAAACATTTTTGTATTTACAGATGTGGTGAAGATGGTAACTTTACAGGGGAAACCCCGTATTAGCAAGAAGCAACTATCAGAGCTGCAATTTAATTTTCAAATTGAATCTATCAGTAAGTATAACACATTTTGTCTATTTGTAATCCATACTATAGTCTTCGTAAATAAAATATCGTATTGTTTATATTTTTAGTTTGTTTACCTGATAGTGTACTGGCATTCCACAAACACGGTATGCAAGGTAGAAGTTTCAAGAATGGCGAAGTTACACAAGAGATTAGTGATCCGAGTAGGACTTACAGGCTACTTGGTTCAGATAAGTACGTATTTAATGATATAAAGGAGACGATCACATATTAATCTGATACAAGTTTTGAAGAATGAGAAAACAATTAACCATTACGTCTTGAACAGGGTTGTGATGTTGGAAAGTCACCTGGTTCACAGTGGCACATTGACTGAATCGGAAGGGGCGGATTTGTACATTCTCGCTGGACACGAGGCCAGCTATTAAGCATTGATCCTAAATAGCGAGCACGCGACCACACGCTGCATGGTTTCGCATGATATGTGATTGAACTGCATGTAACGTGAAACGACTACGAGAACGGTGAGAGATTAAAGTATGCAGAGGTGAAAACTACAATTAATTATTCCACTGCGAACGTACGTGCAACCGGCACAACCCGCGTGCGATTCAAACGCTGCGATAGTCGCTGTCTCTCCGTGTAGTCGATATCGCATAGACTGGTAGTTATCCACGATAACTTCTTTTTTTTTAAACGAGAGCCGTAGGGCTAGCCGCTAGACAGTACTTTCAATAGCAAAGCTATAATGGAGAGGAATAGTGAGTTTAACAAGAGGACAGAGTTAAGAGAGCGAATGTACGCAAAACTATCTTTATGCCTAATCAAATGAAGCTAATAATAGCCGCACTGCTTCGAGAGGTATCGGATAAAGGCGATTTACTAGTTTATTTAGCTATAAATGTATAAATTACGCTCTTATAAATCATAGGAATATGAAAAGAGGGGTCTAAAATAAAATCTCGGAAATAACTGTCTGAAAAGCTGTGAAAATAATAAAACCCGCATCAAATGGTCCAAAATAACCAGCTGTGTTAACGTGTTAAAGCTGCTAAATTATATAACAACGTCATATTTTTCTTCAAATTTATTTTTTCATAATTTTTACAACAATGCACAGCAAGTAAAAATAAACAGAATGGTCTATTTCCGAGATTTTGATTTTACTTTAAATATTTTTTGGCAGTAGATACCTACGTGACTTTATAGGAGCGTATTTTATGGAAAATGTTCTCCATGCTCTTTCCTGATGTTTCAATATATAGTAAAATTAGCTAGCATGTGCCGCCTTACTGCAAGATAATCGTTGCGTTGTATCGCTTCAAACGCGCGAAGGTAACGAAGTTCTTGCAATGCTGTACACTGTACAGATTTCCAATTTTATCTCTCTAGAATTGAATTATATTCAATAGCTTTTAGCCTTCGAGAACCGTTCAATCATAATAGCGTTTAATAGAATAAGAGTTCAACGTGTTTGTATTTTTAACGATTACGGGATTACTAGACGAGATAATATTTATATTCTTACACAAGTGATCGCGTAGTTTTCGAAGGTTAAAGCGCTATCGGATGGGACATCCAAATACAATTCAACGGGATAGATAGGTCTTCGTTGTATAATGGGATTTTCGTGTAATCGAATTTTTGCGAAATCTGTGTAACATTAATCAAGATTATACGTGTAATTCAGTATATGAGCTGTCTCGCTTTTACCGAATCGAATTCCATCCGACTTCTCGACGAGAAAACCTTCTCGGTTAAAATCTCGTAACCATGTATTACGACCTCTTCGCTTTCTCGACATTAACCCTCCGTGTGTACACGTGGGCCTACGGCGTCCGAGCCAAAGTAACATCTGCTCGTGACTGTAAAACTGGCAAGCAGAACAAAAACAATCTTTAAACAATGTTTATTAAAATAACTATAAAATTTCAGATGTTTAAAAATACTTTAAGGGTAGTGAAAATAGCGTCGAAAATGACAAACCCACGTGTTCACTGGGAAGATGCCGAAAAAATGTATGCACTCGGAGGGTTAACTATATAGGAGACACAAAATTGAAGATTGAATAAGAAAAACGATATTTCTATTCAATTCTCCTAAAAAATTATTGTGCTCCTAGGGTGCGTTTGCGAAGCGCGCTATTGCATTATTCTGTCTTTATCGCTCATTAGATGTAAAACAAGGATGGAATGATGCAATAGCGCTAATAGCACGCTCCGCGAACGGCGCGAACAAACCCCTAATTGAAATACGAGCCCTTAGAGGGCACATCTCCGTAGCGAATCATAAAGGGTACATTTTGACCCCAAGCGATATTCGGCTTCAAATATCTCAAAAACTATTTACTTTTTTGAAAAAAAATGTAGAGACGTTTTTTATAGCAAATTTATTCAACTTTAAGGCCGCATAGTTAGATTTTTGAAAAAAGACATTTTTTTATCGAATAACGTGTTTGAATTTGAAGCTGCGCGAAAAAATGCACTATTTTACAAAAAAAAAAAAACGCGCAAAAATTTTAATTTTTGGTTTTAAGGAAAATCCCTTCAGGGTTTTATAGGTAAGGGTCTATACTTTAAGAAAAAAATAGTCCGCTTAGTGGTTTTTCAAAAAAGTATATTTCAGTCTGACCCCACGTCAAATTTAAGCAACTGCCACGGGACAACTGAGCAAATCTTTGAACTGGGCCTGCTTCCTACTTTTAAGGAGGGGATGACCCTCTTTTTCTTTTGGGGATTTGGTTCGGTAGGGGTTTCGTGCTCAACGCTGTTTCAGGTAGAAGACAATTTTGGGGTCAGAATAACCCCGTGTGCCCTTTAAGGACGTTTACCGGTTGTAATCGTAGCCAAAATTTTATACTCTAAATCGACGTGAAAACATCCGAATATACGGTTACAGGCTGAAAAAACTTTTGGACAGTTCTGTCCCTCACACACAGAACAAAAGACTATTCTGTCATTTTTCTCCTGCAGTCGCTTCTTTACGTCGAATAATCGTGGAAATCGAGGTCTATTTATTATTGTATTTCTAAATCTAAACGGTCAATAATTTCGGGTTTTTTTACTATAGTATTCTTAAAGTGTCCTACTATATATCCGTTTTTCATCACTTTCTATAGATTTGTTCTAATTATTAAAATTCAAAATACGAGATTTCCGTCTGTTTTGTGTATCCAATACATGTAAAACATACAATTTTTGATAGCGAATATCTCGACTTTGGTACAATTGAGGAGGTGTATAGATAACACTATTAATAGCATATGGTTCAAATTTTAAGCAAATACATAGAAAATCGATTTGCCGGTGAACGTCCTTAAGGGCTAGTACACCGAGAAAAAGGAGACTTTTGTTGAGAAATGATCAATCCGATCTGTTAGAAGCGCGACACCGTATATCTTCTTCCAGAAACGATAGACCGTAGAGAAAACGACAACGATATAGAAGGAAAGTAGATAATTAATGTATAGCGGCATAAAAGTGTTTTTGAAGAACTCCATATAAACGGATTTCCCATAGAGATTGTATAATATCGTGTATATATACGTATACACAGTACAAAATTCTCTTGTACCAATGTCGCACCCTCGAGAACGTGCGTATCAAACTTATACTATTCCCGAGCTTCATTTCATTGGGCATGGGATCACCTAAACGGTGTTATCCATATTAAGACATTGTGTTCATCAGTGTCTCTAATTAAAATTTTGGCCAATTGTAAATATGAAATACGGCCAATTTTTGCGCGACAACGACGACGACGATACTGTCGCGCAGCGTTTACTTTGAGAATATTCGCCTGCGCGTTTGTTATATCCGAATCGTTTTGCTTGCGACTGCAATAACGATGAATACGACATGCGATTAATATATACGTCGTTAACAGCTTGATTTGCACCCGATGGCAATCTATAATTGATTTACGTTATTTCGTTTTACAAAGTAACCCGAAGACAACGCGGATTTATCATCGAGTTAGTGCTCTGATGAAGCGTCATTGTGATATATGCGACAGGAAGGGGCACTCAATGTAGAACGATATGGTCAAGTTTCTTTCATCTGTGACTTGGTATCAAACGACCCGAGTTGCAATTTTCATCGTTCAAGTAGCCTTCTCCATAAATCAGTCATATATAACTATGTATCAGAGAACGCGAATCTATTTGTAGCAGCTTTTTTTTACACTCAGTAATTTTTTGCGTTGGTGATGACGATACTATTATACATATGTGTAAAGCGACGGAATAACTTCCATGTGATCGGTCTTAAGACTGGGAGAAATGCATTTCTTTGTTTTCACAATAGCATTTCTTAACTATACTCCAAAAGAGAAATGATACATAGGACTTATGAAGGAAGATGATTATCTGTTTTACGTTCACGTATTATAAAACGTTTAACTTGATTCGACTGATCTTTAATGTCATTTAATTTAATTTAACGGAATTTTATTTACCTCTGCTTAAATTCGAATATAATATTCGAATATTTCCGAATATTTGTTGCCGAGGTTGATAATCGATCTACTTTACAAGTCGACGTTTATAGATTGACAACACTGAAAACATTCCTTTTTTTATTTGGAATATTTGATCAATACTGTTTGTGAGTTATATTCACTAATCGCACAACTAATTATTAATGAACATGTCGAAGGGTATTTCAATCGTATATTTACTATTGCATAACGCTATATTCTATTTGTATTTTCTTGCAGGATTGATGCTAGAACTTAATATTGCTTTCTAATATTTATTCGTTGGAAAGATTTAATTACGCACAAAATCAATTATTTATTCAATTATATTCTGAACGCAAGTAAATAGCGCGATTAGCTCGTAAAATAATTAATATAGAAGTGTGGACAAAATTGAGTATTAATTACATTGGAATCAAATGATTCATTTATGCCTGGTTGTAAGATTGTTTTCGGAAATCGGCTTTGTGAAAAAAAAAATACGTAGAACATATATACATATCTTATTTGCTTCTCGAGCGTGTCGTCGCATGTGAGGCACATTTATTGTAAAGATATAAATATTGTATATAGTATATCTGGCACATTTTTCCATGAGTTTCTATCGTTGAGCTCTTGCAAGTTAGTGTCCTTAATTTGCACCTTTTAGGCGAAATGTAAATTGAACTGTAAAGAATCATCAGAGTAAAATGTATAATTATCCGCGGAATGTTAAACTATTTTGATATTTTATATGGACATTTGCGCTCTATATATTAGAGAGAGAGAGAGAGAGAGAGAGAGTAGATTACTGAAGAAAGTACTATAATCGAAAAAGCAAATTTAATATCAATTAGCGAAGTTGTGCGAGAGTCTCGGTACTCTCGGTGAATTTTGTTGTTTCTGCTAAGTCGCTTTGTGGCGGAAATTACGCGTTTGGACTTATGTCCAAAGCAGTTTAGCCTGATAATGTTATACTTTACATTTACAGCAGATCCAAATGTCCAGAAATTCGACCTTGCGTAGCGTTTTTCTAGAGGAATTTAAAGATACCTTCTCAGTCATGCTCGGCAGGTGGAACTCCATTTTGCTGACAGTTAGCACTTGATCGGTAATTTATGCTATTCGATTAGGTAAAAATAACAGGTGAATACAATGCGAAGACGCGGAAATTTAGTCGTAATACGTAATTGTGATTGTTGCTCTTATGCAATCAAACACCAAGTCGACCGTTTAATCAAATTCTGCGCTGACTACACATTATTCACATATACCTACATAAATATAATAGAACGTGCAATGTGTCTTCCCGTTATTTGCAAATAGCACACCGTAATGCTAGATGTGTTAAATGTATTCGCAATATAGCAACGTATTTGATAGTATCCGTCGATTTACCTAGGAATCCAGCTTTGTTAATACTAACAATAAGAGAACTATTCGAGCGAGTTATTGTACGAAGCGTGAGTCTTCTTTTTGCAACAAGGTAATCCTTAATATTTTGCGACGTTCTCATTATCTAGATTCTAGAAGGAGAAGAAAGATTGTGATATATGTCGAGAAAGAAAGACGAGATCTATCTTTATTTCATGCAAGATATAATTCAACCGAGATGTTATTAGAAAGTTCAGTCAAATGGGAAGATAGAATTATTTCGTTCCTGTACCTACGGATAATTATTTGCGCAAGAATTCTACTTCTTTCCGAAGACATTATATGTATCCGAAGACAGTATATTCGCGAGATATTTTGATATTGACGGTAAATAGTAACTGCAATGTTACCTGATGTGACTTTTTGTATTATTGTAAAGACAATAATTTTATTCGGAACGTCGTACACACACAAGTCACGAGAGACAAAAAAAGGATAGACACATCGCCATAAAGGTATATAGTATTAAATTCTTAAATCTATAGAACGGATAAATTAGCGAAAAGAGAAGAGAGGAAGGTAAAAGTAATTAGAAAGTTTTAATCCCGTGTCGCAGACCAAGTATTAGAACCGTGAGAATTAGAGACAGACATATACACATGTACGTACACACAGTTTGTGTAGATTTCACATATCTGAATTTTGCTCGCGACCATACACACAAATGGGAATTTTATTTTCACAAGAGAATAGACAAATTAGAAGATACGGGTGTAAGACACATCGATGCCCGCTTCCTTAATTTTATATAATCACATAAATAATTCGTATTTTTATTATTTCTTAAACTTAAATCGATTGTTTCGATTGTACGTGCAAATTTATTTACAGTTTTAATGGAATAAGATTTCAAAAATATTATTTTTTTAAAATTGCTAGCAAGTTGTTGCATCTTATTCGCAGTGTCATATACCCGTGCCTCTTTCTAGCGATCTTCGGAAAATCCCTTCTATGCAGACATGTACAGTCAATGTATAAGTGCTAGGACAATTAATACAGCGATAAAATGTACCTGTACATCGACCATATTAATGGTTTGCCTCTATATATGGATGTTTAAGTTTCGAATTCTCGATTCTTACGTGTCTGAAACTTCGAAATTAACATAGCGAATGTGTAGTGAGACAGTAACGACCATGTATTCCTTCAGCTGTCCCTCGGATCTATTCAGACTGAATTAATTATGCTCTTTAAAAAGGCATCACTCCAATATACCCATATTATCTTTGACGTTTTCCAGTTACTGAATGCAAAGAAAATTTTAAAAATTGAAGCACTTAATTGTTACGTCAAATTGGGACATCTATTCGATAAGATTTTTATAATTTTACTTTTTTCAGGATTCCCTGAAATATACTAAGATTTTTAAGTTATGAATAATCCTATACTCTATTGATTATTATATGCGCGTTTTATCCAATTATTATGTTGAAAAGTTATCGAAAAAACTTTTCTTTATGAAGTCAATACCTATCTATTTTAGGATACGAGAATCTCAGTACCAAATTGAAGATCCATATATCCAATGATTGTTTCCAATACCATGTTGGTTTGAGGAAAACGTCGCTCATAATTCAATAAGGTATAAAGAATCCAAGGGATAGAAGATCGAGCACGTGCACATACGGCTTACCATTATTTTCGATCAAGAAGATGACGATTAATGACACACGTGCATTACATTTCGCATGCAACAGAGATATACAAAATATTTTGAGAGGCAAAATCGTGAATTATCGTAAGATGGATAAAAAGAGAAATATATATATATATATATATATATATACACATAAATATATTTAATAAAATTCCTTGACATATATATTGTAAATTCGGAGAGATATTCATTAATCTATAATAGGAAGAATTCGGATAATTTTGTTAATTAGCCGGTGGCGTTGAAGATACGAATTGCCGATATATCAGTAGGTAGTAACCAAAGCCGTAGCAACAAATAGATAACGCAATGAATGAATAAAATTATTCTTACAACTGGAAATTACGGGAGCGATCGAAAAAAGAGATATACCGTGTTATATCGTACAGAGATTTTAGGAATAAGGAGCTTCTGCTATATAAAATTCTCACTAATCCGTAAGTGTCACTCCGTTATTTAATGCTCACATAATTATTTATTTAAAGAATACCGCATATAATGCTTTCCCTCAAATTTTTCCACGGAACAGATAGCGGAAGTTGAACGATGAAAGATGATTCTTGTATGTGTTACATTGTCAGAGACTCGTTGTGAAAGAGTTGGACGTTAATTTATTCTTTATAGTCGAAAGCTGCGTATTAGCGAGAAGTATTAGCAGGAAAAGAGTATAGGCGTTTCTTATAAATATTATAATTGGAACTGTACTAGCAACTAAGTCTTGTAATTACGAAAGCTATGTATATAATGTGTATAACGTATTATGTATGTTACTCTTGCGTTCGCCGAACTTTTATTTTAGTCATTTTTTATATGAATGCAGCATTGTGAGAATAATTTATAATTATAAACGTATTTAATTTACCTGTATCTATAAAAGCAACTAGCCAAACTTCTGTAAATAGACCGTCTCATAATAAAATATGTCTAAGGAAAAAATATATACTTACCTGAAAATTATTATATCCCGAGCACTGCTCAAAATATGTTAAAAATTCAGAACATATTTTTATATGTATATGAAACCTTACATTATATAGTATGTACACAAACCAATAATATATTACAAATTCTCTTGTTGCCAATGTTTTAATTATTGATCATGGTAACACGACAACGTGAGAAGTCACAGTTACATGTGAAAACAATAGTAGAAAATGGTTGAGAATAAAATTCGTTCCGACGATACATAAATCTTGCATTTTCAAATTGTTTCTTATTGTTAGACAACAGTTTAACTGATGATTTTTTCAATCAAACACAACGCTAGATGGCTTTATAAATGCTTCATTTAATTAAAAACTGTTTCCTTTGCTCTATATAACATACGTAATATCAAACAATACTTAACATACAACAGTCTATAGGTGAATATTAATTTTTCTATGTTCCTATGACGATAACACGAACGTGAACGTGGATGCGTCTTTCTTATTTACGCGCGCATCAATCACACATTAAAATATGAATTTATTATACAATACCTAATAGTATCACGAATCACGTTATGTCAATGTTATTCTTCAGGCACATGTGAAAAATATTAAAATAGGACTCCAATTAGCTCTGCAACATCACGGCACTATGATTATATGAACAAAGCGAAGCAAATGTTTTTACTTCCATTTATCGATGCAAAAAATATAATAGAATATCAAAATAGAGATATTAAAGGATTATTTATAGTTTATCCAAAAATAATTACTCTTGATTGCACATATTTCGAATAAATTATTCTTTTTTTAATTTTAGTCAAAATAATAACATTTTTCTCTAATTGCATGTATATACGTTGTTTTGTCACATTATTTCTATTTTGATATAAAATTTCTTTGCTATATATACAAAAATAGAAACCAGTTCCTTAGCTAGCATTCTTATATTATTATGTTGTGACTCAAGCAAGCTAGAGTCATCATTTACTTGACTTACAATTAGTAAAATCGATGCTCAAAAAATACGATTTAAAACACATTGTGCTTCTCTATTTTTGACAAGAATATTTGCTTCACTTTTATCCACATGACTTACGCTGATTATGACTCGAGATTTCTATTGACTTTTGACACGTAATCCTCATCCCGTAGGTCATCTACAGATCACGTCTCGACGTGACCTTGCAATTGACCTACCATCTTCCGTACCCAACCAGCCTGACTCTGCCCCGCGGAAACGTCGTCTCTATCTATCTCGATGTTCCGATTATAACCATTCGCTGAACCATTCAGTGGCTGATGAGTCATATTCACCAGTCTCGCGGTAACTCTGGACTCCGAATCACCAGCAGCATATCCCTTCGCCAACAGCGACTTTATCTTCAAGTAATCCGGTTTCTGCGCAACGTTCGGCTTGCATCTCGCCGACGACATCTCTTGCTTCTTCTTGGCAGGTACCGGCGGTGCAATCTTCGTCTTCGCCGTCGACATTGCTGTCGTCGTCGTCGTCGTTGTCCTCGTCGTTGTCGTCACTGGTGTCGACTGCCGCATCACGAATACCTCATCGACGTCGCTGAATATTGCACTGTCCCGGAACGCCTCGTCGACATCAGCGTCCGCATAATTCTCGATGGTCTCGAAGCTCCTCTCATAGAAGCTATCCGTCTCGCTCTCGTGACGCTCTGTATCCTTGTTGCTGCTCGTCTCCTCTTCGCAGTTTCTCCTCTCCGACTCGACGATCTTCTTGAATTGATTAACATCAACGGAAGAAGACTGCGCACGTTTGTTCTCGGCAAAGAGGATCATTGGATCGGCATAGTCCGACTGGGCAATTCTAGCACCCAGACTGGAACTGCCTTGCTTGTAGTAGAGTTGGGGGACTCGTTGATCACCCAAGCAATTTACTAGCTCCTCCACGTCCGAGGACGGTTCCCTCGCGTGCTGTTTTGCCTGCTTGGTCCGCCTTTTCGGGTACTTGCCTCCGGAGCTCAATGAGCGGAAATAACGTGTTCGTTCGACCTCGTCGTTGCACTCGAGCGTCTCCGTGCTCATGGTGTTTCTCAGACGATCCTGCAAACGGCTGCCTGCTTTGAAGACATTCCGGAAAATCGTACTGCCGCTGCCGTTTCCATTCGCCCGGTAGATCTTGTGATCTGGATGAATATTCGCACTGTCGCTGGCAGATATGGATCGCACATCGGAGTAAGTGTCGTCGGTCAATCGTGTGTCCTCCAGCGAACAGAAGAAAGTCGAACTGGAGCTTGTCGAGGCGGCGGGCATGGGAAATTTGGCAATCCTACCTTCCGGCTGGCACGTGGACGCGTACCTCTCCATGTCCTCTAAATTGATTTCCGCTGGCTTGTCGGATGCAATCGTGAACGGTCGCTCGCTCATCGGCTTGCCATCCCGCTGTAGGAAGCGAGACTTTGTCACGTTCGTCGGTTGGGAGTTTGGGCTTATCTGAAAGCTGCGCGGTAGCGAACCGGATTTAGGCGGCGATGTGGGCAGGCCCTCGCACAGTTTGGTGAGCCAAACGGCGGGCCGAGTCGGACTGTCGTTACCGTCGACATCGCCTTTCATCGTCTGCAGACCTTCCCAGACGTGCTGCAAATTGTCATAGTTGCCGAAGCCTTTGGATTCGGCGTCTCCTGCATCATTCGCGTCGCTTCTCTCGTCGTTACGCCGTTCCAACCCATCCTTTTCGATCTGTCCCGTCATTACAATAGAATTGATTTCCTTTCGCTCTCCCGCCTGGTGATTTAACGCGCACGTTGCCGGAGACGATACGACAGTCTCCTCGTTGTCCGTCGATGTCGAATTCTCGCGGATACGCAGCGCTGTTTTCATCACTTTATTCTCGGCGACGATGCTTTGTCGTTTGCATGTTTCGAAGAGCGCCTTTTTCTCATGCAATTGGTTCGTCTTACCGTTATGCGCGATCATTTCCGTCGATTTCTGAGTAGTTTTTAGGTTGTCATAGAGGAGTTGCAGTGGTTGCTGGTTTTCTCGCGCCGGTGCTGAGGACAATAAATTCCATGCGTTATTTGTCCTGATCAGTCGTTGCTCTCGATGTGTTGCCCGAGCGCGTCCCAATCTATTATTGTTGTTGTTGTTGCCCGAGCCATAATTAGCGTTCTCCGAATCACTCTCGTCCGATGTATCCGCCAAGATACGTTTGTTGAAGCGTTGATGTCGCACGTTGATGATGCTGCTGGTCCGTTGTTTTTCCAGTAGCTTCTGGAACTCTTGATTCTGCATGAGAATGTGACCGACGATCTCCTCCACCGTTTGCGTCGAATTAGCGTGTTGTCCGTTATTATTTTCTTTGGTTTCAGACGGTGGCGAGGAGTTCAATGTTGCCGTCTGATTCTCTTCCTCGGTATGAATTTCGACTGCTTCTTCGGTCTCGACCGTAGTACATTGAGCATCGCCGGCGGTATCTTCTTTTTGCTCCTCGTCCGAATGGTCGAGACAAACGTACGACTGGAAGCCTGGTTCGGACTTTCGTCTCCAACCGGTGAACCGATCCTAAATACATTTCAATAGATTTGTTGAGATTATAATTTCACTGCTCTTCGCATGCTAAATCGTTACATTGTTCAAGATATTTTCGAAATTTTCCCAAACAAATCTAATAATTTCTATGGTGCACGCAAAAAAAAATTTGCTACTATAGGGACAGCTAACAGTAGCAAAACTTTTAGCTCTCACTGCAAAAAATGTTAGCTGTCCCTATAGTAGCAAATTTTTTTTTTGCGTGTGATTAATGACTGCCGAATAATACCTAAATAATTTTTTATAACTTTTTGAAACTTTTGAAAACTACACTCTTTGTTTTTATCTATTAAAATATACTTTAAAAAAATATTAGTCAAGCGAGATAAAAGTATAATAAGAACTGAAAGTGCTTAAAATAATTAAAAGAATCAAAATTTGATTTTAAAAAATAAGAAAGATTAATAAAACGTATAATTCAGAAAGTACATTAATAATTTAATGAATAGGATTGATTTCTCAGAATGCGTTGTACAGCTTTATGATAATTATATAACAAATAGAAGAATATACGTACACTTACCTTAACTTTCGAAGAGCGTATATCCGAAGACCTGTTAAAAGTTGACTCCCTGGAGTCATTAACGTCTTCATTGCCATTTTTACGGGACGATGCAGGCGAATCCTAACAACGTAACAAAAATTTGTAAAATTTCTTATAAATAAAGAAAACAAAGTAAAAGTAAAGTAAAAAAGAAAAAATTTTCGTTAGATTTTACCTCCACCAAAGCACGAAATTTAGAACCCCTTTTGAATTTCTGCCTCAGACCAGTTTCGGATCTACGTCTCTCTCTCTCCTGCTTGCGCTTCTCCAAGTATTCCGGAGGGGCAGAGTGTTTCTTTGCCGATCCTTTATCCGTCAACGCGTCATCTGTTTGAAGTATTAAGTGCATTTACTCTTTGGTCGATTTCGCGTGATGATTAAAAGTAGATTCCGAAATGTTAAATTGTACCTTCTTGTTGCGTCTGACCCAATTGTAACACTAACTGTCTCGCATGCGACGGTATAACCGCATTATAATTCTCTAGCATCACTCTCTTTATCTGTAACGTCCATTCCCTCTTTTGTTCTAAATTGCGCGCCTGAAAGACAGATTGTTTAATGAGAATACAGTCCTCGCGTGTATATATATAAGGCCTGCTTTCCAATCAATATCAACAGATATCTCAATCAATAGATTTCTCAGTAACACTTACTTGCAATGTGTACTGCAACCGAGGATTATCAAAAGGTATTACGTGAAAGCTAAGTGGTTCTCCCGGGATACTTTCAATCAGCATTAGGTTTGAACACTGGAAGTATGAGAAAATGAAGAAAATATTTTATCAATTCTTATCAGTTTAAAATACTTTATCAGTTCTTATCAATTTATTTATGTAATTGCACAATAGTGCAATTACATAAATAAATATTCTAGCTTCTGCTTCAGACTGTATTTCAAGAATGATAGTAACTCGTGGTTTGCCAAACAAAAAGTAAATAAATTTACGTGAATAATATTATTAGGCACAAAAAATTCAGCCTGACCGTATATTGGCACATTTTCTATTTACTTGATTGTTATCATAACTCACTCACAATATGAAAATACTTTATATTTGTAGTTGTATTTATTTTCTAAAGAACCAATGTTTAAATATATATGAAAGAGATGTTCAAGAAATCGAAGTATCTTTTAAAGAATTTTTAAATATCCAGTATGAAAGTTGAACGAGATAAATATATGTACAAGTAATTTTTTTTAGAGGCCGTACAAAGAAGAGGCAAAAGATCATGACGGAAATCGTACCATAATATGAGCTTTGTAGACAAGAAGACCATCCTCTTTCTTCTTCGTCAGAAGAAGCATTCGATCGAAGAGGAAGGCGTGCCTCGGGGCCTTGGCCCCTCGCATCCTGAATCGACCTTCCGCGATCAATTCGCCACTTGTAGTTAGGTCTGGTCCCAGCCAACCGTACAGAAGTGATTGAATTTCTTGAACACGTACGGCGTGCTCGTGCCGCCTCTTCATAGCATTGATGTGTTTCGCAATGCCAGTCATCGCGGCAAGCGCAGCCTCGATGGCACTTGTGCCTTCAGCCTCATTCTCTCTCGAATCACAATCGGCATCGTACTCCTTCGATAAATTATCCAGAAGCAGATGATACTTAAGGATCCTTTGGACAGGCTTCAAAAGATAGGATCCAAGCGGCAGCGCGTGCCCCAGAGCCGCTTGCCGTTCGCGGAAGGCGGATGCGGTTTCTTCCTGGCCCATTAAATCGGTCAACACCGAGACTGTCCTCGGATAATTGGTACAATATTCGGTGTACACTTTGAATCCCGAATTATGCTTAATGAATGTATTCGCGACGCAAACGGGATCCAGACCGCATTTCTCTATCTCCCACAAGAATTCTCTATTAAATTCGAAGATATCCTCGATATTGCTAAACAGATCGCCGAGGTGCAACCGATGCGCGAACGACGGTAGACTGTCTCTCCAGAATATAAGATAACCCTGAATAACTTGACGCAGATGCTCGACGTATATCGCCTCCGTGTCCACGATCTCGAGGAGCACCCGCTCGACGGGATTGCGATGCGGATCGCAGTAGCGCGGCCTATGGCATAAAGGATCTTCCTCGGCGCTGTGTCTCCTTTGCCCGTTCTCGTCGTTCAAGACCCGACAGCTAGCTTCCGAAACCGTCACGACTCCGCTGTCCGCGGAACCCTGGGAGCTGGCACAGGTGTCGGCGAGGGATTCGACGGACGCCAGATAGGGATTGGCGGCACAGGTGTTGCCCTGATTGCTGCAGCTGCTGGAAGACGTGCTGGACGCGATCGAGCTTCCGGAGTGCGGTCTATTGCCGGTCCTATTGCGCCGCCTGTTGTACCTGAGCGGGGTGGTAAGACCGTTGGTCTCCCGCCTCTCGTACATCGGCTTGCCAATGGTCTCCCCGTTTCCCTCGTGCTCCAAAGCCGCTACCGGGATGACCGTTTCCACCATGGTGTTATCGGCGGTGTCTGCGACGACCTCGTCGTACTCGTGCTCCTTGCTCTTCAGCACGTCCTGGTGCACAGGCTTGGCTAAGTCGCCGTTTGTGCAGAGCTGACCGAATATGGAGCCCCGATGGGCAACTGGTACCCTACTTAGACGCTTCTGCAGGACCGCGGGTACGCCGCAGGACGACGGTAGAACCACGCGATCGCCTTCATAGCCATCGCCGCGACGCGCCAGCTCGTCAAACATGCCCAGCAGTTGCGGGACTAGATCCGTGCTGGTGCCTGAAAACGAATAAATCATCCCGATTAAGAGATATCAGAGCTCGCGTTATCAAATACCAATGAATTTTAATGATTAGCTTCAGCAATAATTTCTACTATTTCTAGCGTAAATGAATGTCCACGGTAATATAAGGCGATGACTGCCAGGTTCTTTTAATTGCTTAGCATTTATTTTCCGACAATTTATTTCAAGCCTAATTTTCTTTAAGTACTTCTTCGAACAGACTTGATACCGTTTCCTGACGTTTAATTACATGATTTGTCACGCAAATTTTTTCACGGTCCACTCGTTCAAGCCCGTCATAAATCAGCAATATTATAACGATTGGCAACGCAGATGCCTCTTACAGGGAGAGTGCCAGTGGAAGAAATACACAGATGAAATCTATTCTTATTAACATTAATAATAACCTTCAATTCAGTCGAGAAAGACAATGGCTTCGTTCGCGTGAAAATGCTGTCGACACTTTCTTTCGTGTAATGATCAATCATTCTCGGGCATATTAGAGATTCCGAGAATGCCGCCTGGAAATTACCGTGCCTTTCCTGGCACTCAACTTATTTCACCGAATGCAATAATTAATAAATGATCTCACGAGAATCGTCATTGTCATAGCAACGTATGTAATGAAAACTAATTTTTCTCACTCTGCGCCACATGACATATCGGAGAAATAATTTTGCGCGTCTCATATATGTATCACTGACCGCATACATAATGACGAATATCTTTTAACATACTTGTAGATTTCATACGATATTCTTTTCGGGTGCAAATTTTGTAACAAAATTTTCAGAAAAAATTACAAAATTATTCTTAAGCAATTATTTTTAAACTAATATATAAGTGTTATATTGATTTATTATTTAGACCAATAAAGATTTGTATAAGATAGACAATATCCGAATTTATTTCCAAAATCTTCATCCGGAAAAAAAAACATACTCGTACATATTTTTGTAACGATAATTACCTTTTTTGTGTAATATTTTCATTGCTAATATCACTCTGTTCTTTGATATTCGATAATATCAATTTTACGATAATAATGTCAATGAACTATATAAATTTTAAGCAGACACATGCTATGTGTTATCAAATTCATCATCGATAGTATTTTGATTTTTTCACGCGCGATTATTTCCGAAAGTTGCGGTCTAGAAAGATTCCCCTAGATTAAAGAATTTTGTTTTTTTAGAATATCATATATCTATTGTTTTAAATGCAAGTGCATAATCTTTATAGTTTTTTTATATAAATGGATTCTTCTATTTATTCTCCGCGTTACACACTAAAGTCACTAAACTCATCAAAAAGTCGATCACTGAACATTTTCTGATACCTGCGAAATCTTTTTTGCTTCTTTTTTTAGAAATTTTTTTGTTTTTAGTGTCAAATAACTATTATTTAATATATAAGATTCTTCAAAAAAGCAAGCGATTGTCATTATTGAACATTAGAATACAGTACGTTCTACGAGACACCCTATATAGGCACACAAAACAGTAAGAAATTAATTAGTACTCATATATATTCCCGTTTATATATATATATATATCAAATCAATAAATTTACACGAGGCAACAGGATGCTACTATTGACATATATCCGCGATATTTCATAAATCATTAAAAATCACCGATAAGAAATATCGCCGCTGCCGTTGGCTGCGTTTATCGTTAATGCGATCGCCTCCAATTAACTCGCTACCCGTTTATCGGCGCTAAAAGATTGGCGGACAGCTTGCGCCGATCCGATTACACGCACACAGACAAAAAGCACGACGTAATTACACACACATGTAAACACACATGTAAATATGCGCACATGTGCTTGACACGCATGTCGATATTTATACGTACAGAGTACTCTTAGCTTAGAGTCTTATTTCTTTAATGGTCAGATTCTTTGACAAATATGGAAAAAGAGAGAAAGAGAGAGAAAGAGAGAGAAAAAGAGAGAAGGGAGAGAATGGAAATCAAACTCCGTTTATTGAATTCTAAAGTTTTCTATATGGATTTCATTTGTGTATGTGTGTTTAACGCTCGGTTTAACGAGTATCAAATTCCAAACTTAAATTTATGTTTAAAAATCTGTAGTTAAAAACTGATTGCTTCCCTTCCCTTTCGTTTCGCGAACGTCCATCGGGGAGAGGCGTGACGTATTTAAGGGGAAACAGGAGATTTGTGTGGTCAAATTGAAAATAAACTTTGCAAACGTATTTCAGAAAAAAAAATGAGTAAACATAGTTTGTTTAGGTGTAACTTACTATCTACTATATTTGAGATGTAGAAAATTAATTTGAGATACAAAACTTATTAAAAATATATGAGTTTTCTGTCATTCTGTTCAATTTGACCATACGAACCTCCTATGCCCTTAAGAAAAGGACAGATTCCAAACACCCTGTATGTACAAATCGCGCCGCAGTCGCGGTTACATCTCGCGGCTTAACTCTCTCGTGCACACGTGTGTGGAGGCCGTCGATTGTGCACGGCAAAACAAACGAGCGGGACGGTGGTTTCCAATTTCCGCGGCGGCAGACGTGAAATCAACGTCCCTACCGGTACTGGTGCGCGTGACCGTGCATTTATGCGCGCTGCACCCGCGGTACCGCGCCGCTTAAGATTTCTCTACGGTCACCCACAGAGTTACCACTACGAGAGTGTACATCCAGTCGGACTGGCCCTAAGCCCTTAATTCACCGTGCAGTCTTTCCCTGCGTCGCAATATCATCTCGGCTGTTTCAATCCCTTGACTTGCCTCCTGATGCACTTGGCTTGGGAACTTCTCTAATAATAGGACGGACCACGGACTTTCTCGCCCGTGCGATCCAGCCATCTCGTTTAGACCGCTCAAATTCGACTACACGTTATGCTTTAGTAATCTTACAAAAAAAAAAAATACAAACAAAAATGGAAAGGCTATGAGAGTCAACGCGGTTATTGATGCGTAAAATATCAGATTAACTGATTTATTTTCCACTGTACATCCAATCCGTACGTTTCGGCTCCGGATTGAGAGCCATCTTCAGCGGTATAAATTATTATTAATAATTGCTCAAGTTCTCCATTTTACCAATGCGAGTTTCATGATTGGAAGATCCAGAAACAACGTTAACTTGTAACTGACTACGAGATCAATATCTGTAAATCCCAAATCCATATTACTAACAATAAGAGTGATGTTTGAGATAAGTATATATTAACTCACCAGATAGTCAAGAGAACGAGAGCATTAAGCATAAAGCCATTATCGAAGAGAAATGTAAAATAAAGCGTCATCCGAAAAAAATATTTTTTAAATTATTTACTTTATATCTCATATCTTATTAATTGGCTAAAAAAATTCTCGACGTCAGAAGCACAAGAGGGACGTCTGGTGTCTAATCAAAATTCTCGAAGAATTTATTGACACAGAACGCGCTGAAACTTGAGAATATCTTACGAAACGCCCTCCATATTGTTTTGAAAACAGGAGAACTGTTCGGTTCGGCTTTCCAACGAACACGCGCGCGATACATTTAACATAACATATAAATACGAATGACATAAAACGAATTTTTCACGGAGAAAATAACAGCATTTTATTTATATCCTTCCGGCGTGAAGAGACTTAAGAGACTTAAGGGGTTTACGAGCGAATAAACTTTGATCTTCGAGTTACTATGTCTATACTATCTCTCGGTCCTAAGATTCGAATGTGTCAGTTCTTGTTTTTAAACTGTATCGCAGTCGTGTTCGAATTCTTTTCGAACATACGACTAAAAATATCTCACAAATGGTGATTATGTTAAAAATTTCAAGGAAAAAATTTTAAGTATTATTTATGAAAAAAATATATTAAAGAACAATATTTCCGACATAATTTAAACATAACTTATTTAAAATTTCTTTTAGATTTGTTGACATTTTTTCCGGGCTTTAAATAAAAATTTAAAAAGTAATAATTATTTTGCAATTAAAATTATATAAACAATACAAATGTTAATTATATATCTATGGGTGTCTAAGATCACCCGTACACCCCTTTTAAAATAAAAGGAAGTGGATATTTTTAACTTCCGATATTGACCGGAAATGAGCTGTCCAGACCAAAAGTTCAATCTTTTTAATGGAACATGACACTTTTTATTGCAGGTTCAGATTACATACAAGAAAATAAGTGTCATGTTTCATTAAAAAGATTAAACTTTCGGTCTGGATAGCCCATTTCCGGTCAATACCGGAAGTTGAAAATATCCTAATATCACCATTCGATAGAGCATACCTGATTCACTTATCAAAATTTTTGAGATTTTTGATAAAAACCACTTCCTTTCATTTTAAAAGGGGTGTACGGGTGGTCTCAGACAGCCCTGTATAATTATGATATGATTTATTAGACCTAAAAACTGTCATTTTCAATAGCAGAGAACGTTGTCTCTTCTTCGATTGTTTTTCGCTTGCATATTAACTTTAGGTTGATTATATCAAAAAGTGGTGCATGTTGTTTTTGAGGGCGTTTATATGATTGTCTTATTAACTTAAATGATAGGTCAAAATTATTATCCTGCAGATAGTTAAAACAATATGATAACTGGGAAACATTTTCCGTATTAGAACAACGTTAGCTCGCCAATCATATTTATAGAGTGGTAGTAACAAGCAATTATTCGAAAGGAATAAGGAATAAATTGGAACTTAATATCTCATGTTTCGAAACTGCGTAATCACTCAACGTTCGCCTTCATACATATTCGCCATGATAATGAACAATATATATTTTCTCTTTAAACAAATTCCTAAGCTATAACGAGGACGATCAGAGCAAGATGTGCAAACATATTCCGATGGAGAAACTGTTTTCAATCGTTCCAATGCTTCCAATAACTATTGTTCCTCTGCAGTCGTAATGTTTCTTTCAACCGGATCGTACCATTCACATGTTTTCATCTATGCGAATGTTTTTCCTTATATGATTTAATGACTTTCCTTATTTTATGACGTTATAGAGTCGTAGATCATTGGATAAAATATTCCATAACGATCTGCAGTTGTTTTCGTTCCTATCAGAACATATCTTTTTGCTTAGAGTAAATAAACAAAAGCTTGGAAAGATAATAATAAATAACGTATCAGGATACACTGTAGTCACAATCAATGATAAATAGTATCTCTCTCTCTTTTAGGTGGCAGATGCATCAATTAAATACGTCAAAAGAAATGCTCTCCTTCCATTCCCTCCTTTTAACTTTATCCTAAGGTGAACAACTGAACATATTATGCAAATAACTTATTATCGAATTTTTCATTGTAATATCTTCTCCTTTCTTTATGATATTATGTATTATTCTTTACAGTAATTATTATATATTATTTATGTATTACTTATTATTTCTTACTGACGTCAATCATTGTTTATCGCATTATTTGTCATTCTTATTATTTGTCTATTACTTAATTATTGTAGTGTTTACATTATTTTTTGTAATTTTTTGTGCGTATTGTGTGTGTGTGTGTATTTAAGATAACTTATTTTGATTTCTCCATGTGTTTATCTCCAAAAGCAATAGTCATAAAGAATGGACTGTTTCAACGTTAGCTTAAGAAGAATATTTTGTGATCATAACTTTTTCTAGGAATGTGCAGTTACTTTAAAGAATATAAAGATTACTTCTATTTTAAATAAAACAATATATCTTTTTTAATACATTTTTTTATTTTGCGTGTAATATAAGCGCAATTTTGTGTTGCAAATAAGAATAGTGCTTTTCGTGAAGAATGACAGGAAGGATAAGAGAAAAAAGGTGGAGGGGAATATGTAAAAAAAAAAAAGAGAGAAAGAAGAAAGAAAGACTAACGGAGACAGACTCTAAAAGCAGGAAAGAAATGGCGTTCGGTGATGGAAAGCAGCGGTCACTGAGAAAATTTTCAAGTGCTTTCGGCGCCGCGGGCACGCCTGCATGCCAACACGTTCCTATGAATCATGATTCCGCATAGGCGTGGACATGCGCTTGCATTTGCGTCCGACGGAAAGGCCTACAACAGACTCGTCGCATAAATCTGCATCGCGGATGAGGGACGGGGGACGGGGGGCATTTCCACGAGAGGACAACTCGCAGCAAGTCGATAATTCCTTTACGTGGCAATACTCAGCGAACGTTTCGCGGCGAATTAGGGTCAATTGCACCGACGGCATCTCCGGTCAATTAACTCTTAACGATTTCCTGCTTCCTTGAGGGAATATTTAGTCGGAGAAGATTTAGCTAATATTATTTATTCCAACTACGGCTGTAAAAGAGATTCAGTCGAATTAACGTAACTTAATTAGCGGACAATATGAAAATGAACAATTAAATATAAAAATTCCGCCAATCCTTTCAAAAATCCTTTTATTATTGTGGGTTTTTTTTTTCTTGCAGCAATCCCAACTTTCTCATAGATATCTGCTAATATTTATCTAAATCCTAGATAATTCTACTTATTAACGACATTTTTCAGCGAGAGAGATAATATTAGATATAACTATTAATATTATCGAATGCCCTTCTTTCCGGGCGTACTCGAAAAGATTGAGAAACGCCGTGTCGCCGTAGGCGAAGGACGGTGGCTACCGTTAACTGGCTGATATCCAAAGTTCGGGAAAGCATGGGAGGAGAAGGCAGGCCGGTAATTGCATCGCGCCTCGCGAACTCTCGGCGATCGGGCTGTTCTGGAAACCGATCACGCGCGGTAACTTGCGGCTCTCTCGGAAAATCGCGCCGCGAGAGCAGCGAGACGCCAGAAAGGAAACCGGGAGAAGAGCCGCAAACCGTTTTATGCGCCTCACGTATAGCCGCGACGACAAGTGCAAGGACCCCGCGTGTGTCGCGACCGCTGCACCCCGGGATTCCAGAGTGCCTTCCTTTTGTGACCTGTTATCTGTTCCCAGAGATATACCCGGAAATGCGCTGACGCTCCGGGACGCGTACATTCCGAGGCGCGCTCGGAAGCAGCCGCGCCGAAGATAAAAACGGACACACGAAGATAACGAGCGAAGGAGTTGTCGAAAATAATACCGGTCAAGGTGCACGTCACATGGGTAAAGATGATGAATCATCGACGAGCTAACATTTATACGTGTCTCAGGGCATATAACTTATCATACAAAACCACCATCCTCTCTTAAAATTGCCGTGTTAAATCAATTTATTGTTGCCTCTTTTCCGCAATGCCGATTGGTTCTTTCATTGTTCTTACTTCGTGAGTGGCTGTCATTGTATATTTTGACAGTTGTGTGTATCAAGGCTAAATAGCGCGCGCGAAACGCGCGTCTCTGGTGTCTAGTAAATTTAAAAAGAAGCTGATTTAAAATACAATACAGTAACAAAAGAATTAGAGATATGATAATATCTATAAATACAATATAGATTTTTATACAGGAATATATTTTGTCTGATAATAAGAGAAATACACCGGAGCGATAATCGGAGCAGATATGTTTCTCAATATAAAATATTGTACTTCGGACCCGAATCTTTGGGATTCGGAATTAATATTCAGAATTAATATATGGGTTTGGAAATAATATTCTCCCATATTCACTATTCCCGCTTTCATTCCGAGATCGTAACGAGGCGATCCTCGCTTGATTGTGCAAATCTTGCAACATCGCGTTACAATGAGATAATGAGGTACGGCAAATGAGACAGAGCAAATAGCGCTGCCCCGCTAATATTTGATCTGAGATAACGGAAATCAAAACTCGCGCAAACGTTGTACTTTCAGATGAACATCGGGAGAGTCAATTAAATTGACGAGCGAAGTCTGAATGCCTACTCTAATTGAAAAATTAAATCACAATTTCATCTCCCTGCACTAACAACGTCTGCACAACATCTTCATCAGTTATTCGGAGTATACAAAGAACTATACGTCTTTTGCACGCTTTTATCATCGTTCCAACATTTTCAAAACATTGACTAGCTTCGCTAATCTAAGAAACTATCACAAAATTTCTTCATCCGCTATCCTAATGACATTCATTAAATTAGAGTCAATTGCTTAGCGGAAATTTGATTTAATTTACGGATTTACATATAAATCAAAATAATTATTTATTATTAGTTACATTCACTAATAATTTCCATATATGTATAGTTTAAACATTTCCATACATATCGCAAATTTAAATAACACACGTCAATTTTACGTAAAAAATTAACAGCTAATTACATCTAAAAGTAAACGTGTATTAACAATAAACTTTTATTTAGTAAGAATGTCAAGTTATTTATCGCAGTATTTCTTAACGAATATTTTACTTGTATCTATTTTGAGAGAACGACGATAGAATTGTTTTTATTAAGTCAATAAGTTTGGAGAGATTCACAAAAGCCACAGACTCGATAAATATTTGTACGGTCGCCCACGATAGATTATCTTTCGTCAGGTGCATCGAGAAGTCTATCTCTGATAAGTGCGACTTCTAGGTAACGTACGACGGTCAAGTTGCAGTTGTAAAAACTTACGGAAGATATCCCAAATATTTTTACATTCAGCACCTGAATAAACTTATCTAACAAAGTGAATATGTCTCTCTCTCTCTCTCTCTCTCTCTCTGAGACACACTCTTCCCGCTAAATTATCCCAAAGACAAGTCACGCAAGGGAAAACGTTAGGTTACTCAGCAAATTTGAAAAATATCACGAAACGGAAAGCTAAACAACTGGTAAATAAAAATCTCGAGCGAGTGTGACGACATTGGGACACGTGTGTGCATCCGTGTACTCTTTCCAAAGATCGCAACGAGAAACGAGAGATAGCTCTTAACGCACCTTTCTCTTAAAGCACACGACAGATTTTACGAGCATATGGTGACGATAATAATTACATAAGCGCAGCTGGTATTACGAAACCCGCGGAGTTTTCGTCCTCGGAACTGTCCTCGGGATAAGTGCCGGTTCGCCCATGGAATTACAAAGTAGGCATCTAATGTGAAATGATGAATAAATCTATTGAAATAGAAAATAATGCTCGTCTATAACGGGCGAAGATTCAATTCTGTAAAAGTGACTGGCTTTTGGCCTCGGACTGGGAATAGGAAAATGGTCATCTCTCTAATGCTTTTCAGGCGGACGGCAGGCGTCCCGGTGCGAACAACAATAACTTACTGTGTTTCACTTTCACCCCCCCCGGATCACGTCGCTGATACTGACGGCCTTATCGCACCACCACCCGATACATCACGCACGTACCGCCTCCTTTCAATCCGTTCGCTTCAACGTCGATCACTCGTGGCGAATCGCTCGAAACCGATCGGTCAATCGTCCCGTGAACTTCGCGTGAACTTCCGTTAATTGTCGCGCGACACGCCTGAACCGGAACACACAAAGCTGTCGCTCTTCGGGAAAATCCGTTTCTCCGTAACGATTGTACCGTCACGTTCACGTGACATCGTGAGTAATGCCGATCTCACGCTTCGCGAGACAAGGAGCATTAGGCGGGTTTCGATCACCCTCGTGTAACACAGGTACCTAAATCCAGCACGAGATATTTCGGATCACATCGAGCGAACAAACGGAGCGCGGAGTTACTTAACTATCTCAAACTGTTTCAACTGCTGTCGAAAAGTATCTATATCGATGCAATAAAGGAGCTTAAAAGTCACTTGCGTCCGGCGACGGATGCGCGTTTGAATCACCCTCGTGGACACGTCACGCGTGATAAGGAAGATAAGGAGCAGAAATAGTTCCTCTGCTGCCGATCGGTAGTTGGAACGTGTCCTACCGATCGAAAAATGCACCGTGAAAATGAACGAGAGAAAAAGGAGAGACGCGCGACGTCGCGACGCGAGTATAGCCAGTAGGTCTCGGCCGCCAGGTAGAGACTAGAGCGGCAGCCTTCGCTGGTCGAGCAACAGGTAGATACTGGCGACGAGAGGCGGCCGAGGATGGGAACGGAGCGAGCGAGCGAGCGAGCGAGCGTGCCAATTCTCGGATGGACGACCGCGGGATCGAAATGCCGGGATGCCGCGCCGGAGCGGCTCGTTAAGCCGGCGTCCACAACGACTGGGAAGGCGGAGCGGGTGTCGGATCGCGATAAGCGCCCGTCGAGCGCATTCCTATACTGTCGTGGAGTCGTCCTACGTCCTACGTCGCCGGATAATCGGCGTCGGATAACCGACAGTTATTGACATCAGCCGCGAGTGTGACTCGGACCGAGAATTAGAGGTGTGGTAATTGCAGCGCCCGCGGCCGGCCGGCGCGATTATCTATACGCGATACAAAACGCGATGCGGGGAAACTCGCGATGCGGGACGTCGCTGTTGGAGAACGTGTGCATTGTCTCGTACGACCGCGTGGTAGGGTTTCGTTATCGCGATAGCCGATAGACACTCTCTCGTTTATGATTCCTCGGGAATCATATAATATGAAACGTGCGAGTTACTCTAATATCGTAAATACACCATAAAAAGAGAAAGACAGGTTTTATTATGGATGTGTATCATCGTTACGAAACAAATATATCTTTGTACAAATGCTTTTGCGTGCAATGCGTATGTGTGCATAGTCAGATCTTTTCTACCGTTATTAATTTATAATACATAATATAATTTTTCTGCGAAACTTGTGCAGCTTACTTATAGAAACCTATCTCTGCCATGTAATAAAAAATAAAAGTATAAATCTCGTTTTCTAAATACGATTAGAGCACAAGACGGAAAAGACGTATTCCGCGTAACACGGAGGCTAAAGTTAAGCCGAACGACAATTGCATAACACGCCTATGGTATAGCTGCATGTCAATTTGATTAATAACTCGACTATTAAAACGTTACATCAATATATCACGGATCAATGCACATGTATAACAGGACAGCGATTTTCCGATGGTTCTCAGAGATATCTGCAAAGTAATCTGTATCTATCGCTCACGAATTTTCAGCGATAATCTCGCGGCGTGCATGACATTAAAATGCAATATGATCGATCTGTTAAGAAATAAGTGGCACACGCTCATTGACTTATCATAATGGAACGACGCTCCAATTAATCGTGAATGTATTATACTTAGTACTTTCTATTAAATAATCGATTGACTGTGCACAATAAATTAAAAAAAAAAAAAACTGATAATGTTCCCCTCACCGAATGTAGAAATTAAGTCGGCTATAAATCATTATGAATACGTAATGGAATCATTGGAAGCAAAGCAATTTTCTCTTACCATTTAAATCAGATATCGAACAAACTTTTAATAAAACACCGGATTTCAATAATTGAATAATATCTTCTATCTCTTGTTTTCAATATTCAAAATTTCAGCTTCATAAACGTGTTTTAGAAGATTTTATAATTCATTTTTTAAGCAAAGATAGTTACATCCCTTAATTTTACCTTATCTCAAAATTGTATTTATTTTTATATTGACTTCTCCCATTCTTTAAAGTCAAAATTACACATTAGATTCATTCTCTCTCGAGTTTTAATCAGATACTCACGAATGCAGAAACATTCTTCTGTGGCGCGATTTGTTTAAGTCATCTACTCTTGTATAAGAAAAAGGAACTAACAATATAAGATTACGTGCAAAATATTTTTCTAACCGTAATATATTTTACTTAAAAAATTTTCTCCTACCTTATCAAGATAAATGTATATCAATACAATGCTGCTTTTTGTGGCTTACACTCGGCGTCTTTTATCTCTCTCCTTTTTTTTTCAAGATAATTTTAAAAGCCTCTAAGCTACTCCTAGGTGTGAAAGCCGCTTCAGTGCGTACGCGCGAGAGGTAGGGAGGGGGGGGGGGGGGGAGTTCAATCGTCGCAATGAATTACAACGAGCCAGTCACTGAGAGTGACTCACCGAGTGCTCTAGCCACCGGCCGCAGCCGCTGCTGCACGGCGCGCGTCACACGCCGATAAAAGGCTCTCCTTCTCGGCTCTCCTTGTGCTCTGGAAAGAGGAATTTGAACCGAGAGGGAAGTGAATAACACGAGCCGGGCATTAGGCGGATGCCAGGGGGTCCCGGGTCCCCCGGGGCCCCCGTGCCCCGCGTCCAGCCTGGACCGGTTCGACCGCGAATTATATGAATCATCGAAATACCGTATCGAAGCGCGTCCATAAGCGTGGATTCCGAGTAAAATCAAGGGCCTAACGGTATCCTCGGGAAATACTGAGAGCGCGTCTGTTCGCGGATTATAGCGATTATAGCGATGACGAGGGCACTTGCGCTAAGTGCTGGAACTCGACAGTGGAACGATAAGCTGAATTTGTCCCCTGTATGCGGCACACTTTCGAAAAGTGCATTGAAAACGAAATGCTTTCACGGCTGAAGCATATATCCATCATAAGAATATCGCTTGTGCGGCTGGCTTATTATTATCCGATCGAGTAATCTTGGAAGTATTATCTTTAATATAAACGATCGCTTATCGAGTCTAAATCTAAATTAGTCGTATAAATTATTCATATAGATTGACGACAATCTATTCTGTTCAAGAGAATCTTAATCTCTAAAAAAGAAATTGCATGTTGCGAGGAAACTGATTGATATTTTATCTTGCCTGACTTGAAGACTGATTTTATTGATTATTTATTACTAAAGTCTGAAAATTTGGACCAAAACGTCTCGTAAGTTGATCGTTGTCTAATTAATTAATAGATTTCGCGATTACTATTATATATATTTCGCTCACTAACATTTACTTTTTGTCTCTTATTGCCAATCATTTTACTATCTTTGTCTCCAATTGTACCTATATCTCAATATGATATGACAATGTAAAGAATTATTACAAGGAATTATTACTTTGATAAGTTTCACATAAAGAAATATATGTATAACAAAAAGCTGTGAGTCATGGAGTGATACGGATGTGCTTTTTAACACGAGTTTTCTTGATCATCTCGATGTCCGCGCTATTTTTACTTAATATATTTGACGCGCAAACTTGTAAGAATTTTATTTTATTATTTTTTATTGTTAGAATTTTATTTTATTGTATTGTGTAGTTCATAATTCCGAACCTTTTTAGACAAATTACCAATGTAAAGTCTGCAATATAACTGTCACTTGAGAAGGGCCAAAACCCATGGCCGAAACGTTGTAAATTTATTAATAAATATGGCCAGTTGGGTCGTTTAAAACACAACTTTTAATTATTTGCTGGCGACGCGAAGTTCCCAATTCGTTTTATATGTATAATATTTTTGAGATTTTCTTTAAACGATGCGTGTCATATAAATCTGCAGTCTCACACAAAGCTACGTCATTTAAAATTATTATGTCTCGGCGATCCCACGGCGTTTCCGGAGTATACACGAGCCGCTACGTATGTATACACGTGACGACGAGAAACCTACGTGGTATTCGTTAATTGACAGTCAAAGGGTAAACGCAGCAATTCGTAAACGGCGCGTGCTTCTGTTTGCTCAGCCCGACGCGGCATTAATTATGTTACAAGCGCACTGTTATATTTAGCGGCGTCGGGATTACACGCGCACCCGCGCACACGCACACGCGGGGATTTTCCGATGAACCGTTCGCCGCTTCGCACGCGAATTCCTCGCTGCGTACAACGCGAATATTTGATGCAACGTTCTTACGTTCACAGCCGAGGACACGCGACTGTCGTAAGAGTCGCGCGCGCCTTCCCATTCAATGCGACGCGCGACGAGTTGCTGTCGGCGCTGTCCTGTCGCCCAAGTTGCTCAGGGTCAAAGAAATGCGAATTTCACGGCTCTCGCAGGGAATTTCCGCGTCGCGGACTCGCGGAACGGAGCTCGCGCAATTCGACCGTAAAACCCGCAATTTTACAATTGCGCGCGTTTGAGTCGTGACTGCTTCCACGCGCGTTATATTATCTCGCGCTCTCGCGTTACGAATCACCGAGAATCACGGGCTAACGAACGCCGTGCTCGCCGCGCGGTTTCGTTCGCCTATCGGAGTAAACGCCCGCCCGGGGGGGCACCGAATTGAGCCTTATTATTTTCCACGCACGGAAGCACTTATGTTAAACTCGAGAGATCGATGCGTGGCGATGCACCGAGTATGCAGTACGTACGCGGCCCGATATACCTTCTGTACCTTTCACCGAGTCCGATAAGGAATTATATTTAAAGCAACGACACACGTAACGTCGCGCAGCTGCAGGGAGGAATGAAGAAATCGCCGCCGCGCGTTTTATCGCGATTTATCCACATTCGCGGAATGCGATATCGTAATTGCATTACAGAAGGACACACACTTCTCTCTCTCTCTCTCTCTCTCTCCCCGATATAATACCCTCTTACTATTCAATTTTCCAGCTCGGAAAACACGCATTTAACGACACGAAAGTACCGAATACGCGAATTATCTTCTTTCACTCCTTATTTTCGCAATTATATACGAAAACTGTGTGTTGTAAAAGCAGCGAGTAAATCGTTCTGGAAGCAATCTCGTCCAAACGTCGGTGCTCATGCCATTACTCTTGGCAGTCGAAACAAAAAGACGGCGCAGCAACAAAGAATCGGAGCGCGTTTCCATCTCAATCTACAAATGTCGGAAACTTTCTCAGTGCTGTGCGGAATGAAAATGCGCGGCGCCGTTCAAGAAGGCACGTGTGGCATTCAGCCATTCGTGCATCACTCATCTATACGGGGTGTTCCGTTCCGTAACAACACCGAGATTCCTCGGACTAATTTAAAGTTGACGATTCCGTGGGAAAGATTTCATCGGATACTACCTCTTTTTATATTTTACTTCATTTCGAGCAATTCATAAGGTTTCCATTCTTAAAGTTTTTTATTTAACTAAAAATGTAAAAATCTGCCTTCCATAAAAAAAGAAAAGCTTCTTTGTTATCTAAGAACCCGTAATTTTAATTGATTTAATCAGCAAGATGCTATAAATACTCTAATACCATTTATAATTTAGAAACTGTAACTCCATACTTGGAAATTTTTATTAAGCAACGATTAAGATCGATTTCCAATTGCTGCAAGAATCCGTGAGCAAAGTTCACCGCTATCATTTCCAAACACTCCGGTATACACCGATTAAGTATAAAATGCCTAATATCGCCGCGTGGAGAGGCGGAATAATTATTAACCATAGCGTCCATAGCCGAGAATCGTGTCGGTATAGAGTTGTTAACATCATGAAAGTACATTTCTGCGAACCGTTCTCGATTTCTTTAGCGGGACTAGCATTCTATTAACCCAGAGACTGAATCGACAGCGAATCGCGATCGTTATCAAAGAGAGTCATTCAACCAAGTTCAGATACATATTAAACAGATATATCGGATGCCAGAAGTACGCCCACGTACTTGGTGAACGTCGGATGCGTGTGGCGACTGGCGTGTAGGACGACTACCGAATCGGGCACCGGCGCGGCGCGGCGCGGCGCAGCGCGGCGCAGCGCGGCGGATGTTGACACCGGCCGAACGGTGAACGGTACCAAATATCGTTTACGTCATGCCATGGAAAATCAGCGGTTGCGCAGGTCGTTTCTCTATACTCTATCGAAAGGACACCGCGGTGATTTCCTTTTCCCGCGACGGAAAACTTTCTCGAGATGCAACGATCTCGCTCGCGTCTCTCGCTCGCTCGCTCGACCGCGCGCGGTGCGTATGTACAACGCATTCGCGGAAGGTTCTATATATAGCGGCGCCGCGCGCGGCCGCAGATACGCGCCCGAGTTTAATATGTTGCGACCGGGCCGGGAGCCCGAGTTCGTAAGTAATTGCGGGCGTGAAATCCGGTTCGCGCGCAGCGGCATGGCATTGCCGCGAAGCGAATACGTGTTATTATCGTCGACCGATCGGAAACTGGCCGGATAGGAGCTTTCATAAGCGTGCGCGCACGCGACACCCGTCGTCGTCGTCCCGCGGGCAGGTATGCCGACCGGATCGCGCGTCGGGATGTCCTGGATACACCGATGATCGGCTACTCCAGAAACTGGATTCGCGGTTCGACGGAAAAAGGAATATATCTGGGATTTTCGGCCGGCTGCGCGTGAGAACAAGTCTCGAAATTTTTTTCGGCGTTTCTCGCGCGTGGATTCCTCGGGACGGAACGCCGCGCGCGCCGCGCCGCCGAGCTCGAAATGACGAAAAAGTTGTTCTTGGAATTTCATATGAAGCACTCACACACACTCAGAGAAAAAAACGGTCGTTACAACTATAAAATGTGGACAAATAGCACCTCAACTATTTTTTTTTTTTAGTTATAGAAATCAAAATACTACCTATAGTGAATTAGAATGTAGAAATATTGTCGGACTTATTAAATTAATTAAATAATATGATTAATACAAGTATATAATATAATTTAAGTAAATTATAATTCAGTAAACTACATTGTCAAAATTCCAAAAACTATATTTCTTTAGTTAATACATGATTTACATAGTTATTTTAGAATTTGTACATAAATATGTACTCATGGAATTAAAATTATATAGTCCATGTTATTCCTTCCATGAAGTTTGTGCACACTATTATTTATTAATTCTCTTAATCATCAATTTAGTTGCAATAACTACAAAATAGTTCATTTAACGATGTACAGTAATTCTATTACGATAATACAAGTTGTATAGTTGTCACCTATATAGTTGCCATCACTATGATTTTTTCTCTGAGCATGCAGGAAATGAATCAGAAGTCGGTTGAAATTTGTAATTTTATTTTTACATTGAAAAGAATTACGTAAAAATTTTCTCCGACAATTTTATGTAAAATATTTTTGAAGCACATAAACGTTTTACCCCTAATGTTATTAGCGCGATTTTATTGATTCCTATTTATTTCTGGAGAGATTCTAGCGAGATTATTTCTAGAGAGAAATTGTGAGGTGTAATGGGGGATAAATTAGAGGTCGAGAAAACCGAGGCGTTGCGGAGCAGTGATGCTTGTAAAGAGATAAGAGAGTATCAAGGTCGACGCGATATCGCAGTTCGATTTACGCGAGAGAAGAAGATATCGAGTTTCCGTAAACACGATGTACCTGACATGGAGAGAGAAGTTACACATATATACAAATACTCCCATCGCATCGTTTATTGAACTATTTTAACAAATGAATGAATCTGAGTCCCTTTGACCGAGTATATTCCTATCTGCATGTCCCCATCTTCAGCGTGGAGATCATATTCAGTGATCTAAATATTAAAATCAAGCGCAATTATGCGCTTTGACAAAAACTGCACTCACTCTCGCAAAAAACCTTTGTGTATTATTTTAATTTATTCTCTATATTTGTCGGTAATATGCGTAGATATAAAAAGCGTTGTTTTTTATGAGATATTATTTATAAGCAAAAAATATTAAAAAAATAAAAATTATATTTTGAATAAAGAATACGTTAATTTATATTTTTCAATTAATTAAATCCTGTATCAATTAGCTTCTTAAAATCATGGATGTTTCACTTCGTTAAAAGCTGACGAATAAGAAGATCCTACCAAAACGTTCAGAGAGATTAAACGCTGAGAAGGCCGAGAGATAAGCAACTTGTCGCGATAGAGATACATGTATCCAACGATGTTGTCTTGATCTTCTAGTTGTACAAAAAGCTTACTCGCGATTCTCTCGGGGGCAGTTTGGACGCTATAAACCTATCATTAGAATTCGTGTATCAGAAGCACTCGAGAAAAGGCACTCTCCGGATCGCGTTCTAAAAATATATGCCAAATAAATCTTGATTATGCATCCGAAACGGGATCCTTCCTCGGCTTGTACGTAGTGACCTCGCCGCAATTTGATCGTCAATTAACCCTTGTACTATCGAGAGGGGTCTGCCGGACCCCAACAGCGAGGTTTCATTCATGTAACGTTTTTTAGTATCGCACTCGAGAGTGTCCGTCATCTCTTTACTTCACTCAAGTAGAATCGTCAGGCAAATTCTATTATTCGCATTCCACTGAATAAACGGCACGTTAAGTATAATGATATTGTAATATAAGTGCTTAATGTCAAAGGTGAAAACATTTTAGTTAATTAAAATTAATATAATTGACGCAGTTGTTTATCTTATAAGCGGCTGTATAAATATCGTAAAATTATCAGTAATATTATATGTTTTTGGATTAAATGGTAAATTAGATAGATGTCTCGTGTTTTATATTTCTCTGCATAACTTTTGTATGTATAGGTATATACCTAATAAATATGTTTATAGAAAAATTGTTTAGAAAAAAATATGTAAATATAATTGATATATGTAGAAAAAAATATAAATGTATAAAAAATATATATCAATAAATAGATGTGTGCTGCGCAGAACGCGCGCTGCTATATACAAATTTAACTGGATTAGAAATAATGCATTGACCAGATCCTAGAACCAGATCTTATGTTAGGCGCAGCGGACACTGCTCCCTCCCATAAAACTGAGTTCACTGCGTAACACGACGTACCGCGTGCGTCTGAAGGAAGAAAAGTGCACGCGGAATAATGCGTGCGGTAGGGGATGGCGCCAATCCGCGTCCTCCCGTACCGCGCCGCGCCGCTCCAAGCCGCTCCTCGTCGCCGCCATGGCTCTCGGCCAGCGGAGTAGCTACGAGATATTCAAGTTTTTATTCTTTAGTGCCCCACATCTCTTTAATTCGTTTTTATCCACGTCAGAAATAACCGTGTATATCTCATTACTACAAAATTTAATGCGGAATAACTCGCCCGAGATCGACTGTTTTCTCTCGAAAAATGAATTACATATCTGTGGGAGAAACATAAATTATTTTTATCACTTTGTACCATATCAGCTTATGAAATTATTTTATAAAACAAATATTCGGAGAAATGTTTCAGATACTATGTGGCAAGTGGATTCCATTGTTTATTAGCAATATTAGCGATATTTTATGTTTGAGATAATAATTAAGAAAAGAGAAATTAATTTCGCGAATACCTGAATAATATAAACTTCTAACTTAATAATTTGAATTTTGAATAGAGATACGATAATAAATCCGACTTCTACTCCGAGCTATTGACGATACAGTCAGACCCCAGTCAAAGAAAAATATTTCCTAACGCTCTTGAAAGTGAAAACTAAATATATGGTTCCCTCACGTTTTCTTTCAGGGCAAGTAGCTACGCGCCTGTCCTCGGACGTATTAGTATCCCTAAGTATATCTCACACCGCCCGCAGAAAGAGGAAGAGAAAAAGAGAGCGACGGAGGAAGAACACGGGCTGTGTATCGGGAGGAACGACGAGAGACAGAGAAAGAAAGTCCGCTGTGTCGGATGTCTGCTCGTCGGATCGTTTTTCTCCAAGGAGCGGCGCCTCCGCATGGGATCGGCCGACCGGACCGCGCCGGCTGCCGGCACCGCGTCGTGTACGTGTTGTTGCATCGAAAAGGGGAAAAAAAGATCACCGAGGAAAATATCGACGTGACCTCGAAGATGTTTCGTTCGGACGAAATTGAGAAAGAAAGAATCTCTTACGCGACTGGGTCAAGCAGAAAACGGGGCAAAAGTGAAAATTTCGATCAAAAACTTGATTGAAACTTTAATATAAATTTAAATGAGTACGTTCAAATTTCAGGTACTTACAAATTTTTTTCGATCATCTGCAGAGATACACTGGACGTCTGGACGTCATCATTTTATATATTTATTGCTTTTGCCAGCGTTTATATTTGGTTTAAAATCGCCTTGTTCGTCTTTCTCTCTCACTTTTTGAACCCCTATTTATAGAAAAGTTTAGGTAAGATTAGAAGAATTGCAGTTTCTCCCTTTGTCTTTTCTTGCCAATTCGAAGTAATCATGCTTTTACGCAGAAGGATCTAAGACTCGAATGTACATATTGTACCGAAAGGAATGGGAGTCGAGGTCGTTACTTTCTTCCTCGTGAGAAAAATTCCGCTTGGACGTAATACCGGTTTTAAGTTTACGTTTAAAAATAAGCCGAATCGACAGCATTGCACGTGCACGTGCCGCAGATTTCCAAAAAAGGACTCAAAGGTACGACGACTACCACCCGTTAACCCACAATTTTGAAAGCCGGTCACCTCTTTTCGTTTAACCGCGCACGACGCTATGCGCACAAAGCATGATGAAACGAAGATAACGTGTCAAAAGGTCCTAACATAAGCAGAGAGGGTTTCAATGCATCGCGCGATAAAAGGCGCCAACAAAAAGCCTCTAATGAAATCGTATGCGTTAATGAAATCCCCTCCTCACTTTCCTCAGATTTGACAATAACATTCTTTTGCGAAATACTTTTTTTTTTTCGATAACGTACGTCACGTTATCTGAATATATGTCTCTCTCGATATTTGCTTGATCCGACAACAGGAAATGCGAACCATCTGATCGGATCGTCGTGGAAATCAGCTCAAAGCACCTTCCAGCTCCTGAGTAATTCGATCGGCTCGTTACGTCGAGGTCCACATCCCCTTTAGTACTCTCTCCGTAATCTTTCCCCGCGAAAGAGAAGCCGATGAAAGTGATTTCTCGCACTATGGGATCGCGCGGCGCGAATAACGATTGCCTCCTAGACTCTTTTTTTTTCTCTCCTCCATGAATAGTTTTCACCACGCGGTCGACCTGTTGCGTATAGCTATATATATCGAATTCCTGCAGTCGAATCCCGCACGCGTGTATATTCGCCAAATTTTGAACATTCTCTGAATGTATTGCAAACGTTTGCCAAAAAGATTATATTTCTTAATCGAGAAACAATTATCACGGTCGACCACTTGTCATGCAGCAACTTGCTTCATTTTTCTTTTATTTTTTTTCTTTTGTACGAGCCAAGCCAATAGGTTCTAGGTGGATGGTCTCCAGTCTCACAATCATCGGCTCTGTTTGAGAACTTTTGCGACCCTGGGTACTAATGTGTCTACGAGGTGGAGGTAATTAACGGAGACAATGCTGGCGTTATCGCAATAAATTTGCAAGTTCCCTCGAGCGGTGCGATTAGATCGCCGCGCCGTCGTAGCATGATTAAAGACGGCAAAACCGATCGGGGCGACGGCGATGGCGACGGTCGCGGTTTCTCGAAGTCTGATGGGTTGGGCGAATCGCGCAATCCGATTGTTACTGGCGCGACATTGACAGGTCCAATCAGGGATCTAACATATACGCGGCGATCACCGCGGTGTACTTAATAATCGCTATATGCTCGCCGATGCTTTCTAATTACGAAAATCATTGCGAATAAGCCTTGCGCCGGGAACGTTTTGCAACATTTCACCGTGTATTAATAGTGAATCGACTCACCTAGAACCGCGCCGATCGCTCGCGAACATTTGCGCGATTTTTGCGCAATTAGATACCGAGCCGCGTACGAAGGCGTTCGCTATAAATAGATAACTATTCGTTTAGTATCGCACATTTGGTTTTATCGCACGAGCGAAATACGGTACCGGTTGGTTCGCCAGGAGCAAACGGATTGTCCTTTTGGTCACTTTCTCAGATATGTGCTAGAAGAAAATGCTCCATTTACGATAGCGAATTGATATAGATATTATAAATATAGAATGTTCCCGACGTAAAATGATTTTCGTTATACTTACGCAAACATGAGAGATATGATCGTCGTTATTGCGCATTTTGTAGTAGATAAAATTGAATCGAAAAGCTATTTATACCTTCTATACAAGTTATATCTCGCTACATAATGACTTTCTCAGGAGGGCATAAATATATAATTATATATTTAACTACAATCTTAAGAACGTTAATGTTAAGGAGAAAAGCCAGTAGGTGTATTTTTAACAAATTAGTCTTATACAACTTAATAAATTAAATTTAATCATGAAATGGTCTATTGCTCCTTCTTACAGTTTATATGGCATCGATTAGCATCAATGTGAATCTACGAAGTAATTTCAGAAAGGTGCATTAATTAAAATGAAGAACTAGCTGCTTGTTTAAAGTGAAACAAATTAATTGTGAAAGTATAAATTGTAGTGTTGTTAATTTTATAGTTTATTTTATTGAGTAATATTGCCACGCCATCGTCTATAATGTATATATGCGTGATCAATAGGTCGAAAATTTGCAAGAATACGTTTTAAATTAATATATGATGTGTTAATTTTAGAATATTATGGTTGTGTAAAGTTTATAAAATTATATTATCACAAGTAACACTTATAATAATAAATTTTATAAACTTTACACAACCATAATATTCTAAAATTAACACATCATATATTAATTTAAAACGTATTCTTGCAAGTTTTCGACCTATTGATCACGCATATATACATTATAGACGATGGCGTGGCAATATTACTCAATAAAATAAACTATAAAATTAACAACACTGAAAAAAAAAGTTCTTAGTAAAACTTGTGATGCATTTAGTAATAGTTTTTCGAAATATTTGGTGAAATAGTTTCAACTAAACGTATAGGTAATTATAACATAATTTAGTTGGCTCAACTAAATCTATTAAAATTTTTATAATTATTACAAAATTTGTTATTATTATTATAATTGGTAATAATAACCAAATATTTCAAAAAACTATTACTAAATGCATCTCACAAGTTTGACCAAAGAACTTTTTCTTCAATGAAGCCATTGTCTTTCATAATTTTACGATAGTCGTTAATTAAATACCCACTTTACTTTAGAATCCATTGTGGAATTTCCGGTCGTTCCGGCGATACTTTCCGGTTTCCGCACTGAGAAAAATTTCTGGTTCATTCATTTTCCACCAGATATTCTGGTTGAATCTACCAAATCTGGTTAAATTAATTATAATTCTAGTTGCATTAATTGGAATTTTGGTTACATTGATTGGAAATTCTGATTCGTTCATTTTCCACCAGACTACTGGATGAATCTACCAGAATTTCTATTAACGCAACCAGATTTTTTTTTCAGCGCGGTCGGATTTTTACGCGCGTGCCTCTAATTTCACGCGCGCGGCGCGGTTCGAAAGTCGACGATAGACGGACAGATACCGGGGCGTTCTGGTGCGGCGGTCAGTTTTCATGGTGCTATGACGCGACGTGGGACATGGTACGGGGCACGGTCAAGCATTCTCCTCGTCTTACGTATACGTACGTGCCCGAGGAACAATGACGGTCAATTGTCGCAATTAGAGCACCCGAGTTTACCGTACATATCAGCAACGCAGCTGTTCGAGCGCGTGCGAGCGCCGCGCCGGCAATTTTCGACCGGTCGCAATTAATCTTGTCACGACACCCCGCGAAAGTATCGCGTCGTTAAAATTTCACAGCTATCGTCAAAAAGAGAAATACACTCGACATACCGACGTTCTTGAATAATACATTTATATGGTACAATCGCCGACACAATCAAAAAGTGTTTCTCGAAAAGTGGTTCTTTGAAATTGCTAAAACATTTTACTTTCCACTTTGCACTCTTTCAAATTAAAAAAAAAAAAAGAGTAAAAGATTCAATAATTAACAATTAGGAGGCCACTCAGCAATGCGTTGAAATGTGGATATCCAATCAGCCACATATATGCGTCGCGATTAAAATGAATATTCGATTGATCCGCAACTTCGTTTTATTTCTGTAACGCTTGTGGATGACGAAATCCATTCGTGGACGTGCTGGCCCTCAGAATAAATAGAGCAACACTCGCGAAGTATTCAGATTCAACGAAGAGACACGTTGTTATTATTATGTCCGACACCTCGTACTTACGTACAATTATTATCTTATCTCGTACGGACGTATCGTGATAACGCGAGTCCACTTGCAACGGTCGATAAGTGCATCAACATTGGAGAGTTGTCCCTCGGATTTCGAGCTAATTGCTTTGATCTTTCAAACATATGCTATTGTTATGCAGAAGGATGTAGATTTTTTATTAGCCTTTCAAAAGCCACATAAAAAAATTTAAGATTATGCGTAGATTTTAAAATATAAATAAAAGTAAATTTTTGTGAGCAAGAATTTTCCTGATTTGTCTCGTTCTGTAAAATAACGGGCAATTTACAATTTATTCTCTTTCTTCTCGTCTAATTGCAAGATATTAGCTAATCTAACATCTATATACGTTTATGGCAATGAAACAGTCGGTTCACAAAGGACATTCCATTGCGTCTTACGTCGTCCGCGTTATCTTTTGTATCACAATGGCTGTGAATGTTGGAATAGAGAGGAACGATAAAAAATATTTCTATTTTCTCAAAGCTGATAACTACAAAAAATGTACAATAACTTCATCAAAAAGTCATTTTATTAAAATTCATAAACAATAGAACACCGAATGTTTAACCAAACATTATCCGAACAGCATCGTCTAAGAAAAATAAAGATAAATATTCCACATGTATTCACATAGTTCAAGCGTACTTTATATACATTTGACAATATAATCATTCGTCTTATTTTAATTTATCACAACCTATTAATTAATTAATATAATTTTCTAATGTCTTAACTAGGGAAAAAGATACTTAAATATTCGGCAATCATATATGCGAATCTCTTTTCTCAAAACTGTAATCAAATCTGCAAGAAACTATACGTTAAGATACTGTTGTCTCAAGACTTTTGAATTATGTACAAAGTTTTATACCAGCATATCTCATCAATTAAAGCTCGCAACTCAAGCGACCTGAATGCGCGAGCGAGCGATACCATAGCCGAGGGTTAAGCCCGGCGATACCAAGAATCGCGTAATGTATGATGACACGCGTAACAAGACTATCATCGGCAAAGATGCTTTTTGCGCGACGCGCTATGAATATTGAACAAGGACTCGAGCATTCGTAATAATAAAGGGGCGTCTGTATACGATATTATATATAGCGGAAGAGCGGGATACATCGCATCTCAAGATAGACCTCGAGATATCGCCCACGATATCTCCGAAACCATCCGATGATCGCGGTTTTATTAATGAAATCTGATTTGCATACTTCGACTGCAACGACAGGCAATAGCTATAATTTGCGCCGACCAATAACTGTCCCGAACTGATGTCATAAGAAATAGCGATCGATGAGGGGTATGGAGATCCAGACAAGAATCGAAAGTAAGGCTTTTCAAATTGCTATTCTCGCAATCGACAAAATAAATGATCGAGGTCAATCACAAACTTCTAAATTAATTGCAGCGACGCTTTTTAAAAAACAGACGTAATAAAGTTAATTCGGTCTTCCACGGATTTTTCCCAACAGTATATTCTGATAGATCATGGCATACTTTCTTTGTAAACTTTTTGAATTTTTGCAATATCTGCAAAATTCAAGAAAATATAGTACACGAAAATGTGCTGTGACGTCATAGGGACACTGCGGCATCTTTTGAAGTTGACGGCATCAAAGAAAACTTTAGCAAGCTATAACTTTCTCAAATTTAGGTTTTTTTTAAATTCAAAAAGTATTAAAAATCGGTTTAAATTCTCTACCCAAATTATGGATACCGCTTAATAAAAAAAAATTTACTGGAAGACCGAATTTCGAAAACAATTTTAACGATTATCTCTCTCGGCAGACAAAAAGTTACCTATATAGTTTCTAATAATATGTAGATTAGATTATAATCGTATAGATCTAGTAAATGGAATAAATATAAATTTAACTCAGCAACTCGGTAATCGCTATAACTTTATGACATAATTTCTTGAGTGAAAATGACGGAAGAAAATCGCAAACGTACCTCCATCAAACGCCTCGTTTACTTCTTAAATTCTTTTAAAGAAAAACGTGGAATTGGCTTTCTTTCTTGTCGCAGGACAATGCAATGTCTCGTTTGAATCTTCATGGGGCCTTCACTCGCGTTAAAATATTTGGATCCCGCGATGTGCCACACTACGTCACGCGACGTCTCGTTTCGCGGCGGCACTTTTCCGCGCTGTCGGCTGCGAGGAGCAAAACCGGTCTGGAACGAGTCCGCGGAACGACGCGACGCGACCGCGACGGCCCGATGAGCGCCGAGGTTGGCGTCACTGTCAGGTTTCGGCAATTAAATAGCAATTGGGGCGAAACAGCAAGACAAGTGTATTCGCCCTAAAATCGCCGAACAACCTTTAATCTCCAAGACGCCAAGTCAAATCTGTGTGCTTGAGGTAAATCACTGGCACTCTGTCCAAATTGCGAGAAGTTCAAAATCAACAATGTCAGTTATAAAATAAGCACAAGTTGTTACGCACGTGCAACGACTACTATCTTTTGTTTTCTAAAATAATAACTTCAGATATGATCCTCTTACTGTCCCATAAACGGATTGCACTATATATTTGTTAGATATTTGCAACGCTTGTAAGGATTTTAAGTAATATATATAAAATTGTAATTTAACATTATGTAATGTATAAAATTAAATTTTACACTGCGCGGACACCGTGTTTTTGGAGCACTCACCCGAACACCCTGGGACTTCCAAAGGGTTTTTGAAAGCGTTTCTGTGTTACAAAAAATCTATAAAAATTCACGTATCATCTTTAAGGTTTCAAAAAGTGATTTCTATACTTACATAGGCCGGAACTGTTGCAATTTTTTTTTTAAGTGTTGAAATGAAATAAAGTGTTAAATTGAAATGAAAAATCGACTGTGCCTTAAAAGGCTCACGGTGTCCGCGCAGTGTTGATATTAGTAATATACCTATAAAATTTTTATTCGGCACGCTATTGCATAATTCATGTGCATTTCATTGATATACGCAAGTATTATACGACTTTTAAAAGTATTTTCACTTATATATATATATATGACGGATTTGTCCACAGGGTTGATTAAAGTTTTATAAAAATATATCTAATCGCTCTTTGATAAATTCCTAGGCGATATCGGGTGAAAGACATCTCTCCCTTCTCTCCCTGTATGAGATACGTACATACGATGATTATTTTAGTACATACGTTGGTAAGCCTGGTCGCTGTCATTACACCCACGACGCTGTGTCGCGCGACGTAATAGGAGCGTAACCGTATGAGCGGGCTCATGGCCTCGAACAAGTTTTTCCCCCCTTTTTTTTCCTTTTCGTAGCTCTGTGATCGTAGAGCATGGGCGCCGCAGGAATTAACCGATTAACAACAAAAATCGAAACATTTAATTTATTTAATTTCAAGAATGCGTCGAATCAAGATTAATTTACATTTCACAAACGCAAAATTGCGCCAAAAACTTTCGTCTGTATTTCACCTATTCTTAATTTTCTTTTATTTTTTTTCAATTCCTAACTTCTTGCTTTCCCTATTCTTGACCTTTCACAACGCACAGCGATGAGAGAGAATCAATCGACATCGCAGTAAAATGGAACGATAAACTTTCATACTTTCGATTTTACACGGCTTTGTAAGATTGAATCATTTTATGATATCTCGATTAAAGAAAAAGATAAAACAACTTCGATACAGTCCCATTTCTCGAAATTATCCGATTCAACTTCGTAAGCATGTTTTTTTTTATACTGACTGATTCTTGTCGACAAGATATTTTCGCGACACAAAGAGCGAACGGGAATTAATTAGCATCGCATAGTAATATGCATCGCGTTCGGAAAATGCGTTGGCCGAGCAGACATCGTTCGCGAGATATCTTTTGACTTTGTTCGCTGTTACGCCACTGCACACGCGACGTATTTCGCCTACCACGTGCCCTGCGCGGCCCACGATCACGAGTATACCTGTACAGGGTGGTCCGAAAGAAGAAAATAGAAGTAAAACAAAAGACACTCCTGTCATCACAATGCAGCATTAAAAACAACAACCAATACGTGGACTGTCCGCGAAGATCTGATTGTTACGCCTCTTCGCACGATTTTTATTTTGCAATGTTTAATAATTAAATTCGTCAAAAACTCTATTAAAACGGTGTGTGTTTAAATATCGAAAAGATACGCTAAAGTGTATTCAGATATCAACTTCATTAAGATACGTCAATTATCAGTCGATTATCGATTTTGGCTGCTATAACGATTTGGAGACAACGTGCACACGCAATTTTTGGAACACCCCGTGCATCGCGCCTAGAAACTGCTCCCCAAGAAAAACAACTGCAGGGCAAAGATAGTTGATTAAGAACCAATCTATCTCTCTTCAAATACTTATGCTTACGTATATGAGTCTCAAACACCATCAAAGTCCGTCAAGTAAAACGCGCTATACGGTACTCCGTCGAAAGATAAGAAAGTATAATGCCGTAATAAAATTCCGTGCGCTTACCAGCAACGCCGCGCCGACTCGATTCGCCCTTCGAAAAGCAGATAGCCGCACGTGCCCAAGTTGCGTCGGGAACGCGTCAAAGATCACGTTCATCGCGGGGAAGAACTGATTTACGGGAGCGCGGTGAATCTGTGAAAGGTATAATACGGGATGTGTGGAAAGGAAAGGAGCGGACCGCGCGCCGGGATGCAGCGCTTCGCGAACTCGCTAGAACGCGCGAGGCGATTTTCACCGTTAGTCGACTGACAGTCTTCCAGGAGTCAACTCTCGCGTGCACCATCGTCAAATTCGATGAATCGTGCAGCGATCCGCGCGTAACGTTGCGCATTTTCATCGCTATTTTGTCACGAGCACGCTGGAAAGGAGAATGGATCAAAATCTCCTGACATGACGGTTTAATCCGAGCCTCGTTTATAATCAGTCGACAACATACTTGTTAGTAAAAATGCGTAAGGGCCAGCGCACGTACATTGTCGTAGCGTCTTATGCCACCTTACGTGAGAATCGCCTTACGCGACACATAAGCCAAACGTACGGCAACGCACATAGAAAAACGTAACGTAACATACCATACGTTACATGCGTTACGTTACGTTTTTCTATGTGCGTTGTTGTACGTTTGGCTTACGTGTCGCGTAAGGCGATTCTCACGTAAGGTAACGTAAGACGCTACGGCAATGTACGTGCGCTGGCCCTACGAAGGACACTGCAAAAACAGCTTTGAAAAAATTAAGCGTCGTTTTATCTCGATTTAGATGATTCTTAGGGAACTCACCGCGGATTTATCCATCTTTATGTTAATATAAAATATTCATATTAATATGCCAAAGTTGCCGTTCTATTTTGACTGACAATGCGTCAAGCGTTTTGAATTTGAATCTTATCTCGCAATATTAATATATTAATATATTGAATATCTCCATATAAGATTCGATCCTGTAACGGAGATACGAATACCTACGCCGAAGCATCGACATCAAACGCCTGCGACATGGAAGTACGGTGCGGTGTGTGGCGGTATTTTGCGAGCCGCAAATTGATTTCAGGCTGTCCGGTCGTGGCCTTTTGGCACGGGGCTTTGTGCAAGGCGACACCTTCCCAGAAATACAATCTCGGCGGCGCGGCGCACGTGCGACTTGGAAAACGGCCGTTCCACTAACTCTACCTGCGCACAGCACGTGGCCATCTTCCTGCTCCATGAACGCGCTTCTTCTCCTCTAGCCCGTGGCACATTACACTTTCGGCACCCTTAAATGGCTCGCGCGTGACTCATTCGTGTCCGAACCCATTTTAAAATATATTAAAACGTCCAAAGAGTTTTGAAAATATTCATATACGTTTAATTTCAAGCTTTTTTTAGATAATTATATTTCTTAAAAAGTTAAAAAGAAATTGAATATTTAAACATTAAAATTTTTTTAAAGATAAAACAATGTTGCAAATGGGCCCATATACCTGAGCAGCTATACATGTTTGACAAGAAGAAAAAAAAGAAAGAAAATTACTTACATGCGATAAGAAAGAAGTTTTAAAATAAATTTTTCTTAGCATTCTAGTTAACATGTACATATACATAAATATGTCTATTTAAAGAATAATTAAAACTTATAGGTTGCGCTTTATATCCTCTATTTATATTACTATCTTAAAATGTTTTGTAGGAAAGAACAATTTACATTAGATTTTCTAAAAAAAAAACATTTAAAATAGTGCTATTTAACGAAAATGCTCGCCGGTAATTTTTTTGACGTGAGTGCAGCAGACACACAGTGCATTATAATATCTTTCCACGTATACCTGACCATGTTCTTCGATAATTCCGCGATGTACTCAAATTAATCACGGCTGAATTAATCCGGCCGCAGTTCGACGACAGGCCAATTATATACGCTCTCCGGAGAGCGTATCTGCGATTCGTGCTACTCGACGCAATAACCGCCGACAGGCGAAACGCGCCGCGGGCGATTTTAAATCAACTATATCTCGTATAATTGTGCTCTCGTATAATCGTATCGATGTCGCTCGTTTAATTCGCGTAACGCTTGGATCCGATCGCTCCCTCGCTCATCACGGGATTAAGTACTCGGAAAATAGCGAGCGTGAATCGCGCCGCCCGCGCCGTGTAGTTACCGCGTGCGATATATATCTGAGATATTAATTACGTTCCGTTATCCTAGAATCCGATATCATTATATGGGAAGTCTAACACGTAACTTATATAGATAATAAATAAATTACGTCAAAGAAGCTTCTCACATTTTTCATCGAATTTATATTATATTTATTTTATCTTCTTCGTTGTTTCATCTTTTTGTCAAGCAAAAAACAAACATTTTTTTATTAAAGACTTTAAAGTTTTTCAATCTGGATTTCAAAGAGGAAGCTCGTACTTAAATTCGCTAAGCTTATAGAGCCAGATTATTATTAATATTAATTATGCGGCTAAATCGGTATAATAAAGGCCGGTGAGCAAAAGATCGGAGATCGCTCGCGTCGATTAGTAGATCGTGCGAGGGCACGTTCATGCACGCGCAACAGAATGCACGACATACGAGTGCGTTCACACCTCTGTTGCACATTAGCGACACGCGCGTTAGCGATGCAAGTTTTTCCCGACCTGCACGAATATGTCGAGCCGATTGGTCTTGGAAAGAGGTCAACGTTTTCTCAAGATAACCGAGCCATTTTTCGAGACGTTTATTCCCTTTTACTTTGACATTTAACTTTGCTTGATGAAAACGACGCACGTATACATTTTATTGACTTGTGTGTATATGTATGCACACAATATATATGTACAGAATATACATATATATTATGTCTCATTGCTACAGAATATTTTGTAGCAATAAAATTTAATAAAATTATATTTAAATTAGGATTTATTATAGCATAGCAAAAAAATTTTCAACGCGCCAACTTCTATGTCGGTCATTGTTTGTTCGTCTTTCCTGTCTCGTAAGTTTTTAAAAAACGCGTTTTCGAACAATTCCTGCGGACGATTTATTATTACATTGTATTATAAAATATTTAGAATGTGCACGGAACGCATTTAACGCGGGTTAGTTTCCGCAACGTTTTATCAACATTTGAAGTGTCGCACCTCGCGCTTTCGCAATCTTCGCAAACTACGCGTGACATTCGTCAAAATATACGAGCGACGATATGTAAACCCAAGCTAATTATCCCGGCGTTTCGATATATGGTCGTCCGGTGCCATTACGACATCCCGTAACTTACACGTCCTTATTTATCTGGAATGTTAAAAATGTGTACCATATAAATTGTGTACACATACCAGCTTAAACGTTTTTCTCTCTCTCGTACGTACGGATGGCAGTTACGAGTGTTAAGACTAGCTATCTCGGAACTAGATGAATGCGAAGAAATAACGAGAACACAGAAATGAAAGAAACGGAGTTGGATAAGAACGGTCCAACAGAGATGCGGACGTCGCGGGTCAAAGGTCGAGTGCCGGCTGATTTGTTCATCAGATCTGGTCGCGCGATTCCGGATTCAACATCCGTTGTGAACCGCGCCGGTGCGGCGGATAAAGACGACGATAAAAAGGCGATCGCACGTATTCCGATCGGGTCGTTCGTTCCCGGTCCCTTTCTCTCTCTCTCTCTCTCTCTCTCTCTCCTCTCTCTCTCTCTCTCTCTCTCTCTCTGTCTCTCGTCCCGCGCGATCGAGCTCGCGTGTATACCCGGGGTACAGCTGATAAAACCGGATACCCCAGCGAACCGGGGAGGGTTAAGTCGCCGGGATGCCTAATGTCGCTACTCGTTACGATTCCCTTATACGTTTAGCGGAGCGTCGTCGCGCGCAAATCGAGATAAAGGTTCGTTCACACTCCGCGTCGTGGCCGGTTCCCCGAGTAAGAGCCAGGCCGGCCGCGGCCCTCCAGCTTCCTCGATCCCGCGATCACGTCGATTTCGCTAACGAGAGAGACGCGCACGACCGGAGCCGCCGAGGGAGGAAAAAATATAAATAAACGTCGTCGGCGTGTTAATTGTTATAAAAAACTGCCCTTTCCTGATCCGATTTAGATACGCATGATTGCAGTTTAAGAAACAACTTACTTAATGCCTGTTTAAATGAAAAAAGAAATAAAAAAGTGTTATTTTATTTATAAGAACCTATATTTATCTTTAAAGAAAATTCGTCAAAAACTGATTATGTTTTACCATGTTTTAAATGAGAAAATCCTCTTAAGAGTTTATGTTCTTTGGACAATGAGTGGAACATATGCGAGAGATGACAACTGTGGAACGAAAATCGTATCACTCTTCGCGTGGGTGCGAATGCGATCTAAAGTTGCGGAGATATGAGCTCGCGCGAAGAAGAACAAAGCCCGTAAACATCCTCTTCCCGTCATGGTAAACGGCGAACGTTGGAACACGACATGATGGAGAGAAAAAGGGGAGCACGACGATTCCATTTAGATAATGCGTTTATCCAGCAACTCGTGTCATTGTCAAAAAGAAATCGCGATAAACGGCAATTGATATTGCCATAACTATCACCGATTGCTGTTCCGAAATCTTTGTCAGAAAATAGCCAAATAAAAATCTCTAATTGTAAGCAAAAGAGACTGTACTAATGCAAATAGCAAAATTTTATTATGAATGAACTATATCTCTATATCCTAGCATTTCAATTGGCGAATAACGATTAGTTGGACTTGTCATAGGAAAAAAATAATAAAATTGATTATTGCTACACAACACACTATATTTGAGCAAGATCTTTGCAATAACTTTCGCTGTATCTTTGCAAGAGACTCGGATAGAGATAAAAATATCCTTACTGCTCGCGCAAGATCTTGACTCGGATAGGGATAAAAATTACATAAATACAACAGATAAAAATCGATTTTGCATTCCCTTACGCTGAGTCATTGATAATGCCACATTGCGTGTACATCCAGCGTTAATTTGGTCAAGTTTAGCTAAATGGAAGAAGGCGAGATAAGAGAGACTCTCGGTGGATGCACGTTCCGGTCTCGCGAGCGAACCTGCGCCGCCGCAGGCGATGTGCGGCTCTCCTTTAAAATTTCTGCACGTGCAAGCGAGGCCGCGGGAAATCAAGTTCAATGGCGTCTCGGGATGAAGATCTAAGCTGGCCGCACACGCGTACGATCCGTGCGTGCGTAAGACGTAGTACATGCGTAAGAATCTGCCCCGAAGAAGCGCGTTGCGCGACTCTCACGGGCACAGTTGCGTGTGGGCATAATACATGCTCATCTTTTAAAAGAGATAAAAAGAGAGAAAGAGATAGAGAAGGGGAGAAAATCGTTTTACCTAAAATTCAATTTTATCTAAAATATACAATACATAAATAATCACTTCCGAATTCTGTGTTTAAGGATGTTCGGGCGGTACAGGTATATTTTCCTGTCAAAAGTTAAATTGCTTATGTACACTTAATTTCTAAAGTTAAATCACACTTTTTGAATTTGACAACATTGCGTGACATTTTTGATAGTGTGCGTGTATCTCATAGTCTCCTCATCTGTAATTCAGCTGTATTTAAGTACGTATTGAGCGTATAATGTAAGTATGTATTGAGCGTACTTTTCGGCTAACCTAACCAAACCGAGAAATTTTTCGGAAACATTATTAAATAAATAAAAAACGAGTCTCCTAATAAAGCTAAAAATTGGTGTGGATAATTATATAGTCTTGCTCGTTCTGCTTGCAAAATTTCATATTTTTTTCATCATTTTTCACTGACAATAAGATATAATAATTTTTCCTCATTTGCCCTTAGACTACGTGTGATTTTATTACTTAATTTCTCAACAACAAGCTTCCTAAACAGCCTGAAACTTTGACAGAATTTTCTTTATAATGAAATCTACAGAATTAATTTGGATTCAAAGAGTTTTCATCATTTTAGTCGTAATGCCCGAACATCCTTCAAAAAAGTCCACTCTGATAAAGAAAAAAGACGCTTCTCTTTCGCAGGGTTGCTATATTTCCACATACACATCACCAAGATGTTATCGCGTCTCTTGATCTATTTATGTACACGAGTGTGTGTATATGTATGTATGTTTTCTCGCATACAAATTGTCCCATCACACCGAGGACTTTCCTATTAACCCTGACGACGCAAACATATTTTCTGTGCAAAGGCGTGCGTGATGTCTGTTGTGCGAAGTCGCGCGTTTCCTGCTATTAAGTTTCTCTTCAACTCCTGATGCTTTATGGAAGGAATATTTGTTACGTTTCCATAAAGAGATTAATAGGCGATTATAGTGTTCTTTATTAGCGTGTCCCTAACTTTCATACTCTCCCTGTCCCGCGACTTGTTTTCTCCTATCCTATAAATATGCACAATCTGAGTTTTTCAAGCGTGATATGTATCCACCCTCGTGCATGCGTTAGGTCTTCCTTCCATCAAGTTTTTTACGCGTATCGGCGCGACAAGATAAGCGAGACATTTTTCATTTAGTAGGTGACTTCTCACGAATCAATCTCTCGATGTATGTATGTACAAATCTACAAGTTATACATCTAACAACCATAATAAACCTCTAAAAACAGTTGAATGACACGAACGCATCTGTCGAAACGTGAAGAGCATTACGTTAACGTTTTGATAACTGTTATCTCTGCTGGTACGTTCGAAAAAATGTCCAACGCCATCCATTACGTTCTCCTGGGTCGCCCTCGGCGTTCCCAATGCAGACAGCAGAACCAGAGAGCAAGAAGCGCGGCGTGTGCACGCCCACGTTTCAACCGAGGCCCACGCCACGCCACCAGGACCGTAAGTAGGTATCGTGGTGGCCGCGATGTCGTGCGGCCAGGAACGCCCGGTCTCGCGCACACATGCAAACACACGAGACGATCCGGATATATCTATTCCGAATGTTAGTCGCCGAACCGCGGAAATGCTCCTCGCCGAGGAGGATCGACGTTTAAATGCGCGCGCGTGATCGCGTCCCGATGGCTGAGGGCGCTCGTCGAGGCGCATCGAGATCGAGCCCGCGCGGTCGTTTATTCGTCTCGAGCGTGCACGCGGAACCACGAGGGCGATGCGAGCGAGCGAACGACGCGACGCGGTTTCATCCTTGCACTTTCGTTCGCGTACATCGAATATTGTTCCGTATATTGTTCCGACGAAATTCGATGAATTTTGAGGAATTCTTAAAACCTACTGGATCTTTAAGACTTGATAATCTTTGCTTAGAAAGTTGGTTTGCTCCGAAGTTCGAGGATTTCCGAGAATTTACGAAATTAGATCTTTCGACATTTAAAACTCGAGAAATTTAAGAGCGTTACAGACTTCGCAGTTATATTTAGAAAGCTGCCGACGTATTCTAATGTGCCTGGTCAAGGTACAACGGTGACCCTTTGTGCCGTCGCGGGAAAGACTCGAGATCAACTTTTGGACCGGGCGCGGCGTATAAAGATCCAGACGGGAGATCGGCCGCTCGAATTTTCGCTCGCGACGCGGCGTAAAAGGGCAACGCAAGGAATACATACGACGAGACGACACACACACACGTAAGAAAGAAACGCGCGCGCGTTCGGTCGTCACTCTAAGCTGCATCCGGTAAAGCGGCGGTTTTTTGCGCCACGCCGGGTATTGCATCCTTAAGCTCCGCCACTTGTCTTGGAAGTGGTCGAATGGTCGTCGTTTTGCACGCGGAGTAGCAACCCGCGAGCGAGCAGAAGCGAGGCGAAAAGTTGCACCCAGCCGAGGAGAAAGCACGGATCCAAGAACTTTTGGGGTCTCTTTTTGTCGAATGTATTATAGTTTCCACAAACACATGTGTAAGTATAAACTATATATATGTATATTATAGTCTTATACATGTGTGCTTGTGATAAGAGATATATAAAAAATTAGTAAAATTGCATTTGCAATAAAGGGTTTTGCTAAATTAAGAAATTATTATTTAATTAGTTAATTTAGTTTGTTGAAGGGGTGACAAATTTATAAAAATGACGCAAGACGTTTACCTTCATGATGATAAGAGTTTAAAATTGACAATAAGCTAATATTGTGCGATGTGACACTTTAACGATACAATATATTGAGCAAGTCTCCGTCGTCTCCGTTGTCAAAAATCAAACACGTTTTATTTTCTTCAATACGTTGACACAATCTTCTGTACTTTAAACGTTAAACGATCAATATTGTTATCATATCTCGTGCTACGCGCTAATATCGATCGTAGGGGACGTCTTAGGCCCTATCTCGAATTCATCCTTGGAATCTCATGAGCTACAGTAAAATAAAAACCTCTGGCTGAGGTGATACTCTTCGCAATAAATTTCTCGATAATAACGGGGATTTATAAAATGCTTATTAACAAATAGTATCTAATATTAAATTATAAGCATAGTAATATTAAATTATTTATTATAAATTTAATTGAGGTAGCATTTCACAGTTTTGGCAAGTTATTTATTATTATCGATTTAATTGAGGTAGCATTTTAATTTTGGCAGAGTAACAACGTTTACTTTAGACGAACTATAATTCGACAGATTTCAAAATAGAATCATATATATATAATTTTGTAAATATATGCCGTGCATTTAGCTATATATTTTAATACGTATTTTATATATGTATGCACTTCTAATTCTCCAAATATTCTTCGTGTTACACGGTACATAAGATTAAAAATAGGAAATACTCTGTCTATCTAAAGTCTGACATGAATCATACATCGTCTAAAATGAGTTTATATAAGATTGAGTGGTAACCGACACGTGATTCAAAATACAGCAATAATGTTTACAACTCACAAATTAATATTAAGCCGACGATATGCTCGATGATAAAATGTGCCCTATTTACTTCGACGTTGCATCTACACGTATATCGATCATCATTTACTGCTCCACACACAGACCTGCGGTATACTTTCGGACGGCAAAACCTCCCGAGACGAATGAAATTCGAGCGCGAGCGAGAGAGCGTCGCGATTCCGGCGAGCTTTACGCGCCGATTTATTATAGGCGATTAATCCTGGCGACTGGTCCGCGAGTTAGCTTCTCGACCTTAACGGTAGCCTCGTCTCTTCACGCGCGTAACGTCTCAATTACGCTTTTTGTCATTATGAAATAGCGTATTTTCCGCGTGCGAGGGACTTTCTAATTAAGGAGAAGCGTTGCGCCACGCGAACGCTCTCCTCAACCTTCCACCACAGAACGATAATTAATCCGGAAGAATGCACTGGAAACACATTGCTGGAAAACCACGGCGATCGTGTCTTCGTCGAAGAGAAAACTATACCGAATTCATAAAGGAAGTGATTAGACTAGATAGAAAAGATAGAATTCTAATCGCGGCGCAGTAAAACGCATGTATGTTTCTATGTGTGCATTTATAAAAGTTTAAAGGAATAATCTATAAATATTGTATATATTTCATGAAAACACATGAAGAATTTATATACATAAAAAGAATATTTTCCAGAATTAATATACATTATACATATTGTATTATATTACATAATAATTTACATTATTTTTTATTTATTATGTTTAATTCTAGAAAAAATAATGTAATATTTTATATGTGTAATATAATACAATAAAATAATATTTTATTGTAATATAATACAATAAATAATAATATAATAATATATATAAATAATGATATAATACAATAAAATAATATTTTATTGTATTATGTTACATATACGATAAAATATTATACAATAATATAATATCTTATACGTAATTTAGGGCCGGTTGTTCCAACCTATTGGTAAACTAATTAACCAATATTATAGTTAAATCGTATGTCTATCTTTGTCTAATTCGAAAGAAAAGCAAAGACATATATGTATATAATTTAACTATTAGTTAGTTTACCAACGGGTTGGAACAACCGGTCCTTAATACAATAAAATATTATAATGAAATAATGTATACATAGAAATACGTATAAAATATATAAAAAAACATGTGGTATATTGGTATATATGCTATGTAATATGTTTTAACAAATATTTTCTTAATGAATAATTGATAGCAAACAAATGTCGACATGTTGACAAAGAAATCACACGATAAATTTTCTTATTTCCTTGTCAACAACCCAACAACTGTTAATGTTCTAGTTTTCCTTTCTACATGTTAAAAAATATTTACCCCAGTTTCGTAGAAAAACAGGATTCTATCTTTCGCACGCATCGACGCTTCAACATTTATAGCTATACGATACGATGGTCTGCCTTCTCTCTTCGACTGGTACTTTCTACATCTATTTATACCTTTTTCTTTTTCTCTCCTTTTCCGGTCTCTAAATGCGAGCGGCAGCAACGCTAAGTTTCGCGCAAAGTGTGAGAAACGTAATAAAAGGCGCGGAGGAGTCGCACGAGGTAGGTATCTTAGCGCGCGAGTTCCGCGCGATCGCGTCGGAGTCGAAGTCGGATGGACAAAAAAACGCGCCGGGAGAAAGACGATTGCGCGTCATTAGGCGCAATGAGCGCGCGCGGGACGCGCGTTAATCCGGGTCGTTCGTTTCGAGAGTGCGCGCCCGCACTTTTATTTGTCCAAGTCCAGGCAGGCCGACGCGTGACGTTCGCGCTACGAGTTGAACCGTAAAGTGCGTGGCGGTGTTTTGCAGACAATTTCAAACCGGAGCGGAGTCGCGACGCACAATCGAGGCGCGCGCGCGCGCGCGCGCGAGCGCGGTTGTCGGTCGACCATAAGCCGAAACCGCGGTCCATAAATAATTGATGTAATAGGAAAAATATATAGATATGTATGCAGTGCTTATATGCACGTAAACAAAAATATATTTGTTTTTCTCACTCACCGAAAAAGTCCTCCCAGCTAACCGAGCCGTCGGAGTCGACGGCGTTGACGCTCGCAGCTTCCGCAACGTCCGCCTCGCTGCCCATCGCGTCCCTCGTCTCGTCGATCGTCAACGTTAACCACGTTGCTACTCGCGCCTGCACGATCATCGCGCGTCACATCGCGCGACGTCTCGCCGGGCCGTGCCGAGCGACGCGGTCGCGCGCCCACGAGCACACGCCGATCACGACTGACATGACATGTATTTCGGCGCCGAAAGTATCCGCCGTCGGAGGAGGGTGAACGATCGCGGGGCCGACGAACGAGAGGCGTACGCGCACGCCGGACGGAACGCGACTGACACTCTGAGTACTCTGACAGTACTGACACCAACACCACCGACACCGACTGACGCGGCCGCGGCGCAGCGCGGCGTGGCGCGACGCGCCAAAACTTGCCGAGGAGGGTGAGCGATCGCGAGGCAAAGCCGACGGGTCGGATCGGACACCGTGCGCGCTGTACACATCGCACACGACGCGGTTGGCGGTCGCAGGATGAAACTGGATGAAACGCGACTGTCGAGTGTCGACTGACACCACGACGTCCACCGTCCACGACCGCCACGACCGGCGCGCGGCGCGCGGCGCGGGCGCGCCGATTGCCGAAAATCGCCGAGGGTGAACGATTCCGCGGACCAACGGAGGTTCCTCTGTTCCTGAGAATTCTGCGAAATGTATATAATCCCCATTATATACACCCCGCATTTCTTGAGAATGCAAATTTATTTCAATCTGTATACATAAACGTGCTGTAAAAAATGAAAAATGTTACATAAGTAAAATATAGAAGGACTGCACTGAATGTCGAAGTATATAATTTTGTTGGCAAATGTATACTGAAAATAATAAAATGTATATGCTTATCTTTATAAAAAAGCGTACAATGCTAGAGAATCGCAAAAAAAAAAAAAAAATGCTAATAATAATAAGTAATTGATATTTTCTTAATATATCGATATGTGTACATAGATTTTCGGTAATTATATCGTCGGAATTACTTATTATATTATTAAATTACTGATGAATACTGATATAAGATTTGTAATAGTAATAATTTGATAATGGCAATATATATCAATGTGTGTATATAATATATAGAATATATATGATTATACATATAATATTATATTATACAGGGTGTTCTAAAAAGGTACGGCAAAAATTTAGGGAGATATTCCTCACACCTAAAGGATGAAAAAATGTTATATGAACATGGGTGTGGAAACGCTTTTTTCAGGAGTTATGTTGAAAATACTGTTGACTGTATTACTTACACAAGAAACAATTTAGGATTAATTATTGTGTAAACAAGTAACCATAACATTAGAGGTCAATATTTTTCTGATTTCTGCCTGGCAGATAAGGTCACTACCTCATTTTAGCATACTCAGAAAAGAAGCTGTAACTCCTGAAAAAAGCGTTTCCGCACCCATGTTCATATATAACATTTTTTCATCCTTTAGGTGTGAGGAATATCTACCTAAATTTTTGCCGTACCTTTTTAGAGCACCCTGTATTTTGATATTACTGAAATTTATGCATACGTCGTACGCTATAACTTACTCGCTAACTTATATACATAACTTTTCGAAATTGATATTTATATTCATCGGCTCCTACTTCATTCAATTACTACACAAAATCAGAAAATATGAGCAATGTAATCCGACATTTTTTATACGATTTTTTAATCTATATATCCGTGCTGAGTGCTTAAAGTTAATTTGAAATGACATCGAGTGGCCCCCGACGGCCAATACGACCCGCTGGAATAGTGGAATCTTTCTCGGGACTGTCGAAAGAGCGGTATTTCGGAAGATATATCCGAGGTGTTTCGATGAGAAAGTGGAACCGAGAGATGCGCGGCATTGCGTGGAATATTAACAAGCGGCGTAACGTCTCTCTCTCTCTCTCTCTCTCTCTCTCTCTCGAAATAAAAGATCTCCTGAATATACATATATATATATATATATATATATATTGCTCAACCAGGCGCCGTGAAAGTCGCTGCTACACATTCTTACGACCTTCCCTCCCCCCGCTTCCCGTCCCTTTACCCCCCGCGCCGGGCTGCGTTTATTTTTTGGAGGAGCGCGGAATACACGCACCTACACGCGCGCATATATTAGGGGCCCGCTACGAATCGCCGCACGATACGTCCACGGAATCGCCGGAGTTCTATTATTAGACGGCCGGCGCTCGCCGTTGCATCCCGCGACGGCGGGATGAATGGAGAATGCTCTCTGAACGTTTAGGATGTCGCCCCTTAACCCGCCGCGAACGAAAATTATCTTGCTCTCCGGAAAATGAAAACCGAAACGACGAGCTTTCGAGCACGCCTCTCTGACTCTGATCGATCTTGTCTTTTCACTCTGATATTTGTAAATAAATTTAATAATACGAATCGCATGTCGATTTAACTTAATATAATTTAGAAACTCAATTCATTAATTATGTAGGTATTTCACAAGAAATTCAATACAGAAATTCAACTCGTTAATTATTTCACAAATTCTTTTATATATTTGTAATATTTTGTATGATTTCTATTTCTTTCGAAAAGGAGTAAGTGATGAAAAAGGGAAATGGCGAAATTTAATTAATATAACGGTTAATCATGATCAGATTAATTAATTATCCATATACATTTTGTAGTATTAATTAACACACGTATTAATTTAATAATTTATAAGATAAATATTTATAATGTGTGCATGCAATAATAATAATATGAAGGAAAAAATCATTCGATCCGTTGATCATACATGTTCGTTTTATATTTCGCACCGTAATAAACAACGTACATATACAAGATGGCTATAAGAAAAATGCCGATGCGAGTACATAATCTAATACACAGTTTATTACATACACTTTTCTTTTGTTATTATCTAGTAGTTACATCTCTCTCACTTGAACTTAAATTATCGCGCCTTACGAAACAATAGTCGTTTCTCTAACAATACTTAGGAGAACGCGCTCTTGTTGCGCCGTGACTTTAATTATTACCACTATAAAGTCCGTTTTACTGCCAGATATCAACTTATACAAAGTAATGTAGATAATGATTATATATTTGGCCGTACAAAATATTGATGGATAATAGATGTTCTCTCCGTAGAGACTTTGCCATTATCCTTTCAAATCTATCTCGCGCGGTATTTAATTGAGTAGACAGTTGGATACTTCCGGGATACCAAGTATGTACCTCCATTTTCCACACTTAAATAAAATGACAAAAAATTTCACAAGTTGAAATAAAATATAAATACGAATGATGTGCGATCGGTGACAGATAGTTTCGAGCAATGACGATGTTCTTGTGGCACACAGGTACATATAAAATGTATACATTAACTTAAGATCATACAAATAAATTATCACAAATGTATTGTAAAAAAGGTATGACATAAATCAATAAACGAATCACGATAATGAAAGCGTTAACAATGATTAAACATCTATTAATAATGTTTTTTAAACTTAGAGATTAGAGATACCTATCTAACACTATATGAAAGATAAAAAGTCACAGCATGGTGTGAAAGTAAAATTGACTAAATCGCGTAAATTCCGGTATATAAGCTCAAAAGTTATGCGATCGATTTATCAAATCTCTCACTCGAACAGCATATAAAAGAACGTGATCTTATTTCGGTCGTATGTTTTACTAATATTCTTCGGTAATGAATCTTATTATCCTCCTTCGAACATCAGTACCACTTTTAAGTGTCATGATGATTTTAAGTGTCATAAATTTAATGTATATTACATTATGATTTATATTTACGATTTGCATACTGCATATATAGCAAGTACGTATCATTGAAATTGATGTGTCTTTGAGTACGTTATTATAAAAATTAGCGGAACGAATTAGTTTGATGAAGAAATGCCGTATCTACAGAGTCAATGTTAACAAAGGAAAGCGTGCGACGTGCGTAATGCGGAAAGAATCTGTGCTCTCTTCCTACACCGCTCAATCTTGTATGAAACGTTGAAGTCACATATCTACACACATGGATAATTCCTCAACATTTTAAAATCATCCTTGAGCAGCTAAATAGGGAGACACAGTAGTTATGGAAAACAAGATTTTATAAAGAGTATGACAAAACCACACGTTACCTCTTTCCTTTGATATTTCTTTATGATCTATATTGCACAAGAATATTCTTAAATCAAGATCTTTTGTATTATCCGTAATTATCCATTATAATTTTTTGTATAATTATTTGCTATTTTGCTCAATTTCATTTTTGTATCTGAATACTGTATTTTATCTGTTTAAAAAACAAGAGATGAAAATATAAAAAATTTTACAACTGCCTGCTATGTTATCGGTCAAATCAATCTGCATTTATCACTGTCCAATTAGATTGTAAATATGTAACTAAAATATTGATTAATCTGATTGATTTTAATATAATATCACACCTATAACACTGCGCAATATTAACGTTAAATAAATTCAACCTAATAACTAAATTGCAAAGTTTACTTGTACAATCGTAAATCAATAGACATTGCGTCCTTTAGAAATATTACGACATCCACACAATCAACGTTTCTATATCAACATATTAATTCTATTGAATCTCTGCAGTTTCATACTAGGAAGTCACTTAGCATTATTCATTAATGTTACCGCTATTTTGTTCGCTATACAACTATTTAAAAGTTCTATCCTGTATTGGATAACGTTATCGAAGAGCAAATTATACAATGATGAAGCAGTCTTAAACAAATTGGCGCGATGTAGGTATATCTATAACATCGTCAATGGATGAGATTTTGTGAAATAATACTTAATTTCATATTTCCTATTAAAGTGAATGCCGATGGTACCATTGTCAGAAATCTTTATAATACTAATAGGATCAATTTCCTTTTAAGATGAGCCTTTCCTTCGTTTATGAGTAAGCTTGGTTGGGTCGTCCTTAATCTCTTGTTTCTCAGCTTCAAATCCTATATGTGTAAATAGTAAATATATATCAGATATACATTATACATATAATTCCTAAATCAAGAAGTATACATATGGTGGCTTATCACTACCGCATATATTTCTAATAACAAAATTTTCTTAACAGATTTATAGAAATATTTTTTTTTTAACAAAAAGTATCAGTGGTATTTCCCAAACTTAGTTCAATGTTTGAATTTATGACTGTAAAATGATTTCCTGCAAATTAATCCTGATAGATAAAAACTAACTGGCCATTCAATTCGTTAGTACATCAGTAACGCATTAAAGTTGACTTAATAAATGCTTGATTCGTAATAAATTATTACCTAAATCTGATATTAATTAAAAATACAGTAGTAATATATCACACTATATGTTTCGATGTTTACATATATTGTATGTGCATATGAAATAAAATCTTACGTTTTCTCTTTGCCACACGTGAACGTGTTACTCGCGAACTATTTTGAGAGCTGGGAATGGGCGTCTCGATCTTTTTTCTTAATCGCGCAACTTCTTCCATTGCGGGTGTCATCCATTTTGGTTTGAGTTCATTACTGGAGATTCAAAAAACCAGATATTAAAACAATTAAACGCCAGTAAAGATATAAGTAATGTAAAAAAAAATATATGAGCTGCAAAACTGGATACTTACTCCGATGATTTTGGTGGCGCTTTATGCCTAAATGAACCTGATTGCCTCTCCTTCATTTTACGAAGTACTTCTAACATTGCGTACGTCGGCAGAGACGGTGGCCGCGGAGACTCGGCCGATGGTGGTGTAAGAGGCGGTGTGAGAGGCGAAGGTGGCAGTTGAGTACTGATTTTCGCAAGTTTGTCTGGATGCAGCGCTAACACTGCTTCCCAACTAAACTCTCTTTTCTGAACTGGTTGCTTAGGCTGCGTATTTCGTGTTATTCGTATCTAGAGTAAATTATATCAAAGTAATAATCAATTGTGCGTGTATGTATGTGAGCTTATGAATTAGCAGATACTTCAGGTAAATTTTTACCTCGCCATTTACAGGCCTGCAAGGTTTCCTTTCTCTCAAGTATGGTCGCTCAAAAAATATAGAGCTTGTAAGATTTTCATTGGACTCTTTCACATTATACAGACATGTAGGAATATTGCCATCTTGGCTACTGTGTAGAAATAAATTCCGTAAATAGGAATAGTTGGGCTTGGTCTCAAATTCTAGTTCGGTAATGTACTTCATATATTTCATGATTGCAGCTAGAAAAAATAAATATATAAAATAATATATAAACCCATACTATGTACGTATCTAGGATAAATCTTTTTATTAGTTACTTATAATATTTTTACTAACCTGGTGGTTTTTTCTTGTGAGGGAAGCACTTGTCCATAAATAGAGGCAAGTCTGATAAGAGAATCTCTTTTTGTTGATGAACCTCTTCGGGATCCATAACAAAATCTATTTCATCACTATCTTTCTCCCAAGGTAGTTTTCCACACAACCACTGTATAATATTATATCCTAAAGTCTCTAAATCTCCTCTCCTTGAATGTGCTGAAAAATATTTTATTTAATGAAAGCGTAAATTTAATTTTATTTAGCGAGAGCTTACTTTGTCAAATACAGTTACGCATTAAATTGCTCTTAATAAATCCTTTGCTAATATTAAACAGCTTGATTATTCTCTTCAACTCTTCTTGAGAAAGAAAATTTTATATTTTTTTATAATCTTGATACACAAAAACTTACAAGTATGCAAGAATATTTGTTACTGAAATGATCGACATACTTCCATGATGAGCGTCCCGCGATGTAAATTCTAAAGTGCCCTCATGAGCTCTTCTCTCATCATGTACAAATGGTTTATGTTCACCGGTTCCTGTGCGGAAACGATATGCCAATCCGTAATCTACTAAATACGCCATAGATTTTTCCTTTCCTATTCCGCCACCATATGACAACAAGATATTTGGTCCCTTAATATCCGCATGAGCATATCCCTTACTGTGAATATACTCCAACGCATCCAACTATAAAAAAGATTAAAATTTTTGAGTAACCGCAAGCTCAAGTCAATCGACCATTAATTACAAAATTTGCAATTCCAAGCGTGAAACTTACCATTTGTACAGCCAACGTATTAACGAGTCTTGTTGGTAATTTCTTTCTATGCGATAGGAATAGTTTTCCGATATCTACTCCGTATCGCGGTATCACTAGAAACCTGTATCGTTGACCTCCATAAACGTGAGAGCCCGATCCTTCATATGTAGGGACACCGATTCTTCTTTTTCCCTGAGACTCACACCAACTTTTGACTGTAAAATATACAGAACATCAAAGATACAATCGTTCCATGTATATGTATACATAAAGATTTAGAGATATACATCTCTAAATTATAAATGTGATATAAATTTTGTTACGTGCATGTTACTTACTCATGTGCTTGCGTGCTGCCCTTATATAAAAATTCATTTCAACAAATAATGGCCCATTATTATGAGGTTCAATCTTTACGACATATTTTGCATCTTGACCAACAGGTGATGTAATGTCGTTAGAGGCTGTAAAAGGAACAAAAATGTCATATAATTCACACACAGTTCTACACATATGGAATACATGATATTTCAAAGTTATAAGTGAAAACAGATTATAAATGTAAAAATATTTACCAAGGTAAATATCTCCAAAACCACCGTATCCGATGGTGTTTCCCAGCCTCCATTTATTCTGTGTAATGTCCGTTAAGATTTCCTCCGCTGGCAGTTGCGCTGGTAACTTACAACCTGCAGCTGCCACTCTCTTCATAGGCACCTCTTCTGCTCGTCTTGGTGGCATTCTGTCGCTATTAAATCATTCATATATATATATATATTAAATTCACTATGCAATTCGTCACATCTCACACAGAGATCATCCAACACTTGTTCTTGCTATCAAAATTGTATCGTAAAGAAATAAAGCATATTTGCGAGCATAATTGACACAAATGTGATAGCAATGAATGGCATAAAAAATCTTACAATCTTATACAAACAAGAAACACACACACACGTCAAGGATATAAATAGTCTTACACTTTATTTTTTCATTTATTTCTTAAAAAATGTCGCCTATATACATTTTCTGAGATGCTTTATTTAATATTAATTAAGTAAAAATATTTATTTCGTTGTTAAAATAATACATACAATATATGTATATATCATGTATATTAGTTTCCAAGTTGCGTAGACAAATTTTTACAACATTAAGGATGCCTACATATACATTTGTAATTAAGAGTAAAAAGCAGATGTTTGGTACATAACATTAAAGAAAATCATATATATATTTGTCTCGATTAAGACAGATATATGCTAAATTATACTCTTTAATAAATATACGAAGTTACTAGTATTGCGTGTTACTCTATAGGATATAAATTAAAATGTAAGTACATAGGAATTGTTGTAAATCGACAAGGAGATTACTGAGTATTCTTTAGTGACTACGCCATAAATAGCAAATCACCTGCACTACTTTGCACGCTAAAAGCTATTATACATGAAGTGATTAAAATTACAAGAACATGAGGTAAATGTATCTTGACTCGTAAAATATCTAATGTTAATAATGTTAATATCGTCACATTCTTAATGAGATATGTATCAGATATTTTATCTGCCAAAGTCCTAATATTATGTTTCTGCGCTTAAATACCTTTATGTACAATGCTCTTTAGAACCAATGTGAAATAATGCAAGTAACCGAATTAGCGACAGACGAAACTCATGACTTTTAACACTTGCAACAATTTTTGGTAACACGTTGACTTACATGATGCAATGTTAAACAATGATAAATCATTATAATGATCCTAAATTTTTATATACAATTCATAGAAGACGTACAAACTACAAAGAAAGGAATGAAATCCCTCGCAAACGCGTCGAATAATTAATTACTAATTAACAAAATAACCAGAAAGAACTCCAATAAATACCGCGATCAACAACGGATCTTCGTGCACGAGTGCGTTCATTACAAATTCATTTTGATCGTCGATAATAGAGCACCGCCGACACAACACCGAATTGATTTAAAAACCAAACGCATCAACATGCCTTTCTATATACATAACAGCAGTATACTTACATGGACGTACGTACTTTTCTAACAATCTTTTTTCTCTACTCTTTTGTATCAGCCTATTAGTTTAACATGAGGAACTCATGTCGCGCATCTGAACGGCAAGCACTCGTGGAGAACGTCTCGAACGAGAGAGTTCGCAGTCTGTTTTCTGTTAGGTCTCGCTGGACGCCAAGCGCATATGATAGGAGGTTAGTCACGACGAGGATCGCAAGCGGAAGCCCGGCTCATACGATACGTGTGCGTCGTCGTTCGAGGCTACGAGGAGTACGAGGTACCGCGCTCGACGATCAGCCGGCCGCGGCGTGGCGTCTCTTGAGCCTTTTCTCAAAAACGCGCGGGTGCCCGCGGTGCGTACGAAAACTACGAGAGATTTGCAACGCACGAAGAAAAGTAGGCTTAGCAAGCGGGACGCTGCCGTCCCGATGATCTTGTGCTACGAGCTTGCGACGTCTAACGAGAAATCGCCGCGTACGTTCAACGGATGCGCGAGGCGACGTTTCGCCGACCACTCGTCGGTGCAGCTGTACAACGCGAGCGGAGAGCGCATTCGAAGCCGAATACACCTGCCAATGTTCGCGACAGCTCGCCGCCGCTTTCAGCCTGTTTCAGCCGATGGACACGGTCGAGTCGCAACACTCGCAACCTGTGACGTCTCTCGATCCGTCTCGGGACTCACGGGAGTCACGGGTACTCGCGCGCCTCTCCGCACCGAGACCGACAAATCACATCGCACTGCCTCGTAAACACCGCTTCTCTCGCAGGTGCGCCGATCAGCTGGAATCCGTCAATCCGTCTCCGACGGCACTCCTCGCGTAGGAGCAGCGCGTCTCGCGTATCGCGCGACAAGCGGGCAGCTTCCGGCTTTCGACTTTCGACCACTTACGTTACGACCAGCCGAACCGACCTCGGTCTTTTTTTCGAATGTGACAGAACGCAACGGAAAGCGATTGGCTAATGGGGAATTCGCACCGCGCGCGATCCACAGCCAACAACGTCCGGCGTCCAATAGGAAGGCGGGTTTTCTAGGAACGACGGTGTCTCCGGCTGGGCTCCGTAGGGAACGCGTTCGCTCATTGGATCGCTTGTACGTCGCACGCGTGTGAACTTTGCGTAAAACCGGCACACACGACCGGCAGCAAGGAAATTGAATTTTTTTTCCTCGGAATGTTTCGGAACGCCGGCATTGTGGAAACGCTGACTTTCACAGTTTTATGTCAATTCCTACCAATGTAGATTAATTTTAATACCGGTTGAACTTATTTTTTATCTTTTTTAAATCTTATTAGAAGTAAAAAACATCGGTTTTTCTAATTCTTAGAACTAGGAAAAGATAAAAAGTAATTGTCTCGATTTAACTTACTTTTTTTAAAACTTATTTTTTACCCTTTTCTAATTCTTAGAACTAGAAAATACAGGTTTTTTAAAATTAATTCTTCGAACTAAAAAAAAGAGAAAAAGTAAGTTGAACTGAGATTAAAGTTAATCTACATTGGTATAAGGATATTATAATTTTAGGATGTTTCAAAACTCACAGAAAAAAATGTTTCACTTTTTGTTCAAAAATATTTGTAAAATAAAGAAGATATATAAACGAGGAAGCAATTAAGAATATACAATTAATTTGAATTAACTTTAGCCGATGTTTACAACGGGCGCATAATTGTTTGATAAAATTTAAGGATTTAAAGGCTATTGAATTTTATTCTAAATACATACGTACATTTTCTTTATGCTCAACTGCGAGAGTTAATAATTTACATCGGACTGTGTTCAATGCGAAATGAACAGAAGGCCGCACTTGTAAGAGATTTTGTAAAATTTTGAGAGTTGGAGGTATCTAATATATAAAGATAAATATACATATACACACCGAAATATAAGATATATCTTGCCTTAAAATATAGGTATATATATAAAAAATTCATTCGCTATGACTTTAAATACATAAAAATGGAAATAAGAGTGTGCCACATTGACAGTGTCTGGCTCCTATTCACTATATATATATAAAAATAAATGAATAATTATTTGGAATACGATAAAGGTGAAATTGCGATGTCGATGATAAAGAGCAAGAGTGCTCTTCGATTCACATGTAATGAGTAGAACCGCATCTGTGCCGAGCTCTCTCCTTTAAAAGTTTCACTACGTCTTCTTCTTTGGTAATTAACCGATCAGTCACTGAAGGTGAGGCAGGAATTCGACGCAAGTACAATTCTTCGCAACACCGGAACAAAACAGCATTTTTGCTGTCGATTGTACGTGTACAACATGCGCGCGTATCCTAAAGTCATTTATTTCATAATCTCCTTTATGCCAGTCAATTTCGCACTTACTTCCCACAGACGGAGCGCTACCTCCGGATCCAGATCCTTTTTAGAGACGTAGAGCTTGCAGTCGCGATACAGATGTCCGCTTTCTTCGGACAACGACGATTCTGTTGCACAATGCAATACCGTTTGCGCACCCTATGAATATCGATTTGCTAGAAAGCATTTTCCAGTACTGAAAGATTTTTTAAGGATGTTCTGGCGCTAACATTATAACATTGACAATATCCTAAAAAATTAATAGATTGCTTCTATTTATTATCTGAACACGTGTGTAAAATTTCAAGTCGATTCCCTAACCGGTTCACGAGTTATTCAACTTTCAATTTTGCATGAGTTCTTATGGAATAGCAGCATATTCCCACGTATATAAATGAAATTATAAGGAAGCACGGGAAGCACCATTGACAATATTCTGACTTTGTTTGAGAGTAAATAAAATACTGAGCAACGTTTATAAAAAATTTGATATTAATTCACTAACGCGTTCTCAAGTATATTAATAAAAAAGCAATGTAAACTTCCGAAATAAGCTACGATACACAGGGTTAGAAAGGTAAATATTATGTCAATGAGATATTTTACGTATCTTATGTGTTCTTAAGTATTATTCGATGTATGTACCTATACATTAAATATTACTAATACACGTAACGTTTTTCTTCGTTCCTTACACTTGCCAGGTAAAATTCACGTCCAAAAGTTTTTGCTGACAATCACAAAATTAGCAAAATGTGCGAATATATTCATTTGTAATGCCAAATATCATATTAACTGGCATTGTTTAATTCCTTTACGTGATACGAGCACATATGGTGCACATATTAACCTACTAAAGCATAAAATTTCACCCAATTTCAAATTGAAGTAAACTTTTGTCTGGGTTTGTATAGCCAGAACATCCTTAAGATGGGTTGCATGGCAATTCATGTATTTACCTGATTTGGAGTGCGTAGAAACATGAGAGCAACAGGCGAGAAGATGATATAGTGAAACCAGCTTCTTTTCACGTTCCTGAATAGACCAGTATAGGTAAATCCGGGACATACCATGTAAACATTAATACCGGTATTTTCCATCCGTTTCGCAAGCTCGGCGGCAAAGTACGCGTTCGCGAGTTTCGAATTACAATAGCCAGGGTTCATCCTGCTTTTCACTGGCAATCCCTTCTCGCCATTCAAGTTTGAAAAGTCTATTACTCCAGATTCCAGCAGCTTGGACGTCACTACTACTATTCTATATGATAAAGTTTTAATTTAATATCGTTTTGTGGCAAAGTCTAAAGTATTAATCGTATAATTACTAACCTGCCGGGAGCGCTTTCCTTCAGACGATCCAGAAGTAAATTGGTAAGTAGAAAGTGGCCCAAGTGATTCACTCCGAAATGGATCTCGAACCCGTCTTTCGTCAACGCGTGATCTTTGAGAGGCGCATATACTCCAGCATTATTGATCAGCACATGAACTTGAGGAAATTTCTTTAGCACCTCATTGGCAAAATCTCTGATCGATGAAAAAGATGCAAGATCCAATTCCATGGGAATCTGCAGAAAGAGATAACCATATCAAATATACATAAAGTTAGAAAGAGAGATAGAAACTCCCCCAAACAGCATGTTAAGAGTTTTTACGACATTTTTTAGATATGTGCGTTGTCTGGGAATAAAAAGTAATAGAAACAAAATTTCATAATTTGATATGTAGGGGTTAAAATTGGCTCAACTTTACTAAAGGAACACTATTACCAATTCGCCAGTAAGTATCTTGCTGCGTATCTCCGTTATGGCATTCTTCGCGCTTTGTACATCCCTGCAGGCCATGATGACTGTGGCCCTCCGCTTGGCCAGCTCCTTCGCTGTCTCCTTGCCGATGCCGGAGTTTGCGCCGGTCACGAGAAACACCCGACCCTGCAGATTGCTGGTGCTCCTGCATCTTCCCCAGGTGCGCTCTCGACATTTGCGTAGCAGGCCGATGAGCAGAACCACCGGGAGTATGAAGTAACACCACGAAGATACCATTGTTGACACTGTTGACAGTGGGCTTCAACCTCGCGACATGAGACTATTTCGGGCGCAGCGCCGTAAATTACGATGACTGGGCTTAAACACGAGGGCCGCTAATGCATATTAAACGTGGCACAATACGCGCGTTTCTCAGACCTTTGCTCCTGTCGAGTGGAGCTTCACTACTCTAATCTGTCACGTACATACAACATCGTGACTGCAAACGGAATGAGTCGCATGTGATATTGTGATGCGCCGCGACCAAGCGCAAAAACATCGGTCCAAACTCCAAAGGCGAATCTTATCTCGACTACTTACTCCGAGCGATTCTGCATCTCGATTCTCGAGACGTCACGAGGCAATCTCGCGCGAGAATTTATCAGAGATAACCTGAGCTGAGAGTAGCCATGGGCGCAATCTGTGCAAACTGCAATATGTTACTTTATTTTAAAGCGCCTCTATGTCCATAAAATGTGAACATTCAACTATGTAGCCAATATTTATGAATCCCATAGGTAATGACTACAATTTTGTGGTTCTCTTCCGTGTTATGTTCAGGATTTAATTTTTGGTTCTTTTTCCGAAAAGAATCAATTGTGAACATTATAGCATGGAAGAAAATAAAAAATTGTGGACATAATTACTACAAAAATGGATATAGCGGGTCCATGCTACGCCTATAACATTCGTGTTATTATACATGTACATATATGTATGTATAATATGTATATTGTCAGGGTTGAAAAAGTTACTTTTTGTAAAAGTATCTAGTTACAGTTACAGTTTTTTTCACTGAAAAAGTAACTAGTTACAGTTACAAGTTATCGACTCTGAAAAGTAACATGTTACAGTTACAGTTACTTAAAAAGTAACGATTCAGTTACTTTCTTGCAATAATTGTGTACTACTATTTTAAATATAAGAATCTTATATATTTCAAACTTTTTACTTAATTTATTATGTACTACATACCAACATACTTATAATTATATATCATATAATATTTTGATATGTTTTAATCTTTTAATATTGTCACGAACTGGTTAAAGAGAATTTTACGAGTCCGTTTTTGGGTCAATACATTCAAGTACTTTACCCGGGATTTGGACTAGGCTGTGTAATTAATCTGGGCCAAAAAGAAATCGTATTTTGTAAACCTTATAACGAGGATCAGATTTATTTATCGAATCTAAATTTGGGTATTCAATTTTGAAATCAATAGGGATGACCTTGTAGCTTTGGAACTTGTTGAATTGTATTACCTCGAATTCCGGTTTCGAGTTCTTTTAATTAATTTAGGAAAAACGGGAAAGGATCCTGGTCGGATTGAATCGCTGACTTGATTTGATGTTTAATTTTTTTAATTTGGATTCTTCTGTCTCCTTTCTTAGGCATAGGAATTTGAATAACTGTTGCCACTCGCCTTGTCAGCGACAGTTAAAGATGGAGTACCCTGTTGCCACACGCCTTGGCAGCGACAGGTCTGGATAGGTGTTTCTTAGGGATGGTAAATTTTAGCAAAATAAATTCAGGATTTTACCCTTTAAAAATAATACCCTTTATTGTGAGACGCTCTCGTTCTACAAGTGTTTATACGAGATGTTGCAACGAATTGACTTGTAATAAGAAAGCCGCTCAAAGTAAAGATTCAGAGTGAAACTGCGAATGAATTATGGGCAAGAGTAAGATCGAAGCCCGAAGGAGCAAAAACTAAAGAGCGCCGCGACATTTTTTAACGCCTATTTATACCCAAGTGGTGAGAACCCCCCGCGCGAGCTTCTCTCCACTTCGTACATATCTTTGTGGAGGAGGAAGGTATTGTTTCAGGGTGTAATTCTATGCCCGTGAGCCCCGCGACCCGGCAACAACGTCGCCTGGTATCGTCAGAAATCGGATCAATAATCGATAACTGATATTACCGATGATTTCATTCTTCTTATTTCAAATATAATTCAAATATAATTCAAATATAATTCGTCCGCTCGTAACACCTTCCCCCTTAAGTCATACGTGGTACGTTATGTTACCGCGTATGAGCTATGTGATTGAAAGGAAAACTATGTGATTGAAAAGAAAATGTTTATAATATAATCTTGTTGTTTTATTTTAAATATATCGTAATGAAGTAAAGATATAATGTACGCAGTTCGTAAAATTTAATTTATGTATATATTTTTTAAGTAAAATATAAATCCAAAGAAAAATTTTAAATAACATTTGGATGATTATAAGTCGGATATACTATTGTTTAAAATAAATGTGTACGCAACGTATATAATTATCGGGTTAAATATGGTACGGATGTAACGTACAAAAATCGGATTAACTAAAGTAAATATAATAATGTATGATATGTATGGTTATGTATACATAAATCACAAGAAAATATGATCCCGCAAGAAAATATTGTTTAGGCAAAAATATTGGTGACATAAGCAATTTTCTTAAAACTATTGTTAATGTTGATAATGTTAATTGTTAATGTTAATTAATAATGTATAATCAATAATGAATTAATAATGTATAGTCAATTACGTATACTATCTCTTTTTTTTTTTTTTTTTTTTTAATACCTTCTACGTAGTTCTACTTCATAATTTCTCTCTCGTGCATTTTCCGCCTCGAATGTCCTCTTTCTTACTAGGAACTCTTCAATACAGTCCCGGCACTGATGTGCCGGTCTGATCCACATTAATGGTTCATTACAAATACAACAATCTACCTTTGTTTCCATCGGTATATCGTAAAGTGGTGAGCTGATCGAGTGCCACCTTACTCGTGATTCATAATCCTGCAGATCCAGTCCTTGTTCAATGAAGCAGTTCCTGCAATATCTTCTTCTTGGCCAGTATATTTCAATATAATATATCCCATCTTCTATCGAGCGGATGCACCAGCTCCTCAACAATATTGAGTATGTCCTCGGATAGTCTATCGGCCGTACTCCGTCGATTGGGCCGTATTTTTCGTTTTTCTCCTGCTCAGTCCTCTCATCGGTTTTAGGTGGCCTCATTTTCTGTTTGTTTGTTATTAGTTAGCATCTTTAGGAAAAATGTTTTTACAAATTTACTTTCACAAGTTTTTTTTTACCTTTATGAATTCGTTTTTGCACAGCACTGATTTTATTGTCGTTTTTACTGTACTGTTCTTTCACCGTCGTGTCTGAATTAATACTGACTGTCGTCCACGAGTGTCACTTGTCCACTCGTCTTATCTTAATGTAAACTGGTTACCGAAAACCTAAACCCTTCTCAAATTCATTGATATAGGTGTCTTATGACTAATTATCGGCTCTTAAGATTTTCGCGTTTATAATCGCGGATATATGCTCTGAGTTTCTTTGTGGATAGTTATTTTGTTCATTTTTTTTATTTTATTTTCTTCGGAAGTAGAGCAATTTATAGCGTTAATATGTTGTGGATTTATTGTATTTGTATCTGTTTTTTTGACTTGTGTTAATGTTGGTGTACTGGCTGTTTGTGGTGTACTAGCTACTGACTCTTGTTTTGACGATGTTTGATTTCTTTCCTGATTTTCTTCCTTTCCTGTTGTAATTTTTAAGTACAAGCTTTAGTTGTGACTACGTTTAAGTCCGTAAGTAACGGCGCGTGGTTTACTAGAGTGAAGATTTGTACTTAAAAATTCACGAATTTATTGGACAACCAATATCCAGTCCCGACCGAATTTGGCGTTTCCTTTAATTATTGATTTAATTATTGATTATCTTATATACGGTTGTACTTTAAATTTGCTTATTAGAATAAATATGTTGTGGATCTTGTTTTATATTATAAAGTCTCTACCATAATAACTTACAAAATTTATTCTACACATTGACCGACCTGGATGAAATTTTCATTAGGAGAGACCGGGGCTAGAAGTCACACGAATTAGTCGTCACAAAGCTTATCTCAGTTAATAGATTGAGAGGCATATTCTTCTCTATAGTATAAAGTGCCCCTATCGTGTTAGTTGGGTGTACAAAAAAGCTTGTTGCAAAGACATCGCATGTAATATTTACGATATTTATTTTTGTTGGTTTTTGGTATTACTAGTAGTAAAATTTCTTTAGTCATAAGAAATATTATAGTTTTAGATAATTTTTCCTGTATTTAGTTAACCGTCATTGCAAAATAGTTTATAAATATAATCTTCTCTATTCAAAATAACCGTTCAGGGTAAATTGTCTCAAACACGTATTTGAGTCGTTGTCAACTCAAAGTTTATGAAAGTATTACAAAGTTTATGAGAATTATTATTCCTTTATTTACTCTGAGTTTATGAAAATTATTACAAAATTTATGACGAGGTTTATGAAAATTATTAATTTTTCCTTCAATAATTGTTTAATTCATGCTGCGATATATTATTAAGTTAAATCTACAAAAAACTCACTAATTTTAGTAAAATATTAAAACAGGAACTATTTTTATAGTATGTTCCTCTACATGAAAGATACATGACAACTAAATCCAGAGTCATGTGACAACCAACACTAGGTATGAGGTAAGTCGTCACATTTGCACGACTTTGCTTATAAATAAATAACTTTTTTGTGTATAAATATATAGAGATCTAATATTTTTTTTCTTTTACCTAAAGAATGTAACTACATTATAAAGTTGTGGTATATAATATTATAAGATATTGCACTTTTTTTAAAAAATCATTATTTAAAAAGCGTGAAAACATTCCTCTGTCTTTCCTACTCTCTAGACCTCTGCGGAAAGTACGGGCTACCGGGCTACTCTCCCACAGATTTCCCCTTAATTGAGATCAAAGCTCAAGCTCAACGCCGGTCTTTAACATTTAGAGGACGGGCAGGTTTTTTCATGACTTTATGATTTTTATTTATAGCTTTCATATGTATGTGAAAGTGTTATATTACGAAAAACAAGCGACCCCCGTGAAGCCTACAAATAGACCTCCTGTCCGGTACATTGTTTTCTTAAGGTGGTTCTTGCAGTACTTTGAAGTCACAAAAACAACTATTGTTACTAGTGACAAATATGAATGATTTAGGATGTAAAAATCAGCATACATTTAAATTAATTATTCCGTAAGGTTTTTTCTCATTAAACCGTCGCTATATAAACTGAAAATAGCAGAGCGAAGTCACAAATTTGACTAGAGAATGGTAGGACACGCGCCTTGTGTGTCAGCTGACGCGTGCGCGTTGCTAAGCAGCCACTCAAGACGGCCGCCATGACTTTCATGTCGTGTCAAAAGTTGCCGAAAGTTTGTCGAAAGCTTCGCTTTATTTATATACGGTACGGTCAATCAGTTTGGTGTCGCGTCCGTATCTTTAGAAATGTTTATTGCATCGATTAAACAGTTTTTTATTTGTTCATTTACTCGAGAAGTATGAACGTATTCCATGAATGTGCGATTACATGGGATAATAGAGAAAGGGGGGTCAAAATTGACAAAGTTTACGGACATATATCTCCGGAACCAAGCGATTAAAAAATCCGAAATTTTTCAGACACACTCTAGGAACGTTATCCTTTCATTTAATATCATATTTTCCGGGCTATCTACATTTGACCTAAATGCAAGAACCACCTTAATCGTATCAAAAATGGAAAAATTGCATAAAACATTCATATAATAGTAAATTAAGAAAAATTATTATTTATATTTAATTTTGAATGAGAAATGTATAAAAATACTTTTTGGGCGCCGTTTTATATCGCATGCGATTCAAGAAAGAAAAGAAATATATCACAAAGCGCGTGCGTTCCTGGCGCGCTACCTACAAAGGATCGATATACTCCAACTTATTATTTGAAAAAGAAATGTATAGATATACCTATGCGTTCTGTTCTTACAGAAAAGTTACAAATTGATTGGCTCTTGTGTGACTATTAGCTTTGTACGTACGGCATGTTAGATTTTGCAAGATAAGCTTATCTCTCATTATGTCTCTTTTAATGTAAGGTTTCAAACGTTCGCCTATTAATTAAGATACACGTCTTCGTCGCGGAAATCACATCTCATATTCTCTCTCTGCTATAGAGCACCATTGTTATCAGAAAGCCGATTAAGATATAATGCATATCGTGATATTCCTCGTTGTTAATTTTGCGACAAAGACATCTTAATAGGCCACGAAGTGTTTCAAGCCTTACGTCAAAGGTTGGAAGAGACATGATGAGAGGTACGCTTATTTTGCTAAATTATTTATCAACGAGGAATACTGCTATACGCATTATCTGTAAGTATGGGCTTTGTGATGGCAGAGTGCTGCTGCAGCGGAGCGGAAATTATCAAATGCGGCTTTCTCGCGACGAAGACATTAATAGGCGAGTGTTTCATACCTTTACATCGAAGGACGGAAAAGACCATATATGATGAGACATATGCATATGAGACTTATTTTGCAAAATAAACAATATGATTTAGCTCTCGAGATATACAATCAATATTACATGAAGGGCAATTAAGAGCAGACGCCGATGATCGAGCGAAAAAATGATGTATTTCTCTAATTACAAGACATACGTTTCGGTCCTTGTATTGGACTCTCCTCAGTATCAAAAATATATATGTATATAACCGCAATTATACAAAAGAGCGCACGCGACAAAAAACGAAAAACTCTAATTAAAACGCTATAAAAGAAGGCGCACGTGACGAAAAACGACGAAACTTGAAAGTTCTTAAGCGCGAGCCGTCTTTTTGATGTTAGTCAGTATCACGTCAAAGATTTATCAAATTGACTGGTTTCTTTTGGAAAAATTACAGATGGTGAGCGATGTGATGTAATGGAGCATTCGCGAGGTAATAAATAATTCTTTATTTTCATACCTGCCAGTCAGTCCGTTAGGCCTCTTTTGCTCTGACACTAAATACAATTCGAGTAGGAAAACGTCGAACGTCTTGTTCGGCTGATCGCTTACATGAAAATGAGCTCGGTGACTTTCGTCAAATATGACATGTTATGAAGCATCCCCCTTCCAAAATAAACAAATGTCGTAAAATGTACAAATATTATTTGTGGGGAAGTCTTTCTATAATAAACTTATTTTGCATATCATAAACTAATTTTGCAGATGTAAAACTTAACATATAAGTATAACCTAAACAATATGTAAAACCTAACAAATGTATAAAGCTCTGTATTTACAAAACCATGGCGAATACAACAAAAATTTATATACATTTATGTATTCTACTCAAGCTCCTCTTTCACCTTCTAGTTACCTGACCCTATCTTTTCATAAACCCTGTATATTGTTATTATTATTAATTTATAATTTTTTAGTAATTCTGTAATAATATTTTATTTGAAACTCTTTGTTAGCTTGTAGACTATAATCAAATTAAAATTACGCGTAAGAATTTATTTATTTTTGCAATAAATGTAGAGCACAGTTGATTAAAAAATCGGTGTATGCGTACACGCGCGCGCATATATGTAGAAATATACATATACATATGTATTATATGTATATAGGTAATTGTTATATAATTATACATATATGTAGGTATTGTATGTCAACATTATTTATAATACTATTACTAACGCGTTTTAAATTTTGAAATATTCTATTTAGCTACTAGACATTGCTTAGGGAGATTTAAGAACATTATTAATTTTTTTATTACATTACACTTATAGTATCTACCCGTGACGCTCTTGATAAAACGTCGCGCGTTTTTATAAGTGTCTTCATCATCTTGTTGCTAAACCACGCGCGGCAAGAGGGTGATAGTAAGCATTGAGAATGAAATCGATCCAAAAAGTACATTTAACAATAAATCCAGGCTCTGATATACCGAGTTGTTTCTTCTAAGGGCTAATATGTTTTTGCACATTGAAGAACAGTATGAGTAAGAAAGATAGATAGATAGATAGATATGTCTTTATTTAGCAATTTGCTACTTTATACATACGCCATAAACTATGAAGAATACAACACAATTATACTATATACAAAAATACGCCTTAAACTATAAAGAATACAATACAATTATGCAACAAGAACTGTCTTAACAATAGTTTTCCTTATTTATTATCTCTTTCTTTTATGTACTTCGCTAGCTTCTTTTTAAAAATTTTTATTTCCGTTTCATTTTGAATTTCTATTGGAATATCATTGAACATCTAGAATCCATGATACGTTAAAGTCTTGTGTGCCGTGAGTGTTCGTGTCCTTTCTACTACTATGTTTGCATTGCTTCTAGTGTTATATGCATGTCTCTCATTAATTTTTTTAATTTCACCTGATAAATATTTTGGCACCATATTATTTCTCATCTTATATACTAGTATACATACATTATATTCCATTCTTTGTTTTACACTCATAAAACACAAAGCCTCCAACATAGATTTAATCGCTGTATATCTATTTACATTTAGTATTATACGCATTGCACGGTTCTGCGTTTTCTGTAACATTTGCATCAAGCGTTGACTAAAATTCAACATTATACTGCTACAATATTCGTAATGCGGTGCAATTATAGTTTCATATATTAATACTTTTACATAACTGCTTACATTGTTTCTTATTCGACCTAAAAAACCTATTTTTTTTCCTACTTTTTTTGCCATGTACCATGCGTGCTTCTCGAAGGTTAAATGCTTATCTATAAGTATGCCCAGATATAAGAGAGAGAGAGAGAGAGAGGGGAGGAAAGAAAGAAAAGAAAAAATCTACTAGTTGCTTCGCGCAACCAGTTGCTTCTATCTAACAATAAGAGTATAAGTTTGTCAAGCAAGCTAGTGCGAGCCGAAAACGATCTTTTTTCTCGATCTGTCCACTCATCAGGATTCTGCGCGAGTTTTGAGAGCGCGCTTTTTAGGGGATGTATTACTCCCCGCCACTCCCTTTTCTTCCCACGCGTCGTGAATTACACCTATAAAAGGGCTGTCGCTACAGTATATGCGCTTATTCGATCAGATCGTAGTGCACCTCCAGCGGCTCCAGCATGAGAGGTGCAGCTACGTATATAATTTTTTTTTATATTTCTATTGTCGCCGACGGTAACAGGTAAGAACAAGTATTTCTACATTTACACTGTAATTATTAATTTAATATTACAAATTAGTTATTTATTGCTTTCAAATATTTTAAAATCTAGCAGCGCCAAGTTTTTTTAACTAAAATTTTTCAAATTTTGTTATATGTAACGCAAAGTTTGATTAATTTATAGACACCATGCGGAGTTTGAAATTAAATCCAGAAAGAATTTTTCAAAAGGTGATAAAACGGTTGATGATATTAGAGTATAAGTTCGTCGAGCAAGCTAGTGCGAGCCGAAAACGATCTTTTTTCTCGATCTGTCCGCTTATCAGGGTTCTGCGCGAGTTTTGAGAGCGCGCTTTGTGGGGGATGTATTACTCCCCGCCACTCCATTTTCTTCCCACGCGTCGTGAATTACACCTAAAAAAGGGCTGTCGCTACAGTATATGCGTTTATTCGATCAGATCGTAGTGCACCTCCAGCATGAGAGCAGCTACGTGTATAATTTTTTGTTTTATTTTGATTGTCGCCGACGGTAACAGGTAAGCACAGATAAGTATTATGCTCGCCATTGCATCGCAGCGCCGACGTCCTCATTCGCCGGTGCCGGTGCTTCAACGGCCAAGTGTGCCGAGTTTTCAGCAGTACAGTGTTAGTCAAAGATAAAATAAATGAAAATGGCGGACATAAGCCCTACTTATGCCCGCCATTGCATCGCGGCGTCGACGTGGTCATTCGCCGGCGTCGGTGCTTCAATTCCCGAGTGTCTTGGAGTGGTTGTCTCCTCTAGGCCTAGACACCGGCCCTGCTGATTTTGGTCCGCCCCGGGTATTTTATTTCCCCGGTACCCTCTATTTCGAGCTTTCCCCTATCCGCCACCTGGGGAGGCGCCCGATGGAGGATCAGCAACCTCACACGGGAATATACACTGAAAAAAAAGTATTACGTAGAATATATTCTGAAAAAGATAATCGCGCGTGCGCGCGTCGCTTGAGTCTAGTTTTTTATTTTTTTAGTTTTAAAGTTTTTTGATGTCGGTAAGTACCTATAGGAAAATGGTAATTTATGGCTGCAAGATCCTGCTCATGCTCTTTAAATGGTCTGTTTATTTTTTGTTGTTTCATTAATTTTATAATTTACAATTTAAAATACGGTTAGGTTAAGTCATTAATGTTATAATTTACAAATTAAATACGCAGGTATTGAATATAGTCAAAGCTTAATATACAAAAACCGCAAATTTACAAAGACGCTGTTATGTGAGGTTGAAGAGTATTGCTGTAATAATTATAACAAAACTTATCTTATTAAGAGTCAATAACGGAAAAAGTAGAAATAAAAATCAGAATACACACATTTTGAACCGTGTTCATTTTGCGGTGAGTCATGTTGTAGTGTCAACGTTAATAATGTTAGCGAAACAAACACTGAGAAACTAATGAGCCAAGAGAACAAGTAACCGTATATAAACTCCTCACAAAAATTAAAGGAACACTTAAATTTTTTTAAAAAATCGGCAAAATTTGGGCAGCTGTATCTTCGTTAAAAATAAACGAAATTTAAGTTTTAAAAAAGCGTATTAAAGCTTGAAATCTCTGCTTTCAGAAGGTCACTATTTTCTTTTAGTTACTGTGAATTTCGTAATTTTTACATACAGAAAACTACGAGCTGGACAAAATAAAAAATTTTTTTCTCACTTTGTGGGCCTGTCACGTGCCCAAAAAAATTCTGCTAAACTTTTTGACTTTCTAATGTGAAAGCTTGAAGTTTTCCTTACAAAATCTTTTTTTAAAAATGTTTCTACGATTTTTTGTTACTGAGTTATCGCAGATTGAATAAGAAATGAGCATTTTGACTTTGATTACCCCGAGGCTTTCACCGAGGCTATAACTCCGTTAAAAACCATCGTCAACGCGCTGATCTGCCGCGCCCTTAAGGATGTATCGGAGGTACAATCTTAGACAAAAGTGCATGAAATTTGAAATACTTGAATATCTACTCCTAACGCATAGTAAATCTAGATGTAAGATACTCAAACGATAGTAGGAGTCTTATTTTTACTCCTAGAAAGGTATTTTTTACTTTACAAATGTCTTTTCCAGCATTATTTGCGATTTTTGTCATTTATGAGCCTAAACTTTTGGCAGTGAAAATGCCCTGATATAAACTTTATAACGTCAAATTATTTCAAAACGAAAGACATTATTCAGCAGTGCTGATAAACAAATGTGACTTTAATAACGTCAAAAAAGATAAATATGTATCATATAAACGATAATTTTGAATATTATTTATTATAAACATTGTTATGCGACTCTCTCAAAAGAGACGTGACAGCGCTGTATGACTCGATTCACGTAGGTTGGCAGCCTTGCACAGTACCAAAACAGTGCGAGACTTGATGCGAGCTGCGAGGTGCGACGTGCGAGGTTATGTCTGTTCGTTTACATTTTTACAAATGTCAGACACGAAAAGTTATCGGTGGAAAGGCAAAATAGTGACAAAAGCAGTTTATGAAAAAAGACTCGCTATCTCTTCACGAGTGCAACGGAGACAAAAAGTTAGCTAGAAGTAGCTTTGCTTGCCCAGCTGATTGCGACGTTGCCGCACTTTCACGAGCCATCGAGATACATTCGTCCTGACAGCACAATTATCTCAAGTTATAATTTATTTCTTTAAAACGGTGTAGTGAAGACAATTGAAACTTGGCAGATATTTTCATCTATTCGTATACTAGATGTACAAAAAAATTCAAAATATTGGTAGCGCTCCTTCAACATTTTTTTAGTTGTTTTATCCGTCAAAATCGTCTCTTCCCATAAGAATACGTGTTAAATCAGTGAAAATTAAAATCGTTATATCTCAGCAACCGTTTAGTGGATTCGTTTCTACTTTTTTGTAGCATATCAGGAAGACTAAAAGAACATTCTCACAAATTTTTATCCACTTGGTAGCGCTTTGAAAATACCTCCCATACATCCTTAACACTCGGACCCAATCAATGCGCCCTAATCAATAATTGTCGTCCCTGCCGCCATCGCTGTCGGCGACTGCGTAGTGCGTCATCGCGCACCCTTGGTTTTATTATACGCCTTTTCTCCGCCCATATACTTACAGGAAAAATAATAAAAAATAATAAAAAAAAAAATTTAAAAATAATTAAAAAGAACATTATACATGTATATCATGGGCAAACTTTTTTTATTACCTCAAACTTCACTTTTTATAAAAAATGCAATGCAAAAATAATTTTTTAAATTATTTTTAGATTCTTCTTTTTATTATTTTTCCTGTAAATATCATATATAATAAAATTAAATTAAAAAATAATATATTTTATTTTATGTTTCAATAAAAATGACATATTTGTTAATAAGATGTAAATTCAATTTTCTTAAAAGTACATATGTAGTTGTAGACAGTACACGTGTGGGCGAGGGAGGGACGTAGTTCTGTATAATGGCAACGCGGAAGTTAGAAGCAAATAAGAAATTAAAATAAAAATACCTTACGATGTTGTTACTCCGCGCCTGCTTGACTCCGTTGGCACTGCCCCAGACGGACTCACAATGAGTCGGGTCTCGCCGGTCTCGCGTCCAGTCGATGAGCGTCCTCGCCCCGTCGCGCGCTGTGTCCCGCGCCAACGCACTGTTTTGCTGTAACAGGCATACAATCAATAATCCCGTCCCTATCGCTGCCGGCGATTGCGCGTTATCGTAGAACCACAGTAACCATGGTAGAACCATAGACTTATATAGCTAGAAACAAAACAAAATCTTCCTTTGCCAGTAAATAAATTAAAAATAATAACAGTCGTTCTTTCTCGACTCAACTGGCCAAAAATTCAATATATTTAACTCACAACGTTTCGTCCGTAATTCGGTCCTTTTCAAGTGAGAAGAGCAATTACAAACTCAATTAACATATCCGCATACATAACGTCCATAACGTCGCTGACATCGTGCCCTAACTACGTCATACGAACGTAAAGCTAAAAAATTAAAAGTCGACATTATCGACAATGAAATAACAAAAGTCAAAAAAAAAAGATAAGTCAAAGAAAAAATTTGTTAATCAAAAATCAAAAGTTAAAAATTAAAATAAAACTAATAATAAAATCAATTAAAAAGGCTTACAAATAATGAGCGTCAAGAAAAAATATAAGAGGTGTAACGTGAAAAGAGAAACGTCGCAAGCCATATCGGAGAACACATCCCGACAGTATAACAGTCAAAGTCACAATGAAAATAAAAGACGAAAGACAAAAAGTGTTCCCAAATAAAAACGAACAGAACCAAAAACAAAAAGTGCAGACTAAGTGGCACTGATAACACGTTCGTAAGTCCCAGGTAGATTTTCAGTGTCTTTTTGAAGATTGATTGTGCAATCATATTTTCTGATAAAAAACATTTCCGAGATTTCTATTTTCTTGAGTTGTCTCTCCTTATATAAAATCTCAGGTTGTTGCCAATTGAAATCATGATTGTAAGTGATCAATCATGATTTCAGTTGGCATCAAATCAATCTTTCGTGAATAAACAATAAATCCTTAAGGACTTTCGAAAATTCAAATACAATATAATTGGCCATGAGAGTCAAACGCGGTACTTGGTGCGTATTTTTTAATCATAACTGATTGAATTTTCGAGAGTCCTTAAGGATTTATTGTTTATTCACGTCGCCTGAGAAATACGTTTAAATTATTATTATCCGGTTATTGCGATAAATATTACCACATGTCCCGGTAGTCGAATTGGTTAAGACGCCCGAACGGAATGCGGGAGATTCCAGGTTCGAATCCTGGCTGGGGTAATATTTTTCGCAATAAGTTCTTTTACAGTGATTTTAATATTAAATCGATATTGATTTAATTAGGGAAGGGACAGAGAATTTTTAATGTTCCAATGATATAGCTGTGTTTAAAGTCCGACAAATAATCGGCGCGCAGTTAATATGTTGGAAACTTACGAAATATTGGATCTTGTATCTCGAAATTTAATCAGTTATGATTAAAAAATACGCACCAAGTACCGCGTTTGACTCTCATGGCCAATTATATTGTATAAAATAGAATATATGCAAAACCATGAATACAGATTAACTAAAAAATAGAAAAAATAAGAACAATTTACAAATAAAAAATTTTTTTTTTTTGTTAAAATATCCGTAATAGTCGTTGTCTAACTGAGATGTGCAATTACTGCAACAGCAATTCGATGATATAACTGTATTTGGAGGACTCGAGATGTCTTCTCATAACCAACACTCACACTTGCTTAAGTCAATTTTTAGGTTTTTTGGTGATATAATTAACTGATATTATTCCTCTGACGTCATCATTTTAATGACGTATGTCTAGTCTAAATACGAGGTTACGTAAAATTAGGGTTACGAGCAATCCAAATTATTTGATTACTAATCCTGGGCCCCAAAGTGGGTTGCTTAACCGTCTTTATTTTGCCTAGAGCAGTGGTCACCGCTAAGCAACTTTTTTAAAAGGACCTTCGAAGGAATGGTTATATCTTTTTTATTTATTAATATTTTTTATTATAAAAATTATGTTTAATTTATAACAATATACTCTTTAACATGTACGAACATATTTTTAAAAAAATCGTATAGTTTTTGCAAAAAAAAATCACATATTTTTCGGCTTTCTGACTGATTTTTCTTTAATGAATTATAAGAAACACTTGGAATATTATTCATTTTCGGATTATTAATACTCCCAGAGTTGCGGAAAGTGACCATTGAGCGGCGCTGTCGGAGTTACTTGCATAGCGTACTAAGCGTATACTACACCATCAATTAATTTTGCAATCGTATACATGGGTCGTTCGCGTCGGCTTTTTTGACTATTTACGGTGCGTTTCTTCAATTGCTTTTTTTCAATAATTAAATTAACAATTGCAAAATTAATTTTATAATATTATTATTATTTAAACTTATAGTTAAGACCTCAAGAAATACCTATAAATTTTTTCACAATTTTTGCTAGAGTTTTAGGTTGTTTATAATATGTCGCGGACGCAAACGACTCATGTAATATCAAAAAAAAAAAAAACAGTGTACGCTTGCAGGATTAATTAAAGAATCAATAAAAAAGGGCAGTCAAATCTAGCAGCGTATTATATACACTGCTCAAAAAAATTATAGCATCACTTAATTCATATCACGCATAATTTTTATCATCATCATCATAGTCGTTTCGTTCGTTGCTGAACATCATGACTTCCTCATGACGATTTCATGGGAAGTTCTCTTGGGGTATTATTTACGCAGTAGGGGCCCCTCTCCTTTCTGCGGGGTATGGGGGGAGGAGGGGTTACACATAGCAGTTGTCAGTTGCTATGTGTGGACCAACAGCTTAACGTCTCTTCCGAAAGACGAAGCCCAGTTTCTCTGCACGAGAATCCCCTCTTTATTTCTCGTACGACGGGTGCAGTTTAAAAATATAAAATTTTCTGTGATCAGGTGGACTCGAACCCGGTTCCTCCTGGTTACGAGTCTCGCGCTTTACCACCATAATATATCATTGGTAGGCGTAGTAACAACATCGTGTTGATGCCTTACCATTTGCGTGCTCTCTTTATCTCATATTTATACTTTCTACAACTTGTACCTCCACCAAGCATCGCAATAAATTAAAATTAAAATTAAATTAATTAATTTCGATGGCAGCAGTTTTTTCCGTTTTAACCCATGAAAAAATAATCAAAATTTTATTTAAAGGAGTCAAAATATATCCCCAAGCAGCATTTTTCGGTTAACTTTCCGACTAAGGACTACTTTTCTATACTAATCACAACGTTGTAAGCGGTCCAAGAAAGTTATAAAATGTAACTTATATAATTAGAGGGATGTGATGGAGCATCTGGCCATAGTAAATACACGTACAATTAACATTTTTCTGACAAAGCATTATCAGATAAAAGCATATTTGTGATTTCAATGGTTTCCTTAAAATTAGAAGCTAAAACTTTATTTGGATGAAAAATTGTTTGGAGAAATACTTGTCCTTCATCAACAAAGTCTTGTTATAGACCAATAAATTTGATTATGCTTTTGAAACTCCAGAAAAAGTAAGAAGTAAAGTAAATAAAATTAATTATAAAAAAAATCTGATTTCTACCATATTAGAAACAGATAATAGTATTTATGAAGTGTTTCATGATTTTATTCTAACTATGATCGATGGGAAAGTTTGTCAAGCTTTGACTTTTACTGCTTCTTTATCAAATTGCGTAATTTGTGGAGCAAAACCAACAGAGATAAATAAATTAAATAGAAAAAAATATAAAAAGTTGAAAATTTTCAATATGGAATTTCAACACTTTATGTTTTTACATTTAGTTTATCACTTACCTTTTCGCAAATGGTCAGCCAGAAATAATAAAGACAAAGCAGTAATGAAAGAAACTAAAATTAGAATTTAGGAACAATTTAGAAAAAAGATGGCTTTGTATGTAGATGTTCCAAAGCAAGGAAGTGAAACAAGCAATAATGGGAACACTGCCAGAAGAGTCTTTAGAGATCCTGAAACCAGGGACCTGGACCAAAAGGATATTTCGTTCGGTTTCGGTTACGGTTTAATGAAACGTCGAATAACGGTTCCGGTTTCAGTTTCGGTTTCTTGAGCAGAGAAGAAAACCGAAACCGTAAAAATTACGGTTTTGTTCGGTTCCGGTTTCGGTTTTATAGTTCCGCGGAGGGGGAAAATTTTGAAACAATTTTTTCTGCATTTATTTCATTAAACTGTGTGCGTATAACCGCCTAACGAGAGAAATACAAATTAGAAATTATTTAATAAAATAATGAAAATGTGTATGTACAAAAAAATTAAATTGTATGTTTACTATTATATTTAGTGTTTATATTAAAATATAACGAGAGAGAGGCGTGTTAATTCGTTCAATGATTGAATTTCAATCAGTTTCTTATAGTAGGTATATCATTTTCTTCATCTTCCAGGGAAGATATTTTTTCCTTTTCCTTTTTTTTTGGGAGACGAAATTTTTCCTTTCGATACTTGTAGTTCCATTAGAATCTTTTTTTTCTATTCTTGATATCTTTGAAACTACATATTCGTTTGAAACATTTAATTTTAAAGATCATTTCTCTTTTATATGTGATTTCCTGAAATATTTAAATTACAAAATAAGAAAGAAGAAAATCATTTTGATAACATCTAACAACAATTAAATAAAATAATTAATAGATATTTTCTTAAATATAGGGGAGATTGGGGCGAGATCGACAGTTTTTTTCGGTACCAATTTCTAACAACAAAATAAATCATTTTAGTTAAATGTGGTATGTTGTAAAGAGTGAACCTTTAGCTACAAAATTTATATAGGAAATTTTTGTCTACGTCGCTTTGTTTAACCGGTATAGAGCAAAAACGATAACGGTGGAAAAATCGAAATCTCAAAAATTTCGGGGTAAAGTCGTCACTCCATAAATACATAATTCCGATTATAAAAACTGATAGGATACATTTTATTAATTATTTGGTAATAGAAAAATGTAAACATTTATTAATTAAAGTGTTAAAAAATTTCATTATTTTGTGTTTTTGTGGGTGTATACGGATTCTATAACTCAAGAACTAATCAACCAAATATTAAAGAAAAATATATGAAATAAGGGTAGAAAAGACTGAAAAATATAATAAAATTACAAAATTTGCCAATATTGTAAAAGTCCACCCCGGGTGCTTACTGACGGATTAGCCCCAAACACAAGTTTCAGGTTTGATCGCCCACGAAATATTAGACATCAACAATAATGAAAAAACTACACTGGATTCGGGTTCAGCATGCATTACTCTTTGTAATCACGTACCTCGAGATTTGGAGAGCAAATATTATTGCAGATATTACAAATTTTCCACGCGCAGAAAATTTCACTTTCACCTTCCGAAAACACGTTTGCCCTCGTAAAAATCATAACACGGCAGGTAACCTGCCGAAACTTCGTTGGTCACATGGGTACCATAAGCAGCGTTTACAATGTTAATAGCGAGTTCGCACAATATACAGGTTCCGAGATATTTAATTTGACGATTTCACCCCGAAGACGTTTTTGCCCCGGTCTCCCCTACATTCCTTAATTACAATTTGTATTTTTTTTACTCTTATATAAAATTCTCATAAAAATTTTTATATAAAATTTGTGTGACAATAAAGGCTTACAATTTACTAGATGTTTATAGTTTTATACATAATTGTACATAATTTTAAAAAACTTTTTTTTTGTTAATTTTTATTTGACAAATTTGATTCATTTAATAATTACTTTATTTTATATAACTTTATATATAATATATATATGTATAATTACATTTTATATATATATATAAAACAATCTAACAATATATAGATATTATATATATATAAAGTTATATAAAGTAAGAAATTACTTACGTTTCTTCTTTAAAACAAAATATTCTGTTAGCTTTAATAAGCAATTGCATGGTTTTCTAAGATGTGTTCGTTGATGTTTGTTCGTAATGGCGATAAAATAAATTTTAATCCAGAGAATAGTCGTTCTACGCTGACTTGAGTAGCAGGTACGGATAGAACAGTCATTGCTAATTTATATAATTTAGGTTGATTTTGTTTCTTTTCCTCCCAAAATTGTAATACATTGATTTTTCTGTTAAGTCTTTTTTGTTCAATATTATATCTTTCAAGTTCAGTTTCTACTCGATGTAAAAGATATAAATCCGATTCTTTGCATGATTAATATGAATTTGTGAAATTGTGCTGTCGTTCTTTTAATTTTAAAAGATTTTCAAATTCATCATATGTAGAACCTGTTTCACTTGAGTTTTAAGAACGTCAATTGAAATTTTCGTTTGATTTGTTCATTGAATTGTCATTACGATTTAATGATATTATTTTGGCCCAAAGATGTTTTAAATGAGTTTTAGCTCTATCTATTTGTGTTTTGTCTAATAACACCTTGTATCTAGGATCCATAAAAACAGCGGATAATAATGTATTATTATTTATTTACTTTTGTTCGCGGTGTATCATTTGTTCTAAAATTAATGTAGCAAAAGGAGTATGTACTACCTCTGTTGCTACTTTTGTTTCAAACCAAACTCCAAAAAATTCACTGAGAGTCAATTGTTCTGTTTGAAGCTTTTTAGTACAAATTTTTGATGGTTGCAATGCTGTACATATTTCTTCAATTTTTGACCATTTAGCATCTTCTAATGTCGCAAAATTTTGAAATTTTGTCACAGATAGCTCTTCACAATAATCTTTTAGTAATAATAAATTTTTAAGCATATCTATTGTAGAACACCATCAAGTTGGACAATCAATTGTAGGTTTTTTAAAATTTTGTTTTCTTATTAAATATATAAATGTTTGTGTTCTAAACTTTTTTGCTAAATTTCTGGCTTTTGAAATTAACTGTGATGCAGTTTTTATTCTTTTTATGGCATCATCAACTGCTAATTGCACAGTATAAGCTGCACATCTAATACCTGTTTATGTCAAGTACTGATTATTCATTATATAATTATATTATTATTAAAAAATGACAAGTTTTTATTTAATCATAACGTCAATATTATACTTGAACGAAATATTATACTCAATGTATTTTTTAAGAATTAGTACATCGAAAATCAGGTGAAATTTATTTAATATATAATGGTTGTTTTATCATGTAGCATATGATGTAACATTTACCTTTACCTTCTATTAAAACTTAAAACATTGAAAGGTAAAAAAATCAGAACAGTTATATGTATGTATATGCAATTATTTAACTCACATTTTTAAAAATAGGCTTTATCCTCTTTCTTATTAAGCACAAAATTCTCTTTTTGCGTGCTCATTCTTACCTTAAAAATTTAATCAACTTTATGTATAATAATATTTATAAAATGACAGTAAATGACAGTTAGTGTATGAACACAGCTACAAATATTATTATATTGGTAATTTTGTTTTGTTTTTAATTCTATTATATTCTTCAGTCTTTTCTACCCTTATTTCATATATAATTCTTAAAGATTTGGTTAATTAGTCCTTGAGTTATATATAAACAAAATCGGCAATCGGTAAGTGAAATATCGAGATTCTGTGCACATCGTGAGGGATCAATTTAGAAATTCCCGAAAAAGCAATGTGCAAGTTACTTCCTCTTCGAGCGAGCAATTTCAAAATTATCGAAAAAAAGCCCGGAAAAACCAAAAGATGAAATCGGTAATCGGTAAGTGAAATATCGAAGCTCTGTGTACACACACCGGCAGGAATGCCTGGACATTTGATACAGAACGTCAGATGTCTAATGTCCAGGCATTCCTGTCGGTGACCTTACATCGCGATCAAGTAATCTCGAAATTCCCGAAAAAATGCGCGGAAAAATTAAAAGATGAAATCGTTGATTGGTAAATGAAATGTCAAGATTCCATAGTAGCCTATGTTTTGCGCAAAGATGTAAAGCGAGTAACTGTGCAAAAGTTGGTTCAGATCGGTCGAATAGTTTAAGAGCGTATAAAAAACAAACAGACTTAAAGAACGTCCGGGAAAACCAAGGAATAAAGTCGGTAATCGCTAAGTAAAATATCGAGGTTCTATGTACATCGCGAGTAAGCAATCTCAAAATTCCCGAAAAAATGCCCGGAAAAACCAAGGGATAAAATCGCTGATCGGTATCGAGGTTCCGTAATAGCCTATGTTTTGCGCAAGGATATAAAGAGTAACTGTGCAAAAGTTCGTCCAGATCGGTCGAATAGCTTAAGAGTGTATAAAGAACAGACATACAGACATACAGACATTCTATTTTATATATATAGATAAACGTACAACCGGGATATATTGCCCGATCGAGCAATCGGGCTAATAATTCATCGGCGTTCAGAGATCGCTACCGCCATTCGTTGCCACCTGACGTGTTCCTTTCTTATTTTTGTTTTCACGTAGCTAAGAATTTCTTAAGACAATTTGTCCGCACAGATACATGCAATGTAGGGGGGAGGGAGGCTGGTTGTGACATTTTTTAGAAAATGTGATGTTACGTTTTATCGGAACATGTTCTTTTGTTATGTTACGATTGTGAAATGTATGATTATTTAGCTTCAAATGCGATAATGAACGCAAGGATAGGCTTTTTGCAACTAGGAAAAATTAATTGACTTATAAAATTTGCCAGTGTAACTTCCTACACCCGTGGGGTTAGTTGTGACACCATACGGGGAAACAGGTGACAGCAACAGTTTCTCATTATTTGAATAATTTATTTTACTTAGACATTAATAATGTCATTTAAGGTACGTATTGCGTAAGTAGTCTTTCATTTTTAATTATGACATAGACGAGTTTAACTTGACATGTCACAACCAACCCCGAATATTTGTAACTTTAGCCACGTCACCAAAATCGAACATTCGAGACGCGATAAAAAAATTGTTAGCGTGATTGGCGTGTGAGGCGTGATAGTTGCCGCAAGCGTTTATCGTCATCTAGCGTTTCTTTAGACGGTTTAATGAACTACTTTTTATAGTTGTAACGTTTTACCCCTGTAACATCCATCCCCAGTCTTCCCTACTTGAGAAATATATTTATAACGTAATATATAAAATTATATTATTCATATTCAAAGCTCCTAGCTGGGTAATTTCTCTGCAATTGGCTGGCCGAAAATTTAAATCGATCTCCTATAATAAAACTGCGTGATCAAGGCATAGATTTATAATTATTTTTATTTGTAGCTTTCATGTGTGTGGTTTTACAGAAAAAAAATTGTATACAGTGTATTCGCATCGATAGTAATACAGAGCGTAGGAACGCATGCGGATCCAAGATGTAAAATCAATTCCTCCGAACGCGATATGAAAAAAAGCATTGCGTCGAGCTACTATTCGTTTATAGCGATCTGGTAACCTTTATGATAATTGCAAATATGTACGAGCAAAAAGAATGTAAAATATTTTACAAACCTTTTTTTATAAAAATATAAGAATTTATAATAAAAATTTATAATTGCATGATTACATTATTATGAACTAAAGGATCGTGGAAGAAGGAAAAGAACGAAGCAAAGAAAAGCGAGAATGGAGAGAAGGAAAGGAAGAAGGCTGAGAGTGAACAATAGGAGGATATGGAATGGCGAGGTGGAGTAGTTTTGGGACGGAAAAATGAAAGGTAGTACGAGGAGGGTAGAAGATAATTAGAGGTGTAAGATGGAGACGGTTAGGGTATAAAGAAGGAGGAGGAATAAAGCAGAAGGAAAAGGGATAGGGAAGGAAAGGGAAATTGGGAAAAGAGGATGAGAGTGTCGGAGAGGAAGGGGGTTGGATGTAAGGAGAAGTATAAATTTAAGTTTCTGCTCAGATTTGAGAGGAGAAAGGGGAGAAAGGAGCGGGTGACGAGGAGAGAAAAAGCAGAGACAAGGAAAAGGGGACGAAAGGAAAGGGGGTAGAGCAGAGCCAGAGAGGAAGGAAACTGTTCTACACGACTTCTTTTGTATCAATCTGACTAATTTTAATGTATTGTTAATCTCCTTGAACTTGAGGTGAGACTCTTCCATCTTTCTTTTTTATTACGATAATTTTTAACAACTACATATTACATTCCTCCTCTCAGGAGAAATCATCTTCATTATATTCGCGCGTACCAGCCCGTTTAAAACAACGTCTTTTCAGGAAGGAAGCCTTTACCTCAAGATCGGCAGTATTAAGTTATTGTAATACAATACAACAACCATCAATAAAGCTAAAGATGGCTCCGAAGAAAGAGCCAAAACGTTCAACATCATAAGATTTGAAGCATTTCGCATCAGGTTTATTTTGCGCACCACAAAAATGCCTAAAGCAAAATCAATTTGAACGGTAAAAAACGGTAGATATCGTTGAACTATGAAACTCGATATTAAACGAGAGAAATGTCAAACAGTATTGTCAAACAATCACGAGTCCGAGCATATGAATTTTATGCAATATTGAGAGGCGCGATGTTGATATTTTTTATTTTTATTTTAATTGCACAGAAGACAATCTTAAATATAGCAGGGCACAATATACGATATGGTTGATACCTTTTTACAGACATGCTGCCATGTAATAAAATGTTTCAAAATAATTAATTACTCTTTGATGTCTCCAACCGCGTGCTGTTGTACAAATTTTCATATTATTTTTAACTGAAAGATAGTACAAATTATTTATTGCATTGCATATTACTCCCCGCCACTCCATTTTCTTCCCACGCGTCGTGAATTACACCTATAAAAGGGCTGTCGCTACAGTATATGCGCTTATTCTATCAGATCGTAGTGCACCTCCAGCATGAGAGCAGCTACGTATATAATTTTTTTTTATATTTTTATTGTCGCCGACGGTAACAGGTAAGAACAGATAAGTATTATGCTCGCCATTGCATCGCAGCGCCGACGTCCTCATTCGCCGGTGCCGGTGCTTCAACGGCCAAGTGTGCCGAGTTTTCAGCAGTACAGTGTTAGTCAAAGATAAAATAAATGAAAATGGCGGACATAAGCCCTACTTATGCCCGCCATTGCATCGCGGCGTCGACGTGGTCATTCGCCGGCGTCGGTGCTTCAATTCCCGAGTGTCTTGGAGTGGTTGTCTCCTCTAGGCCTAGACACCGGCCCTGCTGATTTTGGTCCGCCCCGGGTATTTTATTTCCCCGGTACCCTCTATTTCGAGCTTTCCCCTATCCGCCACCTGGGGAGGCGCCCGATGGAGGATCAGCAACCTCACACGGGAATATACACTGAAAAAAAGTATTACGTAGAATATATTCTGAAAAAGATAATTGCGCGTGCGCGCGTCGCTTGAGTCTAGTTTTTTATTTTTTTAGTTTTAAAGTTTTTTGATGTCGGTAAGTACCTATAGGAAAATGGTAATTTATGGCTGCAAGATCCTGCTCATGCTCTTTAAATGGTCTGTTTATTTTTTGTTGTTTCATTAATTTTATAATTTACAATTTAAAATACGGTTAGGTTAAGTCATTAATGTTATAATTTACAAATTAAATACGCAGGTATTGAATATAGTCAAAGCTTAATATACAAAAACCGCAAATTTACAAAGACGCTGTTATGTGAGGTTGAAGAGTACTGCTGTAATAATTATAACAAAACTTATCTTATTAAGAGTCAATAACAAAAAAAGTAGAAATAAAAATCAGAATACACACATTTTGAACCGTGCTCATTTTGCGGTGAGTCATGTTATAGTGTCAACGTTAATAATGTTAGCGAAACAAACACTGAGAAACTAATGAGCCAAGAGAACAAGTAACCGTATATAAACTCCTCACAAAAATTAAAGAAACACTTAAAATTTTTTGAAAAATAGGCAAAATTTGGGCACCTGTATCTTCGTTAAAAATAAACGAAATGTTAGTTTTAAAAAAGCGTTTTAAAGTTTGAAATCTCTGCTTTCAGAAGGTCACTATTTTCTTTTAGTTACTGTGAATTTCGTAATTTTTACATATAGAAAACTACGAGCTGGACAAAATAAAATATTTTTTTTTTACTTTGTGGGCCTGTCACGTGCCCAAAAAAATTTTGCTAAACTTTTTGACTTTCTAATGTAAAAGCTTGAAGTTTTCCCTACAAAATCTTTTTTTAAAAATGTTTCTACGATTTTTTGTTGCTGAGTTATCGTAGATTGAATAAGAAATGAGCATTTTGACTTTGATTACTCATAACTCCGTTAAAAATCATCGTACAGCAATTCGCAAAATGGTTTCCTAAAGCTAAAACTTTGCTCTATTAGGTGGTATAAGCGCCAATTTTTTCATAAAAATTTTTGGATACATTACAAGTGAGTGAAAATATCGTAAATATTTGCAATTTTTTACTTTTTTATTTAGATCTAAAAAACAATTGTGCAGAACAACAACAAAAATTTAATCTTTATGTTTTTTTGTACTTATAAGTGCCCCACATTTGACAAAAATTGCCGAATAGCTATAAGATTTTTTTCATGGTGGCCACTATGGTTTTACGGGGCAAAACGTACAAAAAATTGTAAAATTGCTTAATTTCAGTGAAAATCAAGGAAAAAAATTAAAAATAACGTTCAACGGACGTTAAAAAATTGTTTTTAATTACACTGAATTATAAATTAAAGACGAGTAAGTGTCAGCATAAGCTAGAAAGACTTTTTTAAATAAAAAATTAATGTTTTGTGTTTTCAAAATTTGAAAAAATAATGCCGCCGGCATTAGCGTTACTCAAAGCGTATCACGAGGATAATGGTGCACGGTCGGATTTGTTGTGCGCGTGTGTACGTGCGTGCGTGTGCGTTTGAGTGGTCGTAGGTGGTAAAATGAATTTAATAATGTGTGTTCCCGTCTTTATTCAATATGACCTCTCGTAATTGGTTTCGCATATTAATACAATGCCGTATCGTTATTTGAGGGATGCCAATGAATAATGCCGATTCGAATTCAATCGAGCATGTTTGGGACATGTTAGAGCAAAGATTGCGCGAAAATTATCGTAATATTCCCGATTTGGCTTCGCTTACCAGAGCCCTTCAGGAAATCTGGCAGCAAATCCCTCAAATAACAATACGGCGTTGTATCAATATGCGAAACCGAGAGGTCATATTGAATAGAAACGGGAACACACATTATTAAATTCATTTTACCACCTACGACCACCCATCCACTCACACGCACACGCACGCACGCGCGCACGCGCACGCTCACAGTCATGGATGAGTTTGGAGTCATAAAATACTGCGAAAGTGACGAGTCGCGGGTCTCAGGTGAATAACACACATAAACACACGCGCGCACAACAAAGCGTAAATTCGACCGTGCAACCTCATTCTCGTGGTACGCTTTGGGTAACGCTAATGCCGGCGGTATTTTTTCAAATTTCGAAAACACGAAATATTATCTTTTATTTAAAAAAGTCTTTCTAGCTTATGCTGACACTTACTCGTCTTTAATGTATTGTCAGTGTAATTGAAAACAATTTTTTAACGTCCGCTAAGCGTTATTTTTAATTTTTTACTTGATTTTTACTAAAATTAAGCAATTTTACAAATTTTTGTACGTTTTGCCCCGTAAAACCATAGTGGCCACCATGAAAAAAATCTCATAGCTACTCGGCAAATTTTTGTCAAATGTGGGGTACTTATAGGTACAAAAAAACGTGAAGATTAAATTTTTGTTGTTATTCTGCACAATTGTTTTTTAGATCTAAATAAAAAAGTAAAAAATTGCAAAATTTTACGATATTTTTACTCACTTGCAATGTATCCAAAAATCTTTATAAAAAAATTGACGATTATACCACTTGATAGAGCAAAGTTTTAGCTTTAAGATTCCATTTTGCGAATTGCGGTACGATGGTTTTTAACGGAGTTATGGGCAATAAAAGTCAAAATGCTCATTTCTTATTCAATCTGCGATAACTCAGTAACAAGAAATCGTAGAAACATTTTTAAAAAAAGATTTTGTAGGGAAAACTTCAAGCTTTCACATTAGAAAGTCAAAAAGTTTCGCAGAATTTTTTTGGGCACGTGACAGCCCCACAAAGTGAGAAGAAAATTTTCCATTTTGTCCAGCTCGCAGTTTTCTGTATGTAAAAATTACCAAACTCACAGTAACTAAAAGGAAATAGTGACTTTCTGAAAGCAGAGATTTCAAGCTTTAAAACGCTTTTTTAAAACTTAAATTTTGTTCTTTTTTAACGAAGATACAGCTGCCCAAATTTTGCCTATTTTTAAAAAAAATTTAAGTGTTCCTTTAATTTTTGTGAGGAGTTTATAAAACAAATCGACATGGGAAGAAAAGACAGAAAAAAGTGAGAGGGGCTAATAGAGTGGGAGCAGATTTACCGTTTGACTTTTGTAAAATTACACTGAAGGATATCGCGCGTCGCGCACTACGTCAACGCGCTGATCTGCCGCGCCCTTAACACTCGGACCCAATCAATACGCGCCCTAATCAATAATTGTCGTCCCTGCCGCCATCGCTGTCGGCGACTGCGTAGTGCGTCATCGCGCACCCTTGGTTTTATTATACGCCTTTTCTCCGCCCATATACTTACAGGAAAAATAATAAAAAAAAAAATTTAAAAATAATTAAAAAGAACATTATACATGTATATCATGGGCAAACTTTTTTTATTACCTCAAACTTCACTTTTTATAAAAAATGCAATGCAAAAATAATCTTTTTAATTATTTTTAGATTCTTCTTTTTATTATTTTTCCTGTAAATATCATATATAATAAAATAAAATTAAAAAATAATATATTTTATTTTATATTTCAATAAAAATGACATATTTGTTAATAAGATGTAAATTCAATTTTCTTAAAAGTACATATGTAGTTGTAGACAGTACACGTGTGGGCGAGGGAGGGACGTAGTTCTGTATAATGGCAACGCGGAAGTTAGAAGCAAATAAGAAATTAAAATAAAAATACCTTACGATGTTGTTACTCCGCGCCTGCTTGACTCCGTTGGCACTGCCCCAGACGGACTGACAATGAGTCGGGACTCGGGTCTCGCCGGTCTCGCGTCCAGTCGATGAGCGCGGTCCTCGCCCCGTCGCGCGCTGTGTCCCGCGCCGCCGCACTGTTTTGCTGTAACAGGCATACAATCAATAATCCCGTCCCTGTCGCTGCCGGCGATTGCGCGTTATCGTAGAACCACAGTAACCGTGGTAGAACCATAGACTTATATAGCTAGAAACAAAACAAAATCTTCCTTCGCCAGTAAATAAATTAAAAATAATAACAGTCGTTCTTTCTCGACCCATAAGCTCGCGTTCGGCGGCAAGTTTGTTTCACCAACCCGGTGCGAGGTGTAGTGGATTCCGGCGGAATCCCGGCTTTCTCGGCCTCTCCCCCGGACTCGCGGACCTCGTTGTCGCTTATCCGCCTCGGCGACGATGTTGCCTTCTTCTTATTGTCCGGATTATCTCGCGGTCCGCGATCGACGGATCTGCGGATTGGCGATTCGGCGAGTTCGCCTCGCTCGTCGGTCTCGCATGAGATCGCAAAATGTGGAAACTCCGACGGTCGTCGCCAAAAAAATTGGGAAAAATCGTGAGAAACTTTTTTTTCCCAATTTGTTGGTGACTACCGTCGGCGATTGCCGGTTTAAATATCTGTTTATCTCGCGCGCGAAATTGTCGTTCATCGAAAACGTCAATTGTCCAACAAGTTCAACAAATTAGCGGAATCATTATTACATCCTTGAAACAATCGTTCATCTCATTTTAAGGATATAATGATCTTTCCGCTCATTTAATATTACTCCGATAGATCTCTCTTCATCAAAGTTTGCGGGCTCCGGGACTTTCGCGAAAACGGCCCTCTGATCTCCTTTTAGGTTGTTTGGGAATGATCTCCGGACTGAGCTTATCGCTGCATAGCGGGTCCACGTGTTGCGATTCGAACAGTACCGATCCTGGAGAACGCGGATGCGATGCGACAAATCGTCCCTTTCTTTGTTTCTATTTTTTTAATCTCGATCGGAGATCTTCTGAAGAGACTCTTGCACTTTCTGTAACTTGGCCTTCCGCCGCGATTATTTGTGCTTGCGTCTCGCCATAAAATATTTATGTGTTAATCACTATTAATACACTCTGAATACGATTGCCTTGCGATGAACTATAAATATGTAATTGCTCTTTAATAAATGCGTGATTTTAATTCAAAGCCCGTTGTGCACTTTTGCACGAATTACGGAGACAGGAAGCAATCTTCTGTTACCTACACGCCTAAGAGTTCGTTACTGCCTGTCTCAAGGTGTCATCTACTTGTGGCTTGATGGTATTTACACGTGATGATGTGATGATATAGCTTCCCGTCACACTATAGATAGGAAATACTGTGTTTCCGTCATGCGCGTGTAAATCCACCGCGGTGGATTTACACGCGCATGACGGGAAGCTATATCGTCACATCATCACGTGTAAATTCCAAGCCAAAATAATACACAAATAGACAATCTTGAGACAGGCAGTAACGAACTCTCTGGCGCGTACGTAACAACAATCTTCCTCTCTCCGTAATTCGTGCAAAAGTCCAACGCGCTGTGAATTAAATCACGTAACTTAGAGCAAAAAGTAGAGATTTATATATAGTTCATCGTGTGAGGCGATCGTATCAGTGTACAGTGATTAATACGTGAATATTTCATGGCGAGACGCAAGTACAAACAATCGCGACAGAAGACCAAGTACCGGAAGGTGCCGGAGACCCTTCAGAAGATCTACGGTCGAGATACGAAAAATAGGAACAAAAAAAGGAGCGATCCACGTTCTCCGGAATCGGTACTCTTCGAATCGGACCCGCTATGCGGTGATAAGCTCAGTCCGGAGATCATTCCCAAGCAACCTAGGAGGTCGGAGAGTCTCAAGGACGATCCGAAAATCGACGACGGGATCGCCGCGCGAATGATCCAACAATCCACCCCGATCTCGCGCAAGGATCGCAAGTTAGATCTTCCAACGTGCGATTTTAAGCACGATACCAAGTGCACAAATGGCTTTCCTAATTTAGAGAATTTTGGAGAACGCGAGCGGGCTACCAAACCGATCGTCGTCGACGACCCGTTCAAACTCACGGGGAGTTATTCCTGCAGCTTATCGTCCTTGAGCAACGAGACGAATAATACGCAAATGGTCGACGTAACGCACGATAGAAGATCCTCGAAAACCGCCGATGAGACAGCCCGTCAAAATATCTCAGTGACATCTCGCCCTAACTTGAAATCCCAGTCGAGCGACGATGTATGCACTTTCGCGAAAGTCCCGGGGCCTGCGAACTTTGATGAAAAGGGATCTCTCGAAGTAAGATCGAATCAGCGGAAAGATCGTTATGTCCTTGAAACGATGGACAATTGTTACTTGTTGGACAAAACGCTTTCGATGAACGACAATCTCGCGCGTGAGATAAACAGTTATCTGGACCGGCAATCGCCGACGGTCGTCGCCAACAAATCAGGAAAAGATCGCGAGGAGTTCCCACTATCGGAGTTTCCGCATTTTGCGATCTCACGCGAGACCGACGAGCGAGGCGAACTCGCCGGATTGCCGATCCGCAGATCCGTCGATCGTGGACCGCGAAATAGTCCGGACAAGAAGAAGGAAACATCGAATGGCAGTAAAAGGATCGAGGTCGCGCTCGAGAAGATCGGTGAACGTTTGACGGCGAATTGGCTCGAGTTCCGGAAGATCTTCTCGCATCTGCGGCGGCCGAACAGGAGAACTCGCGGCGAGGATGCCGCCAGTCGCGGCGAGTCTTTATTACACAGATACAAGAGACTTCCTTACGTCTCCGTCTCAACGTTGTCCCTGCCCACGTCCGTACCTTGCACGCCTTCGTCGTCGCCGAGGCGGGTGAGCCACGACGAGGCCCGCGAGTCCGGGGGAACAAGGCGTGAGGCCGAGAAAGCCGGGATTCCGCCGGAATCCATGACGCCTCGCACCGGGTCGGTGAAACGACCGTGCCGCCGAACGACCTTGACGTTCGGGGACGAGGACGAAGGGGAGGCGGCCAAGCACCGGCAACCAGCATCTCGCGCGGATATCACGGATCCGCTTCCGGAAAAGAGGAAGGAGGGCAAGAGACGTTTGCTATTGCTGGATCCGCCGTCGTTCTCCAATGAAACGCGTCAGGAAGGTCGCATTCCGAAATCAACGCTCGCTTCCGCTGTCGAACTATTCGATCGCCATGGCCACGACGGTGGCTCTACGCAAAAGGTATATAAACTTTATTTGGAATACGTAATATGATATTATATTATAAAGAATATTATAAAGAGGTATTAAATTTAAACTATATTCGGCGTTGCCCGGGATTATCGCAAAGTATCAAGGAGATGAAATCAGCGGTGTCCAGGTTTTATGATAGTCCATATTTTCCGCAGGGGTCCAAGAAAGTAATTAGGTATACAAAATTTGGTCAGGTCAAATTGGTCGAAGGGTTTAGAACATAATAGATAGACATTCTATTTTTTATATAATGTACATTTCTTATTTATGACGTCGTAATTCAATATGATGTGCATTGAGGAAAGACAGAAACCTTAGATGCGTAATTTTATTTTATTTAAATTATATTTTTGCTTCTCCTGTTCTTGATTTTATGTTGTTGCATGTCGGAGGTCCGAGATGCGCTTTTACATAAGTAAATTTATATTTGTTCTCATGATAATTCGAAATCTCTTGCTCTGTGTTTTTCAAATAATCAGATGGAATATACGTACCATTGGGACGGCACTCGTAAGCCCCAGGCGCCGCAAAACGTCGCAACGCCTCGAGACTCTCACAACCACGTATCTCGACGAAGAAACATTTCCCGTACGATAATCACGTGGGTGATCACTATCTGCATGTGGCTAATAAAGAAATTGCTGCATCTCGTAAATGTCGTAAGTTTCTTGAAATTTATGCAAAATGGAGATTCTCGTTTCCCCGCTGCCAGCCATATTGAATTACTATTTTATATTATTTTAAATTAGCCAAATCTTCTTATGCTTTTAACATGTTAGAATCGATCATACTCTGTATTCTTAGCACGTAGAAAACAGAAGCTTTAATCGTAGAAATAGTTTTACAAATAATTTTAATTATACATATTACATATCCGTATAAGGTAAATGTCCCAGTGGCCGGATGTTTAAGCATAAATTTTCACAAATAATACAATTTATAATATTAGAAAGATCTTTAATAATAAATATTTGTATTCATTCGAAAATTTAAGATTTCTTTAAGCAGGAAAAAATGATTTTAACTCATAAATATCAATTATTAATTAAATATTTACATAAGTAATGGAGCGTGTTAATGTACCAGTGACCGGACAGCTGAAATAGGCTATGGCCTAGTATCCGGATATAACTTGTCCCAGTGTCCGTCTATGATAAGAAAATTAGTATGCTGATGAAAAATATTGTTATAAATAGATATTTAATGACAGAAAACAACTTTAAATTAGCGTTTATATACTTAAACTTATCTTACAGCAAAAATCTATTGATTGCAACAGGCGACACTGCATGACATTAACTTCTCATTTTCGCGTCCGGCAGCGTCCGGCGATTGGGACTTCACCGATACTTTTAATGTACCAGTCTCCGAACGCTCAAAAGTACCGAATGCTTATTTAATCAATTTTATTAAATACAAAAATTTTTAATTAGGTTTACTTCTTCTTCCCAATTAATCGTTAAATATTAAAGTTTTTTTTACAATAATTATTATTTTTATTTATAATTGTTCAAATAAATAGTAAATATTTTTCTCCAATTTGTCCGGCCATTAGGACGTTTACCTTATAAGTATTTCTTTACTTGATATCATACACTTGTTTATTTTAGACAGAACTGACACCAATCTTTTTCAGAGTTATAACAAGTTGCGACAGAAATTGGACGTCCCGCCTTCGTCGAGTACTTGGACGAAGAAATTTGATTGTCTGGTGGAGACAATGCGCTCCGAAAGAGAGATATTGTTACTCGCAATGTCGGAAAAAATGGCGCGATTTTCTGAAGATTTTGTGCAGGTAAGATTAGAAGAATCAATTCATCATTTGGTCTAACATGTAAAGCTAAATATGTGAATTCTGCTTTTATAAAATGTCCGTATTACATTCTTATTCTTTGCAAATCTTTACGGAAATATAAATGTATATAATAAATAAATATATGAGTGTGTGTTTATATAAAAATCTGCAGTATAATAATATTATATATCTTCTTGGATTATCGTAGATGCGAACGACCACCGAAGCCACTCTTAATGCCTTGGCAGCCGAGATGAACATCTTTCGTGAAACTAGTAAAAAGATGACAGAAGATAATATGGTATTGCTACAAGAACTGAAGGAATTACGCGAAATGTTGGAGAAAGTTGGAATAAAATCTTCGCATCCGGTCACCTTACCTTTCTCGTGTCCTTTATATTCTCCTCGCTCATCTCCACCACCACCACCACCCCCTCCCCCTCCTCCTCCTCCTCTACCCTCTTAGAATTTCCACTTCCACTATCTCTACCACCACCCACCCCCACCACCCCCACCACCACCACCACCACCACCGTTGCCTCCTTCATTTCCTCCAAAAGTGAACATCTCGGAATTAGCATCGTCGATACCACCTCCGCCTCCTCCGCTCCTTCCATCAGTTTCCTTGCAATCCCCAATGCCATTGATACAACCGACGACTCCCAACAGTAGCAGAAAGTAACAAGACTGGAACACCCACAAGAAAGTGTTCTACGCCGTTGTTCAACAGGCCTAGCATCACCGTCGAGGACCTGTTAAAAGTCACTTTGAAAAAGGCGCCGCAAAGTAACAAGGTACTGTCCAAATTCTGCGGAATTAGTAAGATTGCACCCTTTACGATAAAATCATGAATAAAAATTCCTGAGAATGATTATCTTTAATCTCACAATATCTTTAATTTTTAAATTGATGAATGCAAATTAAATACGAGAATTAAACTAAAAATTGATTAGGCTGATTGACAGATCTCAAAATTTTGGAGATTAAAAATAACTAAATCAGAAAAGATTTAAAATATCTACATTTAAGTATAACGTGAAAAAAATTTGTTTTTAATTTTGGTTTTGTCTTTGTCAAATAAAAAATTAATATGTGCTGGTATGTGTGTATGTATAAAAAATTAAATTTAAAAAAAAATATTTTAACACTTTTTCACACTTGATAAGTATGAGAAATAATAAATTGTCCCGTTCTATTTCAGGAAAACAGACGGAACACTGTACCAGGCCCAAGAGGTCCAGTCGTGTCCTTGGAAATGCTGCGAAACGTAAAATTGAAATCCACGAAACGTAGGCCTAATGACCAACCCGGAAGGTCGCCTAGAACCGGGCGAGTCGTTAAAAGCCGTATCGCGTCAAATGTAAATCTTTCGCCGATCTTGACCGGATCGGAGGGCAATCTCGAGCGGATTCTACGACGAGTAGATCTCAACAGACCGAGGAGACTCTTGTCCGCCTCAAACAGCTTCCGCGAACGCGAACGCGATTTTACACATGAGAAGACGCAGTATCAGTCGTTAGAAACATTGACGTACAGCCAATCCGAGCTTGAATGACCGCAGTATCAAATATGGATCGTGACATCAGAAGACTTACACGAATTTTTAGAGGAAACTTGTACCTATCATACATCCGAAATAATTTACTTGCTTTGCATACCATATAACTCATATTGAATATATCAGATTTATGAAATTTTATAAAAATTTATGAAGACAAAAAAGGTTTTATTTATCAATTTGTATTATTAAACGTGAATACGCGCGAGAAAGTTAATTTATTATGATACGTAACGCAAGGAAAAGAAATTAATCTCTCTCTCTCGTTCTGTCATAATCTAATATAACTGCAATGAGAGGTCTTTTAAAATTTAAATTATATTAATACAGACGTATGACATACACGTCATAAAAATTAAAAAATATTCGTAAATATGTTTAATATTAAATTAATATTCAACTCAAGAGCTCAAAGCTCCTAGCTGGGTAATTTCTCTACAATTGGCTGGCCGAAAATTTGAATCGATCTCCTTTAATAAATTGTGATCAAGGCATAGATTCGTAATTACTTTATTTGTAGCTTCATGTGTGTGGTTTTACAGAAAAGAAATATTGTATCCGATGTATTCGCATCGATTGTAATATAGAGCGTAAGAACTTATGCCGATCAAAGAATGTATATTATAATAAAATAAATTTCTCCGAACGATGATGAAGAAAAGCATTGCTTCGCGCTACTACTAAGTACTCGTTCATAGCGATCTGGTTCTCGTCGAAACCAATGAGATCGCACAGATGTTCATCATCGTTCGGAGGAATTAATTTTATTACATTTCGAAAACTATGTAAATTTGTAACTACATTTGAATCTTCAAAAGTAGTTAAAAATTTACATAGTTTTTGAAATGATCCAGATGGTCTCCGATTTATGTTCTATGAACGTACAACCGGGATATATTGCTCGATCAGGCTAACAATTCATCGGCGTTCAGAGATCGCTACCGCCATTCGTTGCCACCTGACGCGTTTCTTTCTTTTTTTGTTTTCACGTAGCTAAATTCCTTAAGGACGTTCACCGGTTATAATCGTAGCCAAAATTTTATACTCTAAATCGACGTGAAAACATCCGAATATTTACGGTTACAGGCTGAAAACTTTTATCGCTGCGGTGCGGCGCGGCGGCTCGCTCACGCACACTAGCAGATACGCGGCTCACGAACGTGAGTCCGTTTAACCCTTAACTAGCACACGTCCGCGATCTAACGTTATCTGCACACGGGATGTTGTACACCCCACACATTTGAACGTTGGGTACGGCGAAATGGAGGCTCTAATAGGCTTGAAAAAAATCAAGTACATACATTAAACACTGGAAAATGATACCCATTGGTCTAAAGTATGAAATTTTTAGTTTTAAGGCTTCAAAAAAATTCTTGAAATAAATGCACTTGGGGTATTCAATGACCCCAGCAATTCTATACGTCTGATTCAAATTGTGTTTGGAAGGGCACTGACAATTTCTGCCAGGTGGAACGTATTGGAATGTGTCATTGGTGACTCGAACTAACGACAGATGCACTGCGATCGCACTGCGATGCGAAATTCATAGATTAACCGACCGAGAAAATGCCTAAACTTGACGAAATTTGTTTTGGGGTGTTTGACACCCCAGGTGCTAGTTAAGGGTTAAAAAGCGATGCTGACTGGCTAATCTTTAATTAATAATAACTACTTTTCTAAGCATAATTCGAAAAAAATAATTCAGGACTTTTCGACTCAGTTTTTTATGAGGAATATCACTGTGTAAATAGTGGGCCCGAATTAGGTGACACCCTATATGCGCTTTTCTTGTTGTCGAACGCCTCACTTCTCTGCTACGTTAAAACTCGGCGTCTCCTCTCCGACACGTTATCAGCGAGAAATAAAAACTGAGTGAGCTTAAATGAACATTGGTACTTCTAGCTATACAATAAGTAGATAAGTTTAATGCGTAAAATGGTCAGTAACTATAGCTAAGCTTATTACCTTATCGATCTGAAGAAAGGGTACTTTTCACTGTAAATCTCTACGATTCCGACAGACTCCTCATTACAAGAACAATGGAATGTCTCAACGTAAAAATCGATGCTGGAATGGCTCGTCGATGAATCGGCGAATGGATAATTACAATAGGTACTGATTTCCGACTATCGTCCATTCGAAAGGGATAGACGAGGGTGCAGAAATATATATAAAATATTTATAATATATGTATATATATTATATATATTAATTATATATATATAATACATATACATATATAAATATTAATTTTGGAATGTATGTTAATAGTATATATTTTACTTTAATATACGCCTGAATATTGAATACTAAAAAGTGGAAAATTATATTTAATACTAAAATATGTTTGTAAATAAAATATTTCAAACATTTTGTTCTAAAAAATAGAAAATGTTAGCTAATAGGTTGACCTTTTATGGGCGATTGTATAAAATTTATGAATAAATTTTTACATTTTATAATAGAATATTCTCCCCTAGAAGCGCACGGTAAAACACCGAAGATATCGGCGCAAATATCCCTGAGCTCCTTTCCACTTGAGACCGGTACTGGCGAATCATCTCTAGTTTTCCCTCGGCACGCTTGTTCTCCTCTTTCTGCTCAATGCTCGATATTATTCTCCAGGAGGCTCTCCTCTCTGCTTTCACATTTTTGTATGCTACCGAGAAAAGGTTTCTTTCTTCAACGGTGAGCTCTACGTCCAGCGTGGCCACCTTCTTCATCGCCTCAACATCTCTACAAACAATACCGGCAAATAATGTCGTTGATGATAAGTTACATCGACTTTGTCATTATGTCATATGCTATAAGCGGTGGAA